>CM060976.1:211659404-212259404 GCA_030765065.1 Deroplatys truncata
TTCACGAGAATTTTGGCAACCAGAAATAATATTTCTGCGTCAATGGAACTCACCACCGTGTCATATTATTGGTACAATTTGTATTATTATATATTTTGGGATAAGGCTTCCAAAACGGCGGCACTTTTACACTCACATTGAGACAGTATTTTTAACACTTGAATAATTTCAATTAAATTATATAATATGTAAATTCAATAACAGCCCGTCTTGAAATAATATGTATGTACAGTCATTGCAAATGCTTATATTATTGTAAACATTTTAATAATGTTATGTGAATACATTAGGTAATTTAATAATGTAAGAGCTGTGAGAATAATAAGTTTAAAGTTGCTAACAATGAGGTAACAATGAGGTAACCTTGAGGCAATAATGAGTTTGAGAGTTTGAATACTACTACTCATGATTAGAGCAACGATAATGTAAATTTTGTGACAATCTAAAATTAGCCAATCAACAGCCAGAAAAAGCTTTAATTAAATGCAGGTATTCTATTGGACTAGGATTAGCCAATCAGAGTAATGAAATACAGAAGTTTACGGGTTTGGACGGTTGAAATATGTTTAGTTGCTGGCAGACCTTAGTAGTGACCGGATGGAAAATGTGTTCTCTAAACAAATATTATGTTTCGTGTGTAACGAAAATGAAGTATACGTGATAACAAATTGCAAGTTTTAAATTAAAGAATCTCACAGCTCTTAATATCAGTGTAATGCTATTTAATTTGTGGCAAGTATTAATAAAAAGAAGTGAATTTAAGCTTAAAATCTGTGTAAGCCTACATTCTTGTCGTACCACGCCCTGACTAAGAGATACGTGACTCTAAAACAATACTGACGCAGCCGAGGCAAACATAAACATAAATACTATCTATAGAAGGAGTTTAATAACAAAGTTAATACATATTTTTTAAACTTGGAGCGTAACAACATAAAAAACATCATCTTCAAATCAGCTTTTCATACGTAGCAGCATATTACATTACAAACAATCTTCTTCAAATTAACGCCCAAAGCGTGGTGCAAAATTCAAAAATAAACACTTTCTTCAAATTGATGTCCATACGTGGAGTTAAATTACATAAACAACGTAAAGAACAATAACTACCCAAGCGTGTGGCTAACATCGAAACAATAAATAAGTAAACAATTCAATAAACAACATCAATACTTCAACATATGTTACGGCACAATCTTGTTTAGCTTTAGTTTCCGAAGCTTTTTCTAACGACATCATGTCGGGGTCAACAGTTTAGGTTCTGTGATAACTATAAATTAATTCAAGTGAATAGTAAGGTTGGTAGAAGCTACCTTCAGTGCCTTTATAGCTTTTTCACTTCATAAGATAGAACTTACACAGAATACTTTTTTTTCGAACAAAACGTAACTAGAAAAAACAATTCAACAAAGAAAAGAATATTTATTGCCGCAACACCATTTACACGATTAATGCAACATGTTTACCTCCTAGGCAATCTCCTACTGACTTTGGAATCCAAGTGCGCATGAATTTGACGTTTAATGACCAAATAGGTCAAATTGTTAAACTTGCATTTAAAATTCTTGGGTTTATATTTAGAAATTCAAAATACCTCTTTAATTGTCAAACTTTAATTTTACCTTATAATGTAAATGTGATTTATAAGTTGCAGAATCTTTCACCGATCTAGAGTCCTTACTTTCAAATCCATAAAAATAAATAGAGAAGATCCAGAAGAAGTTTCTTAGTTATTTGTATTTTAAAAATACATTTCTAGCATTCTACCTGCACTTTCACTATAAGGATTCACTGACCAAATTTAAAGTAATTAAACTGAATTCCAGTGGAAACACTGCGCAACAAACTTTATTATATAGATTAGTAAACAATTTAGTGGATATACCAACATTTGTTCAATACCTAAATTTTAACATAAATAAATCTGCATTACGAGTATGACCCACTATTTGTGTGCCGTATTCCAAGGTCAGTAGCTTTTAAGGATTCCGTATTATTAAGTGCGTATCTTAATACAATAAAATGTTTATTTAATTCAACCATTTTGATAGTTCCCTCAGTTTCTACGTATTTAAAATGCTGCTTTATAAAGCTGTTGTCTTCAACTAATTAATTATTCATAGTATAGTTCTTGTTGATGCGTGTGTGTTTGTGTATGTGTGTATTTGTATATAGAAAAGCACCTATATTGCTTTGTTTACGTGTATACATTTATGCATGTATATGTGTTATGTTTCTCCTCTTCATGTAATTGAGACTTACATTCTGTTGAAAGTAAATAAATAAACAAACAAAACAACCTGGTTTATCACTCAACCAATAAATAGAAGGGTACTAATCGAATTTACTGCTCAAAAATGACGTTGTTAATTCCACCTGCTCCAGCTGCAGCTGTATGAAAAGTAATTAAGGTGTGTGTGCATGGTGTATATGATTTATAACCAACTCACAGCAGGGTATAATTATATCGCGTGTTGAAGAGAAAAAAATAAAAACAGGTAATGAGCTACACCTAACAATAAATTAAAGCAAAATGCTCTAAAGATAACAAATGATTATAAACATCTAAAATAAGAGCAAAAATTACCTTCACACAAACTCAGGTACATGCCACTAATTTTTCTTTCTTTTCAACTTAAAACATTCGTACAAACTGGGCTCTTCTCCGATGGAGTTGGAAACGCACACTTACGTGTTACATTCACATGAATTTTCCTATACAACCTTCTATGAACTGATCTTATAAAAACTTATTCTTCTACTTCCTGTTAATCGAGATAAACCATTTCGCATTTACACATTTTGTTGCATGTGTAAACAGAATACAGTTTGACTAAAGCGATAGATTTTTAAAAATTGGATCGCTATGTGATGGCTTCGAAATTCCGTTCTCTTGGATAACCGCGAAAGAAAGAAAGAAAAAAGATAATAGCGACTTGCAGTATAAAAAGTATAAGCTATTTGAAAATCAGACCAATAACAAAGAATACCTCTAAAATGTTTAACCAACAGAAAAGTTATTTTATATAAATTGCTGATTTAAGCAGATCTACATTTTTGTGTAGTAAGATCTTACCCATATTTATCGGTGTGCCAATTATAGAAAATTGCTTCAGAAAGAAGAGGTCTTAATAAGCTATTCCCATAAAATTAAAAACATGCATTTTATTTGCCATACAAGTATCTTAAATATATGATATATTAATCAAAATCGTTAATACCCTTTCTTAAGAAAATAAAAACTAATGAAAAGCCTTGACATGTAAAGAGTAGCTCTTCGTGGGGCCATTTTCTTGAAAATCTTCGTGTGAAAATACTGGAATTAAATACGAAGTTCGGTATTTAATCGAGGTTTTGGTGTTGAGTTTCGCTGTTCCCATAGACATGACACACACGGGGGCGCGCAGCTTTTTCTAATTCTTTTCGTTCATTCAAAATATTTTTTCCGGTGAAATTTGGGTAATGAACTTTTTGCTTAATGGCAATACCAGGTGGCCCGAACAAACGGCCTTTACAGTTTTGTGTTTCCCGCAAACATAGGTGCAAAAGATGTTGCCGTGTCACACTGTTCAAAGGGACAGTGCAGGTACAAAGCGAAAGGTCACTGAGGTAGTGCTGCAGTCTGCAGGTGCTTACGTGGTAGTTTCGTACTGCTAGGCGTCGCGTGGTCGCCTGCTTGCAGTACGAGCCAGGTCATTCAGACAAAAACGTAACGTTCACCAATAGCGAACAACTAGATATGGTTACGATCTGTGCGGTTACGCATCAAAACGTAGCTGCGGCACGAAGGCTGTGTTCTGAACATTTTCAGACGCGGCATCTGTCTTCTGCACAAGATTTTTCTTTTGGGGGGAATGTGCGGAAATAACACTTGAGGCAGTATTTTTAAACATTTAAATGATTTCAGTCAAATTATATAATATGTAAATTCAATAACAACCCGCCTTGAAGCAATATGTGTATGCAATAATTTGTAAAATGTGTGCAACAGCCATTGCTTATACTTATATTATTGTATTCATGTGTAATAATGTTATGTGAATGAATTACGTAATTTAATAATGTAGGAGCTATGAGAATAATAAGTTAAAAGTTGCTAACAATGAGGTAACCTTGAGTCAATAATGAGTAAGAAAGTTTAACAGTACTTACTACTTGTGATTCTTGGAGCAGCAATAATATAATTTAAGTGACAGTTTATAAAATAGCCAATCAACAACCAAAAAAAGCTTTCGTTAAATGAAGGTATTCTATTGGACTAGGATTAGCCAATCAGAGACATGAAACACAGAAATTTACAAGTTTAGGTGCTAGAAATCTTGTCAGTTGCCTGCAGACAGCGTTACTAACCAGACGCAAAAAGTGTCCTCAAGAAATATAATATGTATTCGTGTGAGACGAAAAATAAGTTTACGTGTTAAAAAGTGTAAGTAATTAATAAAAAGAAACTCGCGGCTCTCTATATCAGTGAAGTTCTATTTAATTTGTGTAAAGGATTAATAAAAAGGAGTTAATTAAAACTTATAATTTGTGTAAGCCTACATTCTTGTCACATCACAACCCTGCCTAAGAGAAACGTGTCTCAAACAAATACTGACGCAGCCGAGGCAAACTTAAATATATTAAATATTTAAGGATACAGTCAAATTACAAAGTTAATGTTTCTAAATTTGGGACGAAGGCTACTGGGTACCACACGTAGCAGAAATAGTCTACTTCAAATTGGCTCCCAAAGCGTGGTGCAAACAACGTAAAGACAATATCTACTTCATATTCAGAAATGATTGATCATTCCAGGTAGAACGTGGACTTGAGAGGCCCTTACATCAATTCATCCACCAAGGCGGGCATGTTTTTGCACATGCTTATTATGAATAATGCACTAATGAATAATAATTCTAACGCACCTTTAAGGGTATATAAATATAATAAAAATATAATTTTATTAACTTTGCGGCAGCAATTGTAGATTAGCTGTAATAGAACTGCCTAACTTAACACGTGCGCTAAGTTTGCGTCAAGCGGCAATCAGAATTCTTGTTAATGAATGAATTGGTTATTAAATAACCGATAACACCCCGCTCACACACACATTCTGCGGTATACTCGTGTAGGGCGAGCATAACTCGCAGTATGTCCGATATATTAATATATGATTTAATATATGAACTCTGGTGATACTGATAATTATCTTGTGTTTTAGTTGTTACTCTTAAAGTTTATCTTTATTTCTTGCCACGGCTGCTGTTATTTGGGTTTCTGGTAAAGCTTGTATAACTTAGCAGGGTGTGATACGGGAAGGAAGGTAAAAAGTAACAACTGTAACAATAGATTAAGTTATTGAAGAACACTATGCTTTAATGGCACACGCATTGAATGTCTTAGTAATAATCTACACAGTTCTTAAGTTAGTTGGAGCTGTGGAACGGTCTAGCCCTACCACGTTCGTAAGCCAAACTTTCGGTCGCTGAGCAATGAAGTATTTTATACGTGCTCTAGAAATAATTGTAATATTTATCACACGTTCCTATAGACCTTTAAATCGATAACCTTTCACCGTTCCTACTACATTATAAGAAGTAAATAATATCGCCTGCTTCTGAGAGCTTACATGTATCTTATTCACATCGCAGCACTTTATACCCAACCGCCCTGGCTGATGGAGACGCTAGAACTCACCTTTCTTCCCTAGAAGATTTTGAACATACTCTTCCTTAAAATTTCATTGTCTGTCTTCGTTCAGCTTGGAACCTTCCAGAAGACTTACCCGGCTATTGTTCTACGTTTGCAAGCATGTGGCCTCTCTACAAACATGTTATTTTCGCTTGTCGCCTTTTTCTGTTTCACAAAGGCTCAAGGTCTGGCTTTTATGACCTTCCCGTAAAGTCCTTTTTGCCTGGGCCCTAATTTTAACACAAAGATATGTTTGTCGGCTTTTAACAAGAATTCCACAGCTCCAGCTACACTTGCACATACATAAAACTTATGCCTTAACTCCTATTTATAAAACAAGTATTTTTCTTATTAGTACAATTTCACATTATAATTCACATTATTATATATATGGCATATATAACCATAGTTACTGTCTCAAATATGCCCCCTTTAAACATATTTAAAATTTATGTGTACGTGTAAATTTTTAATATTGTTTAATGTCTCATGAATATATTGGTTATGCCATAGGTGTCTAGTGTTCTTGGCACACTCCATATACCTCTGTGAGAATTTGCTCACTCTGTTATAGACATTTATTATGCGTCGCCTACCTGACCATACTATACAATAACCACACACACTTTACTGCACTTTGTATTGTGTTTTCGGCTAAGTCATTACAGTTGCTTTGCTAGGGTTATGTTTTCAAACTCCGCTGCTGCGTGCAAAACACGTTCTTTCACTATTCTTTTAGTCTAAACAATTGCAATGGACATTGACACGTATTAGCTTAATTGAACAAAACATGTTGAATAATATATAATCCAGACACATTCATTTATGTATATCAGGTTGTAATCAGATATATATAAAACACATAGAAAATGGCTACATACATAAAACTGTAAAACAATTGACATTTGCTTGCTATGTATTTAGGTTGTTCTAGTGCTTGAACTGTGGCATAATTATTGTATGAGTTAATTGTTATTTCTATCTATTTACATTAGCATATTTACATACAGTCTACGGTAACTAAAGCTTTATGAGATCTTATTATTTGAGTTTTCTGTTGATTATTACACTTATATATAATTCAAGTACCTTGAGGCTAATCCACTATATGACTTTATATACATACACATATATATTTTACCTATTTTTACAGGTCTCAAACATACTTATTTTATACTCTTACTCATTACATTTACAATTATTTACAAGGCTATCCACTCTTACGATCCGTACCTTTTCTTTTTAACTTTATTTCCCAATATTCTTATTATAAGCCTTCTTTTCTTATTATCATATTTTCTTTTTCTTGTTCTGGTTCTGGTTTTCTCGCGTAGTACTCTGAAAGTTTCGAAGTTTAACTCACCGACAGCCATCATATTTAGCCATTGCAAAGTTTTGTTGTCAAGGCATTTTCTGACCACGAGCATCTTAAGTCATTCCGGAACGCTTTTCAATTGAAAGTATTCAGTTATTTCATTCATGAATTGAACCGGACTGGTGGTAGCACTGAATTTAGGTAAAGGTAATTCGTTAAGTACCATGTGATATACTGCTAAATTATTAGATACATTAGTATTGGATTCTAAATTTGCATGTTGGCTACGAGATAGTGCAGCTGCTATAGGAGAAGCTGAAGCACCTCGTGAACTAGTGAAACCAGAGGATATTGTACCCCTTTCAGTTACATTATTTTCATGCATATTTACATGGTTCACAGCATCAGTAATTGTACTATTGTCTACCCTAGTTCTATTATTCATGATTGAATTCAATCTATATTCTAGTTTCTATATTTCTTATTGCTATCCTGCACTACAGATTCAAACTTTTCCTGCATTGTTTTACCTTCCTTTTGAATTTCTGTAATTTCCCCTCTTATGTCTATTTGATTTTGCACTAAGTCTGCATTTGTATGGTCTATAATTTCTCTTAGTTCAGTTGTCTGACTATCCAACTTAGTACTCATTTCTTGACTATTTATGCTAATCTGACTAGCAATTTTACCTTCAAGCCTTTTACACTGGTTATTAATCTGTTCTTCCATTTCAGCATGCATTGCTCTACTAGTATCGTTTAATTTCCTTTCTATTCTCTTAATTTCAGACCTGTTTTCCTTTAAGTTATTTGCAATCTGTCTACCTATTTCTTGGCTTTGCTGATCTAGCTTTTTATCTAGTGCTATATTACTTTGCCCCAGTATCTCAAATTTTCTCTCAATTTCCTTGATATTTTGATCTAATTTATTGTCCATGTTAGTTTTAAGGTCTGATATAGCCCTAAGAATTGTCATCAGATTAAGCTGATCGTTACTACCTAACTCGGGTATTTCCCTTTGAGTTGTATTGTCTTTCTGAGGGACTGCATTATCATGTAAGCCTGTATGTTTGTTGTTCATTCTCGTTTCTGTTGCGTGACCCTGTTCTGTACTTAACGGTCTTTCTGCCCTTACACACTGTTGAACTTGCATATTATCTGTTTCTGTTACTCTATTTGGAATGTTATCATTAAAATTAGTTACATCGGATATATCTCTATCCAACGAAATTAAAATGCTTTCATTTGAATTTTCCCCTTTCATTTGAATTTTCCCCTTCCATTTCTGTAGTGTGTCTATTTAATTGGATATTACAACTTGAGTTTCTCCTACTAATCTTACCACTTCTAAGTATCATTTACACTCGCATTAAATTATAACATGCACAATACACATTTACAAAGACACTTTATCACTATTACTGTATTAAGTTTTTGTCTGACCTTTTTACTGTGATCTTACGGTGACCAAACGTAGAGCTGAGGTGTAGTCTTGTTGTTCGCAGTTCGTGCCCCTCTCTCATGAATAAAGTTCTTGTAGACCTTAGATGCTGTGGATGTGTTGGTTGTTTCTTGACGTTCTGCGTTGTTTCATGTCCTGTTGGCAGCCTGAAGATTTTCTTGTACCCGTAGGTTCTTCTTTTTTTTACTTTGCACCTTGATGGTTTCTCTGCTGGGCTCTTCTTTGGGTTTCTCTGCTGGGCTCTGCGATGTGTTTCTCTGCTGTGCTCTGCGATGAGTTTCTCTGCTGGGCTCTTCGCTGGATTTCTCTGCTGGGCTCTTCGATGTGTTTCTCTTCTGGGTTCCTCGATGTATCGTCGTTGTTCCTTCCCTGCGTTCGCGTAGCTTTTATTTTTTTACAAGTCATACGATGTTGGCCTCCAAACTTGCTACATTAGCCCCAACATTCGGGCTCCAAACTTGCTACTTTAGCCTTCTACATTCGGGGTCAAACTTGCTACTTTAGCCCCACGTTGGGCGCCAAACTTGCGGTATACTCGTGTAGGGCGAGCATAACTCGCAGTATGTCCGATATATTAATATATGATTTAATATATGAACTCTGGTGATACTGATAATTATCTTGTGTTTTAGTTGTTACTCTTAAAGTTTATCTTTATTTCTTGCCACGGCTGCTGTTATTTGGGTTTCTGGTAAAGCTTGTATAACTTAGCAGGGTGTGATACGGGAAGGAAGGTAAAAAGTAACAACTGTAACAATAGATTAAGTTATTGAAGAACACTATGCTTTAATGGCACACGCATTGAATGTCTTAGTAATAATCTACACAGTTCTTAAGTTAGTTGGAGCTGTAGAATGGTCTAGCCCTACCACGTTCGTAAGCCAAACTTGCGGTCGCTGAGCAATGAAGTATTTTATACGTGCTCTAGAAATAATTGTAATATTTATCACACGTTCCTATAGACCTTTAAATCGATAACCTTTCACCGTTCCTACTACATTATAAGAAGTAAATAATATCGCCTGCTTCTGAGAGCTTACATGTATCTTATTCACATCGCAGCACTTTATACCCAACCGCCCTGGCTGATGGAGACGCTAGAACTCACCTTTCTTCCCTTGAAGATTTTGAACATACTCTTCCTTAAAATTTCATTGTCTGTCTTCGTTCAGCTTGGATCCTTCCAGAAGACTTACCCGGCTATTGTTCTACGTTTGCAAGCATGTGGCCTCTCTAAAAACATATGTTATTTTCGCTTGTCGCCTTTTTCTGTTTCACAAAGGCTCAAGGTCTGGCTTTTATGACCTTCCCGTAAATTCCTTTTTGCCTGGGCCCTAATTTTAACACAAAGATATGTTTGTCGGCTTTTAACAAGAATTCCACAGCTCCAGCTACACTTGCACATACATAAAACTTATGCCTTAACTCCTATTTATAAAACAAGTATTTTTCTTATTAGTACAATTTCACATTATAATTCACATTATATATATATGGCATATATAACCATAGTTACTGTCTCAATTCAAAAACCAGACTATGGGCATATATTGAAGTGCTTTTGTTTAAAGACAACATTCTGGATCCCAGCTGGAATCGATCCCGGGACAACTCTTATAGCAGGCACTCTACCGAATGAGCTCTGGGACCAGTAATAGCAATTAAAGTGTTCGGTTTCAAGCATTGGTCTTTCACTTAGCGGTCTCCTCTCTGTGGATATGCAGTCCCCATTGTAGTTCTGCCTAGGCAAACCTCTTGACATCCGCGCTTTTCAGTAGAAACTAGGTTCAATAAAGACGGCTTTTCTGGGCCACCTGGTACATCCTCTTATTTACTATAGATAAGAAGCAAAGTAAAATTGAATTTTAACTAGAAGTGCAGGCGCGCGTATATATTTGTGTCTGTCGGGAGTAGCCTAGCTTAAAAACCAAAATTCCAATAAATATTAAATTTCATTATCAAGTCAGGCGACCTTTATTGATGCAAGGTGTCTAATTACACGCATGTGAAATTCTGAAAACTGCTTTTTACTGGAGGGCTGATGAAATTTAAATAATAAAGTTTAAAATTACACAAACTTGTACTTCTTCCTTACCCCCTCATCTTGTGCGAAGCGTAGTAATTTCTCTACTATGCACTTACAATAAGAAGAGGAAGTATTAGGTTGCACCCAGAAGCTCGATGTCCAGATGGCAACAGAAACACATGTTTGGAGACTCCTGGAACCTAAAAGGAAGCATTTTTAAAAAGGCCCATGTGTGTATGTGTATCTGTCTGAGTGTGTGTCTGAAAAGCATAAGTTGGTTAACTACGAAACTTGCTATTTAAGTCCAGCACTCTCTTAGGATGAGACACGAATTTTTTAAGAAAGAAAACAATTTCAAAAACTGTTCCGTGTAAAGTGTAATTTTGGATTGGAGATTTTAATGCAAAATCTTCAAGTCGCATCTTAAGAAGATAGTGAACTTAAATACCAAGTTTGGAAATAGTTCTATAAGGTTGGAGAACCTTGTGGAAAGATTCCACTGACTATATAAGTGAGCGCTCTCGCGGGAGTCAGTCATTTGTTGAGCGAATCAGTGCTAGTAGAGTATGAGATGATTTGCGTTGGTCAGGCAGAGAACGAGCGAGCGAGCGAGCGAGTTGGCGGGCGAGTTTCCCTTGTGATATTAAAAGCAATTCTCCAAGGGAGGTGGTGACGACTGTTGCGACGTACAGCGAGTGCTACTGCGGAGCGAGGTCTTATGTTCGACTCCCGTGTGTAGTGAATGGTCCGGCTTAAGAGGCTACGTCACGAAGGAAGTGAAGTGAAGTGGTGGAGAATTGAACTTGTTCAACTTAATGCAGTGATGTTGTGAACGAAGTGAACTCCCAATTATGTTAATAGATAGAACTTAAAGTAGTGACAGTAAAAACAGTGTAGAGTAACAGTTAAAAAAATGCAGAGATTCTCCAGCGTGAAATTTCTTAGGTTCTAGAATTTGGTGACGATTTTATTGCTTCAGGATTAGGAAATAGTTATGTGGAATGTGATTGGATTTTTCTTAATTAAATATTTCTTTTATTCATCAATTTCCATTAACACATACCTAAGAAAGGAATTCTGGGTTTATGGTAGCTGAAGTATATACAAATAATCTAGACTGTAAGTTTTCTAAATAACGACACAACACTGCACTGGTGGTAGTGGCTGGTCTGGTTGTAGACTCAGGTATGTCAGTGTTCAGTTTTAAGTTGGATTTTTTATCCACAAATCTTATTAATGGTTGAGCTTCGTCTAAGTTGAAGCTGATTTTGAAATCACCACTTATACACATTGGCATTTTGTACAGATCTTTTTCCAACAATGCTACATCCTCAGTAGTGTAGGCTAATAAGACTTTATGCATGAATACAATGACATCATTAACTCTTACATTGTTTGATATGCAGATTACCACCATCATAATCATCTGACCATTTTCCAATTGACATTTGGCTGTACAAATGTCACCAAATCTCGTAGTCAGTATGCCCAGTGCATCAACTCGCTAATGCCAGAATAATATTACAATGAACGTCCAGTATAATACATACGCATCTACTGGTTTTCTATGCAACGTATTGACACAGTACATGCGGTGCATGCGCGTGGACTGTCTATGATGTATGTGTCGGAGAGAGAAGAAATGGTTCTTTCTTCTCAACTGCCGCTTGGAGTCTCTTGATCAGGCCAACTCATGTGTTTCACTTTTCGTCTGATCCAGGTCAGTTTGCTCTACCGCGCCTAAAGAAGTTTTACTTTAAAAAATATGGATAAAATCGGAATATTTGCTCTATTTATCTTAAGTACCTAGTAGATATAGTAAAAATTGAACAATGAAATGGATTGCCAAAATAATGAAGTTGCTTTAGAAAGAGTGAAAGAAGAAAGTTGACATTAATCAGAATGAGAAACAGATTTGAGATAGTAGTTTACCAGATGATACGAGGGTGATACTGCAAACGTTTAGAAAACAATGTTTCTAAAAACAAACTTAATTGGTTTATATTTGACTCTTACTTTCCAATATTTTGTGAGTTGAATGCCCTGTAGTTTATTCGATTTGCTCTAATATTACTTTCTCTACTATGTGTAGTAAGTAGGGGAAGTATTGTATTCCACCCAAAAATTCGACACCGAGATACATGTTTTGAGACCCCTTGAATCCAAAAAAAGCATTTTTGAAACATGTCCGTGTGTGTGTCTGTGTGTGTGTGTCTGAACAGCATTACTCAGAAACGAAGTCAGATAAACACCAAACTTGGTATTTAGGTCAGTATCTTCCAGTGATGCGACACGAAGGTTTTCAAGAACATCCCCCACCCTAGATTACCCTTTACGTGGAACATTATTCGAAAATTTTAAATTTATCAAAAATTGCTCTAACGATTTTGATTAAAATATCATATGTTTAAGATATTTTCATGACTAATGAAATGTATATCTCGAATTTTCTGGGAATGTCTCCAAAGGTATTCATTGTGAACGACTTTTGCATAACTGGTAAGCCATAAGAGATAGACAAAATTTTACTACACAAAAAATGTAGATCGCGTTAAAATACACAATTTATGTTATATACATTTTTTTTATTGAGTGAACCGTTTTCGAGATATTGCTTGTTATTCCCTTAAATGTTCAAATACTTTTTCTGAAATGGGAATTCGTTATTCATTATTTATGTCCTGGACATACAAAGAGAATGGAATGCTCCACATAGCATCCAGCTCTTAAAAGATTTGACTATCGCTTAAACACTACCATATTCCCCTTGCACCTACAAGAAAATTAGCAATAAGATTAACATCTCGATTAACATGAAGCATATGGAAAATAAGCGATTGTAAAAATAGTTTGTACAAGAGTAGAAGAAAGTCATGTGAGTGTAACTCATTAGATGTTTTCTTATTATTTTTTAATTATCATCATTTAAAGATTTTGTGTTCATCCAAAAATCAATTTCACTAGAGAACATTTTTACGATTTTAAATCGTCATTACGCTAAACAATGGTAAGACCGGTTTAGAAATCTATTTGCCGAAGAAGCTCCATCGAAGACAACAATGTATAATTGGAACAACGAATTCAAAAGAGAGAGGCTTTTTCTTAGTGATGAATTTCCCGAAAGAGGCCGTTACTGATGAAAATATTGCCACTGTTCAAGCAATGATTGCAGAAGATCGACGGACAACTTATGCATTTATTCGGGCGACGTTGGGCATTGGTATGAGTTGAATCCAAAACATTTTACATCAACAGTTAGACGTGGAAACTTTGTTGTCAATGGATTCCACATAAACTGACCCAATCAAAAACAAAAACTCATTGATTGGTGCATAAACACTCTGGAAAAACTCCAAGGCGGCACTTCAAATTTCGTTTGGAATATCGCACCTGGTGATGAATCTTGGATTTATTGTTATGATGCTGAAAATAAAAGTCAGTAGGCTCTATGCATCTTTTGAACATAACCTAAGTCTACAAAGGTCCGACGAAATCGCAGTGCTAGTGAGAAGATTTTTTTTAACGGGCCATATTGCTACTACAGCATTAGAACATAGACGTACCGTTACTGCCAATTGGTACACAAATGTTTTTTTATCGCAAAGTTTCGAAAAAGTACGTGAAAAGCGCCCAAAGGGAATAATAATTTACATCAAGACAACGCATCGTCAAAAACAGCAACCGAGTACCTGGATGTCCTAAAGTTCAGCACCATGGACCCACCATCATACAGCCCTGACCATGAAGAAGATGGTTATTGTCTTTACGTTATATGCCCCAAAATTTAAAAATAATATACTATATTTTGTAATTAAACTGTTTCTTTAAGTATTAAATACTTATTTTTGCCTCGGCTGTGTCAGTATTATTGTTAGAGACATGATATCTTGGCAGGACGTGATACGACAAGAATGTAGGCTTACACAGATTATAAGTTTTAATTCACTCCTTTTATAAATACTTGACACAAATTAAATAGCACTTCACTGATATCGAGAGCTGTGAGATCCTTTTACTTAATACTTCATTTAAATCGTAAACCTATTTTTTGTCTCACACAAATACATATTCAATTTCTTGAGGACACTTTTTGCGTCTGGTTACAATCACTATTTGCAGCCAACTGAACTGATTTCAATCACCCAAACTTGTAAATTTGTGTATTTCAAGCCTCTGATTGGCTAATCCTACTCCAATAGAATACCGGCATTTAACTAAAGCTTTTTCTGGTTGTTGATTGGCTATTTTTATAAACTGTCACTAAAATCACATTGTTACTCCAATAATCAAAATTAGTATTATTAAACTCTCAAACTCATTATTGCCTCAAGGTTACCTCATTGTTACCTCATTGTTAGCAACTTTTAACTTATTATTCTCACGCCTCCTACATTATTAAATTACTTAATACATTCACATAACATTATTGAACTTGTATACAATAATATAAACATATACAATGACTGTAATATACACTTTTTATATATTGTTACATACACAAATTGCTTTAAGGCGGGCTGTTATTGAATTTACATATTATATAATTTGACTGAAATCATTTAAGTGTTATAAAACACTGCTTCAAACGCTATGTTTCCTCTGTTTTCTTTCTTTTTACGTGCATATGATCATTTAGTTTGAGAAGAACAAACAAAAAAACTTTTTATGAGATTCGTTTATACATTAGGCGTTAAAGTTGCTCTAAATTGCAACAGTTCTCATAGCTACTGCTTTTTAATGTTAAGCCGTTTTACATAAAAGCATACCAAACTTCTCGCCGAAGAGCGATGTTTTATGTGTTTTGGGAGCAGAAAGCGTGGCTAAAGAGATAACCTATATCACATCCCCACGCTCTTTCGGAATTTTAAGTGCTGAAGCTCTACGGCTTTGTACGGTCATTTGTTTGATTTAGCCCGCACCAGGAACCATCAATCCGTGCACACGCGTACGTCAGCGGCCATTTTTCTTTGTTTCTCGGCACAATTCTTGTGGACAGCAACAAAGTTCGCTGCAGTTTGTCGTAGATTTGCATGCGACAGAAACATAACCTGGTTTATCACTCAGCCGATAACTAAATGGGTACTAATCGGAATTTACTGTTGAACAACGCCATTCTTAATTCAAACCCTGCTCCAGCTGCAGCAGGGTGAACAGTAATTAAGGTCTATGTGTATTCTGTATATAATTTATAACCAGAGACTGGTAAAATATTCAGAAAACTTGGTATCTTTCAATTTAATGGCTTTCTCCACTCACTCTTCTGTAAGGTATCCTTACAAAAGCTTATTTTTCCATTCACTTCTTGTTAATCAAGATTAACCTTCATTAAAATTTACACATTTCGTTGTAGGTATAAGAATATTTCAGTGAACTAAAGGATAGTCAAATTTTTCAAAGCCAGTAGCTATATTATGGCTTTGAAATTTTGTTCTCATTGCATGAAAACAAATAATAATAATAATAATAATAGTAATAATAATAATAATAATAATAATAATAATAATAATAATAATAATAGTTCTTTTCACTGGAGAGAAATGTTTGAAAATGCAAAATACTAACTAGGAATATCTCGAAAATGAATAACGCTACAAAAATTTTACTTTACATAAATTATATGTTTTAATGAGAGCTATATTTTTATGTAGTATGATTTTTTTTGTATCTCTTAAGGTTTACGAATTATATAGAAACCATTCAGAATAAAGAAAAGGGAGTCAGGGGCCTCAAAACATGTAGCTATTTCGGGTGAAATATTGACATCGAATATTTGGATAAGATGCAACACTTCCTTTATTACTGTAAGACCGTAGTAGAAAAAGTAAAAATTTTCCAAAATATGAAAACACGAAGAGAAAATTCCAAAATGGCTCTTACTTTAGTGGGTTTGAAGCAGGATCACCTCATCAATTTAAAAAGTAGGCTTTGTAGGTTTTTTCCATATTTAGTAATAAAATGTCAAATTAAATACAATAAATTACATGGAGTTCATAGACTTTAATCACACTGAAATCCTTAAAGTTAGAAAAAAGAGACCAGAGTATATTGAAATTAATTAATTAATTTTCCTTGAATTTGAAAGATTTAATTAAGTATTTTAATTATTGTATGATACATATTACAAAATTTTAATTACTGTTACTTTGTCTTTGTTTAATATTGATTGTAATATGCCACTAAAAGCTCTTCAAGAGTAGACGAAGTTAAATTTCGCAGGTGACGTCACTAGGAACTGTTATATTTTGCTTCTGTAGAATTAGTATTAACGTTACGCTACGGGATCTTTTGTGCATTCATCCCGGGAGGAACCGTAGGTGACGTATGGTCTGCAGGACCGGCCGACGCAGACGCGCAGAGGTCCCTAACATTACAAGCCTAGCCGGAGAGCGCTCAAGGTAGCCCTACCAAAGCATCGGAGAGTGACTCACAGGACCCCTCCAGCAGAGACCGGGGAAGCTCGATCGAGCAGCGGAAACTGGAACGGGCTCCATCTGACACGGCCGAGAAGAAATTCCAACATGCAAGCCGCAGTCTCCGACACACAGCCCCGGAGCTAAACTCTAACTTGAAAGAGGAAGATGAAATGAGAGGGAAGAGACATTCGGAGGAGACAAAGAGCTTTCCCAGCATTTGCCTAGTGACCCTGGGAAATTCCCGAAAAAAACCCATGGGTCAGGAAGGTCGGCCGCGGGAATAGAACTCACAACCTCCCGAATGTGGGCTGCAGAGCAACCTCCTGACCATCCCGTTGGGTTGCCTACTGACTGACTTGTTGGAAAGCGAGGTGCAGATTTTTCCAGAAGTGTTTCACAGAAAACTGCTCGAATAGAATATATGTGGAATGCCTCAATTGTTTACGGAAATTATGTTAAAAGCGAAAATTTGAAATTCTACAAAAAATAAAAAAAATTAAGAATATTTTACCAAAATATTACGAAATATTAATTTTCTGTAACGTGCGTTGAATTTCACACCCAGCAAAACGTAAAAACACTTGTTCTCGCAATTAAGGCAAACATGGTTTAAAATATGAAATTTCACGTTTTTCCTGTCTCTATTTATAATCAACTCACCGCAGGGTATAATTATACCACGTGTTAAAGAGAAAAAAATAATGAGCCACAGTAGACGAATTGAAGCAAAAAGCTCTTAAGAGAGAAAACATTATAAACAGCCCACATCTAAAATAAATACAGATATTACGATCACATGATCTTCAAGACGCAGACAACTGAATTTTCTTCCGTTTCTTCTCAAAAAACATTCTTCCATTCGAAACTAAAACATGCGTACCCATCATTCTCTCGATCCATAATGAGCTCTTCTCCTATGGAGTTTATAACGTACATTTAGGTGCAAGATAATCTGCTGTGCTATATTCACACGACTTTCTCTACGCCCAGTCCACAAACTATTCTTGAAAAAAGCTTATGCTTTTAGCTGCTTCTTATTAATCGAGCTAAAGCTTCATTACACATTTAAACATTTCGTGAAAGATACAAGGAGGATAAAGCTGGTTAAACGAAAATGAAATTGTTGAAAGCGATAGCTAAGTAATAGCTTTGAAATTCTATGTTTCTCCATGATCACGTCAAAAAATAATAGAAAGCATAAGTATTTAAAAGTTCAAATAAAAAAACAGAATATCTCGGAAATGGTTAAAGCTATAACAAATGTTATTGGAAATACAAGAGCGGTCCCTCAGCCATCTGGCCGGTAGTCGCGATGCGTGTTATGGGCGCGATCCCTCAGCTATCTGGACGGTAGTCGCGATGCGTGTTCCGCGCGCTATATTCGGTGTATCTGTTGATTATTCTCATTATTGATAGTGATACCATATTATTACTGATTTTATGATTATTACGATATAGTGATTGCCTATTGAACAAACATAATTACTTTTTATTTTATCAGTACTAACCTTTTTCACAGTCGGTGTTGAAAGTGGTGTCCTTTGGCAGATAAACATTCTTGGCACTTTTGATGAAATTACCATTCACACGCAAAGTTCTTGTTGCGTAATTTTCCTTATTTCTGTTCTTATATTGTTTTTAAGATCGTCTATGGTACGAGGATTATTCCTATAGACTCTATTTTTGGGAGTTCCCCACAGATAAAAGTCACAGACAGTAATTTCAACAGTTTTGTGGACCTATGTACTGAGGTTTTTGAAACACTGACTTGTTGTGCTACACGTCGTAAAGATGTATTCGGAGACCGTTCAAATGTTTCGCCAATTTCATCAAGTTTTTCTTCCGTTAGAACCCTTCGTTTCTTTTGACAACTTACAACATTAAATGATCCCGTTCTCTTCACTTTATCCACTAGATATCTGTTTCTCTACTCGGAACTGGAACACCAGGAAATTTATCGTGAAATTGTCTACACACCTGCCTACATGAGTCGGTTTTCACATACGTATCATACATAAAAGGTCTTTGTTCAACAGAAAAAAAAATTAGTACCATTTCTGGGTAATGATTAATGCGATAATTCAATCGCAAACAAATACACACGCGTCTCGCGTCTATACAGAAGAAGCAATAACAGTTGACTGTAGCCCGCTGATACATGTCCGATAGGTGGAAGAGCCCGTGGCCTTGAGTTCATTCGGACGTGTCGCACAAGACTACCTTGCAATTCCCGGCCAGAGCGCTGAGGGACCGCTCTGTACATTTTGTGCTTCAACGAGAATTACATGTTTGTGTAGTAAGACTGTCTTTCTCTTTCTTTCCTCTCTCTGCCTCTCTTACGGTTTATTAATTATACAAAAGTCATTCAGAATTAAGAAGACTTAACAGGCTAATCGCAGAAAGTTAAGATATACATTTTGTCATGCAAATATCTTAAACATACTGCTGACTGGTCTGTCTTCCTCTCAAAGATCAGCTGCCTGGTACTATGCCAGACACTGCATTAAATCTGTGCAACGTTGCCACAAGGGAAATGCAGGTCGTATTTCTCAAGCATTGAACTTAGAAGTGAAATGAGTAATACAACTAAACTTAGAAAAATCTGATGTATTACAGTAACATGATTTTCTTCACCCTCTATTGCTTATTAGCGGGTATACAATTTACTCTTACGAACGTTTATTTTCCTATCTACTTCATTTTAATTGTGATAAACATTTCCGGAAATAGCTGCATTACACATTTTGTTATAGATACAAAGGGAATAGTGATAGTCAAATATTTTCGTACTGGATGCTATACGCTGTCCTAAAAATGCCATACTCTTTCCATGACGTCGTGGGAAACAGCTGAAAATCGACAGGACTTGAAAGGAACGATAAAATATTGAACAATTCGTGCCATAAATAATGGATATTTCGGAAATAGCTGCTACAAAATAGTTGTTGGAATAGATTAATACTTTTTTTTCTTTTTTCTGTGTGGTGGTGGTGGTGGTGGTGGTGGTGGTGGTGGTGGTGGTGGTGGTGGTGGTGGTGGTGGTGGTGGTGGTGGTGGTGGTGGTGGTGGTGGTGGTGGTGGTGGTGGTGGTGGTGGTGGTGGTGGTGGTGGTGGTGGTGGTGGTGGTGGTGGTGGTGGTGGTGGTGGTGGTGGTGGTGGTGGTGGTGGTGGTGGTGGTGGTGGTGGTGGTGGTGGTGGTGGTGGTGGTGGTGGTGGTGGTGGTGGTGGTGGTGGTGGTGGTGGTGGTGGTGGTGGTGGTGGTGGTGGTGGTGGTGGTGGTGGTGGTGGTGGTGGTGGTGGTGGTGGTGGTGGTGGTGGTGGTGGTGGTGGTGGTGGTGGTGGTGGTGGTGGTGGTGGTGGTGGTGGTGGTGGTGGTGGTGGTGGTGGTGGTGGTGGTGGTGGTGGTGGTGGTGGTGGTGGTGGTGGTGGTGGTGGTGGTGGTGGTGGTGGTGGTGGTGGTGGTGGTGGTGGTGGTGGTGGTGGTGGTGGTGGTGGTGGTGGTGGTGGTGGTGGTGGTGGTGGTGGTGGTGGTGGTGGTGGTGGTGGTGGTGGTGGTGGTGGTGGTGGTGGTGGTGGTGGTGGTGGTGGTGGTGGTGGTGGTGGTGGTGGTGGTGGTGGTGGTGGTGGTGGTGGTGGTGGTGGTGGTGGTGGTGGTGGTGGTGGTGGTGGTGGTGGTGGTGGTGGTGGTGGTGGTGGTGGTGGTGGTGGTGGTGGTGGTGGTGGTGGTGGTGGTGGTGGTGGTGGTGGTGGTGGTGGTGGTGGTGGTGGTGGTGGTGGTGGTGGTGGTGGTGGTGGTGGTGGTGGTGGTGGTGGTGGTGGTGGTGGTGGTGGTGGTGGTGGTGGTGGTGGTGGTGGTGGTGGTGGTGGTGGTGGTGGTGGTGGTGGTGGTGGTGGTGGTGGTGGTGGTGGTGGTGGTGGTGGTGGTGGTGGTGGTGGTGGTGGTGGTGGTGGTGGTGGTGGTGGTGGTGGTGGTGGTGGTGGTGGTGGTGGTGGTGGTGGTGGTGGTGGTGGTGGTGGTGGTGGTGGTGGTGGTGGTGGTGGTGGTGGTGGTGGTGGTGGTGGTGGTGGTGGTGGTGGTGGTGGTGGTGGTGGTGGTGGTGGTGGTGGTGGTGGTGGTGGTGGTGGTGGTGGTGGTGGTGGTGGTGGTGGTGGTGGTGGTGGTGGTGGTGGTGGTGGTGGTGGTGGTGGTGGTGGTGGTGGTGGTGGTGGTGGTGGTGGTGGTGGTGGTGGTGGTGGTGGTGGTGGTGGTGGTGGTGGTGGTGGTGGTGGTGGTGGTGGTGGTGGTGGTGGTGGTGGTGGTGGTGGTGGTGGTGGTGGTGGTGGTGGTGGTGGTGGTGGTGGTGGTGGTGGTGGTGGTGGTGGTGGTGGTGGTGGTGGTGGTGGTGGTGGTGGTGGTGGTGGTGGTGGTGGTGGTGGTGGTGGTGGTGGTGGTGGTGGTGGTGGTGGTGGTGGTGGTGGTGGTGGTGGTGGTGGTGGTGGTGGTGGTGGTGGTGGTGGTGGTGGTGGTGGTGGTGGTGGTGGTGGTGGTGGTGGTGGTGGTGGTGGTGGTGGTGGTGGTGGTGGTGGTGGTGGTGGTGGTGGTGGTGGTGGTGGTGGTGGTGGTGGTGGTGGTGGTGGTGGTGGTGGTGGTGGTGGTGGTGGTGGTGGTGGTGGTGGTGGTGGTGGTGGTGGTGGTGGTGGTGGTGGTGGTGGTGGTGGTGGTGGTGGTGGTGGTGGTGGTGGTGGTGGTGGTGGTGGTGGTGGTGGTGGTGGTGGTGGTGGTGGTGGTGGTGGTGGTGGTGGTGGTAAGCTTTCCTCTTTCGGTTTACCTTTACTAATTATGCAAGATTGTATAGATTTTCTTCCGAATGAACAGGAATCCACAAGTTATTCTCAGAAAATTCAAGATATACATGTTATTTGCCAAGTAAAAACCTTTAATATATGGCATTTTAATCAATATCGTTAGTCATTTTTCAGAAAATGTTCAATGTAAAATGTAGTTTGGGATGAAGGAAAATTTTTGAAAGCCTTTGTGTCGTATCTTTGGAAGGCACAGAACTTAAATACCTAGTTTGGTACCTACTCGAAATTTCGTTTTTGAATATACTATTCACAAACACACGGACCTTTTTATACTTTTCTTTATTCAGGGGTTCTCAGAACGTGCATCTCCGGTGAAATCACGGCATCCAAAATTTGGGCGGAATATAAAAAGTTCTAGACACATCTTTATAATATGCTTATAAAGAGAAACAGTATTATTTAATTGGCTTAAACATACTCACATATAACATACACATTCACATGTGCCAGCAGTTGGATCATACACATACACTAATAATACACTGGGCTAGTTCATTTGCACCTATCCTCTTTTGTCTTGATTCATGTTTGTTTCTTAGCCTTTGTTTGAAGCCATTCATAGAAAGAAGCGATAGGAGGCCGGTGGAATATAATATTAGATACATGTGAAAAATATACATTGCGATGTTCACCCAATTAAGCATACATTAATTTTTCTGCATCCATCAACACATTTTTATAATATCGTATGTACGAGGGCTGATCAACAAAGACTGACACTGATTTGTTTTCACAGATGTTTATAACTCCAATTCAATGTTTACATGATCTTTTCCAAAGTAGTCCCCTCCTACTTCAATGCACCTTTTATAGCGTCTCTGCCAGTCCTTGAACACGTGCTGCAAACCATTCTTTGTCAGGTCCTTGAGAATCGCCTCACTTTTCTTGAGTACTGCTTCAGAGTTCTCAAATCGAATACCCCTAAGCTTTGCCTTTAGTGATGGGAATAAAAAAGGTCACAGGGTGCAAGATCGGGGCTATAAGGTGGATGTGGTACACAGGTAATGTGAGGCCGTGCATTGTCATGATGAAGTCGCCACCCAGTCCGAGAAAGCTCTGGTCGTTTCTTTGCAATGTGCTTCCTCAGTGTAGCCAATACTGACGTGTAGTATGCTGCTGTAACAGTAGTGTGAGGGGGAACTGCATGCTGGTAAATCATTCCATTACAGTCAAAAAATGTGATCATCACTTTCCCTGCAGATGGAACAACTTTTGCCTTTTTTGGTGTTGGAGAAGCTGGCGATTTCCACACTGTGCTGGCTTGTTTTCCTTCAGGATCATAATGATGCAGCCATGACTCATCACCTTGCTTAACATTGACAAGTCGGCCTTCTTTGAAGTCCTTGAACCACCTAAACACTTTTGCACGAAGTAGTGCATCTTCACTGTACCCTTGCTTCAGCTTTACATAAGTTTCGGTGGCTGTATGGTTTAAACGAAAACAGAATTTGATTGCGCTGTACTGCTCCTCTCGCGTCACCTCTCGCGTCACCTCCATTGTCTGGTATCGAAATGCACGTAGGGTCTACAAAATAGAGCATTACTACCAACCTACCAATACGAGAGTGCTGCCTCCTACCAAAATTATACATAAAAGCCCTCTCTTTTCAAATATTTATGTTACAGACACGAAACTATCGCGGAAGCTACAGGAAAAAATCAATCTCAGTCTTTGTTGATCAGCCCTCGTAATTTAACATATTTCTTCCTAATAGTGTTTTTTTCCAATCATTTTGCTTCCAGTGCATCTCTTATCAAGCACTATCTTCTCCTCTAGTGTCCCTGATAATTTATGTTCCTCCGTTTGACAATTTTCGGCACTATCCTTCTTTCGTGAACTGTTTCTAAAATTGTTCCATTATCATTTCGTCTGTCCGTTTCACACGCTCATTCTTCTCGATATCCACACTTCAAACCCTTCAAGTAGTCTTCTTCACTTTGTAGCAATGTAGAAATTTCCACACTATAAATTACTACACTCCACATAAAGCATTTTGTTAATATTTTCATTGCATCTTTCTTCGATGAATCTACAGTACAAATAAGAAAATAAGAACGTAACAGTTCCAAAAGGTAACACAGATCCAGTTACGCAGTTCCAAAATGTCAGTCGTGCGCGTGAGTGTGCGTGTGTGTATGTGCACAAGTTAACTCGAAAACGAAAAGTAAGATAAATACCAAAATTGGTATTTAAGTTCGGTATATTCTAAGGATGCGACACGAAGATTTTTAATAAAATCTTTCCCGTCCGAAATCACCCTCTACATGAAAAACTTTGTTATTTTTTCTTTTCACAAAAATGGCTCTAACGATTCTGTATAAAATATCATGTTTAAAATATGTGCGTCACCATATAACCTTTCCAGTCCTTTACATTATGAAGGAACGTTCTGCAACTTGTAAACCGTAAGAGATATAAAATGCTTACAACACAAAAAATGTGTATCTCGTTAAAACACAGCAATCATTTTTATGGCTTTAACCATTTTCAAATATTCTTTGTAATGGATTTTAATTGCCAATACTTTATACTTTATACGTTCTACCACTACCCATGAGGCAAAGTATTGCATTCCATCCAAAAATTCAAAATCGAGATTTCACCGGAAATACATGCTTTGAGACTCCATGAATCCAAAAAAAGTGTTTTTACAGAAACGGTCCATGTGTGTGTGTGTTGAGGTAGTATTTTTAATACCTAAATGATTTCAGTCAAATTATATAATATAAAATATAATAACAGCCCGCCTTAAAGCAACATGTGCATAAAATAACATAAAATGTATATTACAGTCACTGTATTAGTGTTTATATTATTGTATACATGTGTAATAATGTTATGTGAAGGTATTACGTAATTTAATAATGTAGGAGCTGTGAGAATAATAGGTTAAAAGTTGCTAATAATGAGGTAACAATGAGGTAACCTTGAGGCAATAATGAATTAGAAAGTTTCTTAATACTACTAGTAATTCTTGGAGCAACAATAATGTAATTTTAGACAGTTTATAAATAGCCAATCAACAACCAGGAAAAAGCTTAAGTTAAATAAAAGTATTCGATTGGAATAGGATTAGCCAATCAGAAACTGAAATGGAGCAAAATTTACAAATTTAGAAGTCAGTTGCTAGCAGACAGCGTTCCTAACCGGACGCGAGACGCGTCCTCGAGAAGTTTATACGTATTCAGTGAGAGACAAAAATAGTTTACGTGTTAAAAAGTGCAACTAATTAATAAATAATCCCACAGCTCTCTATATCAGTGAAGTGTTATTTAAATCGTGTCAAGGATTAATAAAAGGAGTGAAGTAAAAATTATAATCTGTGTAAGCCTACATTCTTCAGCCGCACCACGCCCTGTTAAGAAATTCATGTCTCTACAAAATAATACTGATGCAGCCGAGAAAACAAAAATATATAATATCTAAAGTAACAGTCAAATTACAACGTGAATATATTTAAACTTGGGACGAGGGCTACCGGAAACTTTTTACCATAAATTTGGTTGCAACTACTTCAAGTTCGGCTCCCCAACAGGCGAAATACAATGCAACCCCTCCTAAAAGTAACACCTACTTATGTGTGTGTGAGTGTGTGTGTGTGCGTGTGTGTGTGTGTGTGTGTGTAGACAGCATAACTCAAAAGAGTGGGAAAGCAGAAAAACTTGGCATTTCAGTTCAGCACTTTCCAAAGATGGGACACAAAGATTTTTAAGAAAATCCCCCATTCCAAATTACACTTTTGATAATTTTGATATTCTAAAAAATTACTCTAAAGGTTTTGATTAAGACACCATACATTAAAGATACTTACATGATAAATAAAATGTTTTTCTCGAGTTTTCTGGGAATAGTCTTTCAGGTCCTTATCATTCGGAAGGAATTTTGTTTAATCTTGTATACCGGTAAACATTAAGTGATAGCTGAAAATGTTTTCCACAAAATTGTAGATATTTTTAAAGCACACAATTTATGTCACAGTGTTTTTGTGGCATTAGCCATTTCCGAGGTATCCTTTATTAATGGTTCGAATTTCTTAATACTTAGCCATTCTTTTAAAGCCCTGTCAATTGTCAGGTGCTTCTCGCGTTGTCATGGAAACAGTAAGGAGTTATAAGGCCAGCATATAGCGTCCAGTTTTAAAATAGTTGATAACGCAGTTCCCTTTGTATCTATAACGAAATGAGTAATGCAGCTCTTTCCCGATTCATCTCGATTAAAATGAAGTGGATAGGAAAATAAATTTTCGTACGAATAATTCTTAAACCACTAGTTGAAGGAGGGTTTAGCTTCACGTATGGAAAGCCAAACATAATGTAGGAGTTGTATTGTTAGACTACGTATGGTACAAAGTTTCCGGTAGCCTTCGCCCCAAGTTTACTTTCAACTTTATATTTATGTTTGCCTCGGCTGCGTAAGTATAGACATGTTTCTCTCTGCAAAAGGTGGTGCGGCTGAAGAATGTAGGCTTACACAGATTAGAACTTTTACTTCACTCCTTTTATTAACCCTTGACACGATTAAATAACAATTCACTCATATAGAGAGCGGTGAAATTATTTATTAATCACTTGCATTTTTAACACGTAAACCTTATAATACTCGCCGTAATGAATTTTCGTCTCACAGTGAATGCGAATGAAGCTTCTCAAGGACGCGTCTCGCGTCCGTTTAGGAACGCTACCAGCAACTGACTTCTGAATTTGTAAATATTGCTCTATTTCAGTTTCTGATTGGCTAATCCTACTCCAATAGTATACTTTTATTTAACTTAAGCTTTTCTCTGGTTGTTGATTGGCTATTTTATAAACTGTCTCAAAAATTACATTAATGTTGCTCCAAGAATTACCAGTAGCATTATTAAACTTTCTAGTTCATTATTGCCTCAAGGTTACCTCATTGTTAGCAACTTTTCACTTACATTCTCACAGCTCCTACATTATTAAATTACGTAATACGTTCACATAACACTATTGAACATGTACATACTAATAAAAATATTAATACAATGACTGTTACATGCATTTTATATATTATACACATATTGCTTTAAGGCGGGCTGTTATTACATTTTATATTATATAGTTAGACTTAAATCATTTAAATGTTAAAAATACTGCCACAAATTGCCCCCTTTTAGAAATATTAAAAAAAAATTCTTTTTGTTTTGTTCTTTTAAATTTTTAAATACTTTGTGAAAGTCTCCTGAAAGAAATAAACGTATCCTTGTTTATTATTATAACACTTATTATTTTTCACTGTCACTTTCTTTAACACCTCACTACACTGGTGTAATAGAATAATTTATATTTCTCCACATGTTCAACACTTTAAGGTCAATGATCTGGTGTTCAATGACCTGAGTGAAGTTTGCTTATTCACTAACACAGCCACTATTAAACATTTTATATGCTAGACATTTAACACTTAATTAGGCATATTAGCACTTGCTACCCTTTCTTTACAACTTATTTCTTAAGTATTTCTTACAAATTCTAACAATTTATACCTTATACAATATACATGCAGTTGCTATTCAGATTTCTTATTTTTTTCTTACTAACAATGGATTTTCTTTTATTACATCTTTTTATCTAAACTCTCTTTTGCTATATTGACAATTTGTTACATTTAATAAAGATATTCTTATACATACATTCTTTTTTTAATTACATTGCTTTCCCCTTTTATGTTCCAGATACTTTATGTTCTTTTTCTTCTTGTGCCACAGACTGTTTACCTTTATACGGGTTTAACATTTGTTTGTGGAATCTTCCAATTATTTTATTTGTTTATATTGTTCCTACGTTCATATTATATGTTCCAAATGTATTTATTATTTCATAAGGACCATGATAGCTCAGAAACAACCTCCAATATTCTTTACGAAGCTTATTTGACAACCTCTTATTCTTCACTAACACTTGGTCTCCTCTCTTTACTTTCCAAACACTTCTTTTTCCTTCTTCATGTCTTTTGTTTTCTCCTCAGGGCTTTTGTTTGTATTTTTAAAAATGCTAATTTAAAAAGTTCCTCTTTTTCTGACAATTTAACTGATTGATCTTCAATAACTTCTGGTACATTATGGCTCAAACTATTGTATAATTTTCCATGCTTAAGTTCTATTGGTTTGAATCCTGTTACTCTATTATGGATTGATTTAGTAGATTTTTAATAACATTAATGTATGAGTACCAACTGCTCTGCTTGTTATGATACAGTACACGTAGATAATTTGAAATTTCTTTTATCTCTCTACTGGTTGGCATTAGGTCCATATCTTGATAGAAATACTGCTTGACTCCCAAATCTCTGATTCCATTCATAAATTTAGAACTGATAAACACAGATGCATTATCACAAAGTATGGCCTGAACTCTTTCTTCCTCAAGGACATATGATTTTGTTAATGTGTTTAAACATGTTGTGTTGGTTGAATTCTTGAGTGCATATATTCGTACATATTTGTTAAATATGTCATAACATGCAAATAAAAATGTGTACCCAAATGTACTTACAGGCATTGGACCATGCAAATCTAAACTTAATAAACATCTTGGTTTATCTCTAAGTACTGAGTTTGTTGTGTATTCATAAGCTACATTAATTTGTTTTGCTTTCTGACAAAGATCGCAACATGATATGTATTATCTTACTTTATGTCCTAGTTTAGAGATGTATAAATTTTCCAAAATAGTTAGGGTTGTCTTCTCTGTACCTACATGTATTAATCCTAAATGAAATTGCTCTGTTACTTCTAATTCCATACTTGCTGGAATATATGTTTTCCACCTCTTTATCTCCTTTTCATGTTTCTTATATAATACACAATTTTAACATCGATTGCAATATTCTTTGCCTCTTCTATCTTCGGAGCTTTTCTTTGAAACTTGCTAATTTAATGTCTTTGTCTTGCTCTTCTTTAATATTTTTAAATTTATTCTTTACTTCTTTCTTCATTGGAATGTCTATGGTAAGCACTTTAATTTCATATGTCTAGAACAGCTTTCTGGAAATTGTTTGTTGTGGCTGATTCTTGATCTTAAATCACTGAATGTATTTTGTTTCCCTGGAATATGTATAATTTCTACATCAAATTCCATTATAGCGAGAATCATTCTAACTAATTTGCCACTATATAACCTACATTTCTGAATGAAAGTCAAGTTAATATGATCTGTATACATTTTCACTTTCTTCTGAAATATATATGTCTTAAATTTAAGCAATGAAAAATAAAGTGCTCCGATTACTAAAATTGTTACTGATGCATTTCTTTCAATATTGGTTAGCCACGTGAAGCAGTACTTATTACATGAAATGTATTGTCATGTTCTCTTTGTCCTAGTATTCCTGCATATCCTTCACAAGATGCATCCACATACAACTCATAATCTAATTCATCTCTTGGACGTTCCAGCAGTATTGCATTTGCAAAAAACTTTCATACATTTTCAAAACATTTTTGTAGCTCTGTTGTCCACTTCCATTTATTTGTTTTCTTTAGAAGTTGTCTTAAAGGTTCTACTTCTATAGCATATCTTGGTAAAAATTTACTTTCATAATTCCAAATTCTAAATAAGTGTCGTAGCTGTGGAATAATTTTAGGTGGTGGTATTTTTAATATGGCTTCTATTCTTTCTTAATCTGGTCGAATACCTACCTCATTGATTACATATCCCAGGAATTTAATTTCAGGTACAGAGGATTTTGACATTTCAATATTTACGGCCATGCCATATTCACGTAATTTATTTAATACATAATTTAAATTCTCTAAATGTTCCTCAAAGGTTTGACTTATTATTAGAAAGTCATCAGTGTATCTTATTAAGAAATCATTTGCTGTGTCACCAAAGATACTATGTATTGCTCTCAGGAATCCACTAGCACTATCCTTTAATCCATATGGGTTTACACAATACTTATATTGTAATCCAAAAACTTGAAAGGCTGTGTAATCACGCACTTTTGGACCTTGTTCGACTTGCCAAAATGAATCTGTAAGATCTATAGAAGAAATGTATTTGCCACGTGATAATTTTGCATTTGTTTGTTCTATGCTTTCATTTTGAAAGTGGTCTGGTAGCATGAATTTATTTAAATATCCTTCATCTGTAGTGACTCTTAAACTATTATCTTTCTTTACCGTCCAACAAACACCAATTATATATTGTGAATTGCTAAGCTTAATGGTGGTATTTTCTAGCATACTACGTATTAATTTTTTAGCTTCATTTCTTAGGTTTACTGTTAGGTTATTATATTTTCTTCTAAATGTTGGTACATTTTCTACTGTGAATGTGTGAATATATCATGTACACCGTCCTGGAATTTCATTGAATACATGCTTATTGTCTTCTAATACCTTTTTCATTATTATCTTTTCACGCTCAGTCATTATTGTATTTGCCATCAGTATATCTGTGTGTATTTTCCTGTCTTGTATCTCTGTTGCATAGCTATTTTCTACGTGCTCTAGCATTCTTTTTTCTGCCATCAGTTTCTTTGTATAAGGGTTCCCTTTGTTAAGGCCAGTTTTCTGTTCTTCGAAGTTAAGGGTCAATAACCTTTCATTGTTTTCCCTGCTTACTTGGACATTTACTATTTGTATGAAGCATTCTTCTTCATATACTGCATTTTCTTGTTCCATTCTTTGCACTCTACATACTTTATCTGTTATAAAAGACACGTACATATTCTTTTCTTCTTTATTTAATATAAGTCAGTCCTTCTTAAAATCAATTATCGCAGAGTACTCTATTAATACATCACATCGTATTATAACTTACGCATATTAAGCTTGCTATTAAAAACATGACCTCCAATGCAATATCAGCTATTTGTATAGGTATCAGTGCTTAGGATTTGATAGTTTGGGTCTTTTTACCTATGGCTAATCCATATACAATTTACTAATTGGCGCTGACATAAGTTTTATCCCTTCATTTAACCGCTATTCATGAAATTTCTTTGAGTTTGATGATCCTGAATCTACTGCAACATTTATTTCCCTTCCTGCTATTATAGTTTGTATGTACGGTGATTCATGCTTGTTTTCACAATTCCCTGTGTTGATATTTAGACGGTAACAATCAAAGTGTGTAGATATTTTATTCTTGCCACTTAGAGCAGAAGGTACTGTATTACCAGAATCTACGTCAGGCAATACATAATTTAGTTTTCCTGGTGAGTACTTTCAGTATTTACAGGATTGCCATTTTGTACCGCAGTTACTATTACTTCATTATCATTAACATTTGTGTATGAGCCACGCCCCCTAGTTCTTGTTCTCCCACTGTAATCACTATGTCCTCCACGTGTATATTCTTCTGTATTTGTGTTGCTTGTGTGACTATAGTTGTGGAAGGTCCCCCTGTTTTGCATATTTCCTCCATACTGAAATCGATTATTACCTCTAGGTAAAGTAGAATTCTGCTGATTCAGCCTTTCCATTCTGACATAATTTGTGTGTTCTTGTCTCCCTTGTTGTCTTGAATCTCTGATATTTTGTGTATTGTAATTAAATCTGTTTTGGCCCTGAAATTCATTATTTCTCCTATTTTCATGGTGATAGCGTGTATTGTAAGGCGTTTCATTACGCCTATCGCGCCTGATTTGTCTTCTCGTCTGTGTGGACTCCAAATGTTGTCACTATTACTATTTCCTTGCTGTTCTAATGATGATATTATCTCTGTCATCTCATAAATAGTCTTAGGTTTTGCAATTAAGATGTAGTTTTGTATGTGTAGAGAGTAGTGTATGGTAATTAAACTAATAAAATCTTCCTCATGCATGGCTGGAGTTAAATATTTGAATATCCTACATATTTTATAAGATAATCTGTCATTTATAAGTTGTCATCTATACTGTACTGTGAATAACGTAGGCTTACCCTAATCTTATGTTTCACAGTGGTATTACAAAACATATTCATAAATAAAACTCTAAATGTTTCAAAATGCATTTCCCTGTCTGCTACCATATGTAACTATTCTAAGGTTTTGTTATCCAAGCATTTTCTAACAAGTATCATTTTTAATACTTCAGGCAGATTTTTCAATTTAAAATATTCTATTAGACCATGTATAAATTGTACTGGACTTGAGGAAGCATTAAAATAAGGTAATGATAATTCATTAAACACAGAATAATAGTTTGACATTTGAATTGATATATGCACATGTGTGTCATCATTATTGTTTTGTATTTAAGAAGCTGATGCTATGGAAAAGCAGTAGCGTCCCTTGTATTATTAGTTAACAAAGATGATACACTTCTTTCTGCACTTGTATTATTGTCATGCATTTGATTAGCATTTACAGAACTGATTACATTTGCATTTACTTTTGGTACACTAGTACTTAAACTTTCAAAACTATTTCTAAATTTATCTGTTTCTTTGCTGCTTTCTTGTACTTTATATTTAATTTCATCTATCATTGACTTGTGTATTTCTTTAATTGCATCTGCATTTGTTTTTGCCATTTCGTGCATTTTATTTATTTCCCTGTTAAATCTATTTGTACTTGTAAAAGATCTGCTTTTGTATTTTCTACCATTATTTTAAATTCTTCACCCTGTTTATCTAACTTTTTACAAATACCCTGTTTAGTATTATTATGTTTCAGCTCCATTTCAGTTATATTTTTACCAATATGACTCAACAATTTCTGTTCCAGCTGATTGCAAGCTTTATTTACTTTTAAATCTATATATTTTTGAAGTGCTTTAGAAGATTTTTCTATTTTGATTCCAGCTTTGCTTTCTTTCATACAATTTTCTATTTGCTTAGCTAGATTTTTTATACTAGATAGCTCTGTATTAGTTTCAGTTAACTTGTTACTTAACTCCGCACTAGTTTCAGTTCAGTTATTATTAAATTCTTTACTTAGTTCCACTCTCAGCTCTGTACTAGTTTCAGTTATCTTATTATTAGTTTGTTATAACTCTCCTTCGTTTCAGCTATTTCTTTTAGAATGCACATAATATTTTGTTGTGATAAGTTTTCCTGCTCTTGTTGGCTAGATGTCTGAGGGATGGTATTCCTTTCTATTGTTTTTCCCTGCACTAACATATGTAAAGGTGATTGACCTTGCATACTACTGCTATCTCTTTCTATGCCTACCTGTGAATTTAAAGATAACTGTTCTTCTACATCTAACCTATTTGTTTCCTTAGCTCTGATTGTAAAGTTACATTGTAATTAGTAGTGGCTGACGTATCTTCTCCTAATTCCATATTTTTATTGTTTTTTATTTCCATTTTATTTTGTATATTTTCTTTTGTTATATTTGATTTGGAATTGCTAAATTTTAATTTACCGCTTCTTAACAGCATGAAATTATCTTAATAATAGTAATATATTTTCTTAACTATCTTTACAATTATATACATATAAAGTATTGGAATTCTCTGACCTCTTGTTCTGGCTGTGTTAGTAAACCTTTATACCCGGTGTTCCCACGTAGATTGTAGTTGAATTGTTGACTGCGTGCCCCGTACTCCTGAAAGAATTGTTGCTGTCCTTGGATGATGTTGTTGATGATTTTGAAGTTCTCTGAAGTGAAGTCTTGTAGTTTCCTCTATTCTGGTAGTTCTATGAGGTTCGTTAATCCCTTTTTCAGCTATTCTTGCCAATTCTCGCCCCACGTTTAGGCGCCAATTTGAAGGAGGGTTTAGCTTCACGTATGGAAAGCCAAACTTGATGTAGGTATTGTATTGTTAGACTACGTATAGTAGAAAGTTTCCGGTAGCCTTCGCCTCAAGTTTACTTTCAACTTTATATTTTAATGTTTCTTTAAATATTATATATATCTATATATATATATATATATATGTTTGCCTCGGCTGCGTCAGTATTTTGTAGAGACATGTTTCTCTTTGCAGGGAGTGGTGCGGCTGAAGAATATAGGCTTACACAGATTGTAATTTTTACTTCACTCCTTTTAATTGACACAATTAAATAACACTTCTCTGGTATAGAGAGCTGTGAGATTATTTATTAATTACTTGCACTTTTTAACACGTAAACTTTATAATATTTGCCGTAAAGAATCTTCGTCTCACACGTATATATGTATGAAACTTCTCGAGGACGCGTCTAGCGTCCGGTTAGGAACACTGTCTACTAGCAACTGACTTCTGAATTTGTAAATTTTGCTCCATTTCAGTTTCCGATTAAGTAATCCTATTCCAATAGAATACTGTTATTTAACTTAAGATTTTTTCTGGTTGTTGATTGACTATTTTGTAAACTGTCTCAAAAATTACATTATTGTTGCTCCAAGAATTACCAGTGGTATTATTAAATTTTATAATTCATTATTGCCTCAAGGTTACCTCATTGTTACCACATTGTTAGCAACTTTTGACTTATATTCTCACAGCTCCTACATTATTAAATTACGCAATACATTCACATAACATTATTGAACATGTACATAATAAATATAAATATTAATACAATGACTGTTACATGCATTTTATATATTATATTATACACATATTCCTTTAAGGCTGGCTGTTATTATATTATATAATTGGACTGAATTAAGTGTGGACATTTAAGTGTTAAAAATACTGCCTCATAGTAAGCGATAGAAGGTAGAGAGAGCGAATGATGTTAGATGCGAATGTAACATCAAATTTTTATTTTATTATTCTTTGCATTTATCTGCACATCTTACTCCTCCCTGTAAGAGAGGTACTTACAGTAGATAATATAGCTATACCTACTGTATTTACTTGCAGGTTTCTAAGAAAGACGCGGATCGCGGGACCTAACTCACTAAAGTGTTTCGGAAACACATTCACCGTGGCAGTTAATCCGGTTCCCACCTCATAACAGCTAATTTTTCTGTTGGTTTCAAAGGACCAAATAAAAAAAACACTTCAACTTTTATTCCCAGCACGAAGGGCACGGAGTTAATTCCGTTCAGATACACGCTTCATCAAGTGAGGGCCTTAGAGAGCAAACGTGGGAGATAAAGCTTTTTGCCACAGAAAATAAATCGATACCTCGACGTTTTTCACCTTACTCGACGGGAGCATGAGCTGCACAAACAGAATTTATACTGTAATAGCCAGCTACACACGGATCTACATGCTTCATAAGCACGTGTCAAGCTTAAAAGTCATATGTGTTACAACCACATGTCTTTCTCTACCTGTTCTTCTACAAACTATTGTTATAAAGGTTTATTCTTCTATACACTTCAGTTAATCGAGGTAGACATTTGCAGAAATGGTTTTATTACATATATCCTTGTGGATTCAAGGTGATTATGGGAAACAGTAGGCTTCAGCGTCATACCGTATTTATTAACAGGAAGATGTAAATAATGAAATAAAAGACATGACAGTATGATACAGAAATAATTGCAATAAATAATTTATATATAACAAATCAATGATTAACGTAGTAAGCCTGAATTAAAAGATTTGTCCGGAGAAAAAGCTTATTAGCGGGCCATGAGCTCTAGAGAGATACTTAGCATTTCAAAGTGTGCTACTTAAAATACTGTTTCTGTTTTATCTATTTATGGACGCTCTGTAACTACTATGGTTCTTAGCATCCCAATCTATATTGGACGTGATGGACCGGAAACTTTGCACGGAGGCATCTTTATCAGATTTGAGGTTCTTTTATGTGCAGTAAATCACCGACTTTATTTCCTTTCCAAAAGAATTAAAATAACTAAAAAATATTACGAAAATGGCTAGATAATGCTAGAAACATGTTCGATATAAATTACAATTTTTATCGAGATAGGTTTTCTCGTACTAATCTTTTGTCTCTGTTAATTTCCCAGCTGTATAAAATGTAGCATACAGGTTACCTCATAAGCTATTTATGGAATATGCAATATGTTAATCGCATTCAGGACTACAATAACTCAAACGATATTTTCATCTAAAAAAATATTTAAGAAAATAAGGTGTTATATTCACATTATTTTCCCTGCCCACTATCGTTTAATATTTTTCTATCTACTTTAATCTAAATAAACGTTCGCAGAAATTATTGCATCACATCATTTCGTTGTAGGTAGAAGGGGGATACATAAGAGTTGTGACAAACAGCTGAATGACTAGGAAATTACAAAGGATTGAACAATGAGGCAGTATTTTTAACACGTAAATGACTTCAGTCTAATTATATAATATGTAAATTCAATAACAGCCCACCTTGAAGCAATATGTGTATGTTATAATTTGTAAAATGTATATTACAGTCATTGTAAATGTTTATATTATCGTAAACATGCAACACTTCCTCTACCTGGATATGTCGTAATAACATTTCTACGTCAAGGAGTGTTTGTTACAGGAAATTGTCTGAAAATCTTCATATATTAACCTTGAAAGGTTTATGACTTGAGGTATGATATTTGGTATTGATCCGACTTTTCCTCTCTCTCTTTCTTTCACACACACACACACACACACACACACACACACACACACACACTGCGTGGGAATTTATCTGAGATTACACTTCGGGAAGATTTAAGAGCTCACAAAACATCTAAAATGTACAATGAAAGCTCGATAATAACACAACTGAACAAGGTTTCGAAAACTGGGAAGGGAAGTAGTGGACGTTATTGCAAATAATGTACCGATTACGATCCTGAAACACAATGTTTCTATGACGTCAGGGAAAAAACTTATCGCTGTTTATGTTTTTCCGCTGCTTGGCAATCTCTCCCCATCTGTATGTGCATGCATACCTACTTGCGTAAGCTTATCCGAAGAACTGCTGGCGATATGTGAAGCGGATGACAGCAGCTGTGTTTATAAAACTTGTGGGAGTATGATGTTAGATTTCTATTAACTAGTATCCATGTTGAAACTGTGGTGATATGTTCTACATCTTTCATACAGTGTGGAATTTTAAACGTGGACGTGGATGTATTAATTCCCCGGATTGTTTTTGTTTCATCTGCGGAGTATTCACAACACAGGAAACAAATTACAACAGTATTGAAAACTGTATTTCGGCTGTCCGCTGGGTGACCAAGATAAACGTTTTGCACCGCATATAAGTTGTATCCGATGCTACAAGGATAATCCAGAAAGTCCCAGACGTTTTGAAATAAACAATTTACAAAATGTAAATATCAACATTTATTATCACTCTTAAGCTATTTTTCTACATAATCGCCATTCAAATTGAGGCATTTACCATACCGTGGCACAAGTTTTTCAATACCCTCTCTGTTGAAATCTGCCGCCTGCAAATTCAACCACTGGTTTACACCGGCATGCAGTTCGTCAGTATCAAAGCATCAATTTGATGCACCAAACTCCGTGAAATTTGGCGGAAATGTTCCGAAAGTTTTGTAATCGTGAAATGTGGATTTTCACGAATTTTGTCATTAATTTGCATTGACAGTTCATCAGTCATAAGGATAGGTCTACCACTGCTATCCTCGTCATGAACAATGGTACAGTCATTTTTGAAACCAATGCTCCATTGCCTGACACGGCTTTCACTCATTATTCCCTACCCGTAAACATCACAAAGTTGACGAGAAATTTCAATTTTTAGGCAACCGTACTTCACAAGTGGCGGGATTTTCTATTGCAGCGTACATTTTAACAACTCACAGAGAGCACAGTAAGGAAGGCACAGTCCTCACGCTACCACAGCTGGATGCGTACTGAATGTAGGAACGTTCTGACATCAAGATAGCGGCTGTAACCCTACTCATCGCCACGATAGGTCAAAACGTCTGGGACTTTTTGGACTGCCCTCGTATGTAAAACTGACTCAGTGGCTGAAAGGGGAGAAACAGTACATGCCGTTTGCAGTTCCAATGATATGGCGCAAACAAGAAAGTCATATCAATGACTGTTAATTCCACATAACCAAAATAACAGGGTCTTCATCAAAAAATAAACAGAAAATCTCATATCCCGATTTGCGTTTAGCCATCAGACCAGTACCTCATGGGAATCACTTACCAATATCAGTAGCTCCTTCAAATTGGCAAGAACGATCAGAAACAGAGGGCAACGAATCAGACAATGGTGCAATGAAATCAACATCCAGCGAGTCAACTTGCAGTGCTATGAAAGAAAGAAATCCACATTTTCCTTCGTAAAATGAATTTAATGACTTAGTACGCGACTTACACCTGTCAAAGCAAGATGCTGAAACCCTAGCTTCAAGACTTCAGGACTGGAATTTACTGGGAAAGGACACGAAAGTTACCTTTTTCGAAATAGGTATCAAGACCTTTACCTTGTTTTATGCAAGATGGTTCACTCTGTGTTTGTTGTGACGTGATTGGCTTGATGTCAAAACTAAACATTGTGTACAATATTTAAGATGGCGTTTATTTATAGATTCTTCCAAAATTAGTTTGAAGGCTGTACTACTTCACAATGGCAATGAACTGCCATCTGTGCCTATGCAGTTGATATGAAAGAAACACAAGAAAGTATGTCACTGATTCTAGAAGCCATTAAATACAAGGAACATAACTGGCATATTTGAAAGTTATTGCACCTCACCTAGGATTACAGAGTAGATTCACAAAATTCTGTTGTTTCCTGTGCCTGTGGGATAGTCGAACTATTCAAAACACTTCATAGTCAAAGAGTGACCCAAGAGAGAGGAATTCGAACCAAGGAAGCAGAATATAAAACACCAGCCATTGGTGAACCCTTTAAATGTGTATCTTCCGCCTTTACATATAAAACTGGGGCTCATGGAAAACTTTGTGAAGGGAATAGACAAAACAGGTAAAGGTTTCAAATGCCTAACAGAACTGTTTCCCTGTATAAGTAGAGCCAAGATTAAAGAAGGAATTTTCTTTGGTCCACAGATAAGACAACTGCTCAAGAATTCACAATTTGTGGCTAAGCTGAATCCCACTGAACTTGCTGCGTGGTTGTCGTTCAAAGAAGTTGTGAATGGGTTTCTGGGTAACAAAAAAGTGCAAAATAGTGATATGCTTATCAACGATATTTTAAATAACCACAGAAACTTAGGATGCAGGATGTCTTTGAAAATGCATTACCTACATTCGCACTTAAGTCTTCTTTCCTGAAATTGGGTGCAGTTAGCGATGAGCAAGGGGAACGTTTTCACCAAGATATACTACAAATGGAACGTAGATATCCATGATGAGTGACTATTGGTTTCTTCGGCAGGAATATCCATTCTCGCATAAAAGAAAATCCCATAGGAAAAGCTTCCCAACTGTTTCAGGATCCGGAGTCCAAAGGGAATGTAGTAGTAAATTCGACATATAACGTTTATGTTTTGTATGATAAGTACTTCAAATTTCCGAATTTCGTCCAAATTCTGTCGATGCATCTAACCAAATCCGTGATGTAATAAAATTAGAGAATTCGTCAAGACCTACCTCACTAATGAGCCATTATTTCAGAACAAGGTGTAGAGATCTGATATTTTTACAGAATGTTTATGCATTCTTTCTGAGTGTGCTACTTTGTTTTTATGATACAAATTTAATAAAAATAAAAAAAATGATTTTCTTGATGCACTTCTAAAATTTAAAAAAAAATCGGCATTTTGTTTCTTTAAATTATGTACTATAGAAAACTCAATAAAAAATCTTACACATACTCACTGCATTACCTGAATTGTGTGATATAAATTTTAGGTGCATAGGTCTAGTATTATCTCACTAACATAGCGTTAGTGAGATACGGATTGACGACACCCCTTAATAAGGAAGGGTATCATAACAAACGAACTCAGGGTGATGGAAAAATACGGATGACAGATTCGAAATCAGCATGTCCAAATTACTATAAATCAGGCACTTTCAAGCCAGTTTTTCAAGATTTTAAAAAATTGTAGTGCTTTTGTGTTTTTGTGTGAAATGCAACACTTCCGGAACCCACAGTTTGTTTAAAACAAGAAGCGACTCGCGACTCGTAATAATTACTAGAGACAGCGTGCTAGGCTTTTAATACAACCCGGCAACGCTGCCCTCCAACTTTCCTGCTGTGATGAACTATCACAAATTCCTTCTCGTTTAAATGCTAGTGTACCATATGTAGGAGGTACAGAAGGTAACACGTGTGAGGTTGCTGAAGGAAAATGTGTTCGATTTCTGATCCACACATCCGGTCTTAGCAACACTATTGATGACACAACAGCAGTTAGTGTCTACTAGGAACAAGTAATTTGCCAAAGTTTTTGCCTCACCTTGCTTCCATGTGTGTGCCTGGGGCAACAAATTCCTGTAGGACTGGTTTCTCTTTAATCAAGTTGTAATTTTCTGTTTAGGTGGTCAAACGCGTTCACTTCCCCTACTTCCTATCATTGTTATCTCAATAACCAGGCAAGACAAGTAAAATTCAGGACAAATCTGTCTTTAGAATGTTTTAGTGCATTGCACTGAGGATATCTGAGCTTCAAGATAATACTAATCTGTTTGGCTACCATCATTGCCTAGCCCTTTGTTCTGCTCATATCAAGTTCTAATTGCAGGTTTTGTAACTGTCTTAGGCCTTTTACATTCTCTATCACTTATCTAAGGTAGGAAGAAATATTTTATCACTATCACCATCATCTTAAGTATAAGTCGTAATACTATCTTACGTCTTCACGGGAATTGGCCCGATCATATCATTACAGAGTCTACGAAAATTTCTTTTACCTGAAGGTCTGTAATTTTTTTTAAATTTATTATTCTCGCTTTAACATTTAAGTCAAAAAGTAACTACAATAAATTATAATAATTACAATATTTTGAAATAAATTACAACATTGATTTGAGAAGATGATTTGTTACGTTATTTGCAGCACGCTTTGGGCGTCAATTTGAAGTAATTTGTATTGTTGTATTGAAGGAGTTGTATTATAGTTCAACTGTTGGGGAGCCGAACACTTGAAGTAGTTGCAACCGCACGTATGGTAAACAGTTTCCGGTAGCCTTCGCCCCAAATGTACTTTCAGGTGGCCTTTGCCCCAAGTTTAAAAAAAATATTAACTTTGTAATTTGACTCTCTTTAAATATTATATATTTATGTTTGCCTCGGCTGCGTCAGTATTATTGTTAGAGACAAGTTTCTCTTAGCAGGATTGTGGTGCGACTAAGAATGTAGGCTCACATAGATTATAATTTTACTTCACTCCTTTCATTAATGCTTGATACTTCACTTGATGCTTGATGCTTAACACTTCACTGATATAGAGAGCTGGAGCTGTGAGATTTTCTTTATTAATGAATTACACTTTTTAACACGTAAACTTACTTTTCGTCTCACACGAATACATATTATATTTCTTGAGAACATTTTTTGCATCTGGTTAGTAACGCTGTCTGCAGGCAACTTAACTCTAAATTTGTAAAATTTTCTCCTTTTCAGTTTCGGATTGGCTAATCCTACTCCAATAGAATACCTTCATTTAACTAAAGCTTTTTCTGGTTTTTGATTGGCTATTTTTAAGAACTGTCATAAAAATTACATTATTGTTGCTCCATTAATAACTAGTAGTATTTAAACTTTCAAATTCATTATTGCCTCAAGGTTACCTCATTGTTACCTAATTGTTAGCAACGTTTAACTTATTATTCTCACAGCTCCTGCATTATTAAATTACGTAATATATTCACATAAAACTATTACACATGTATACAATAGTATACAATAATATAAACATATATAATGATTGTAATATACACTTTTTATATATTGTTACATACACATATTGCTTCAAGGCGGGCTGTTATTGAATTTACATATTATATAATTTAATTGAAATTATTAAAGTGTTAAAAATATTGCCTCAGATTATATAACATTATACAATTTGTTTCTTTTAAAAACTTTGCTATGTTATGACAGATGTTTGGAGCACTCAAGGCCACCGAGAGATTAGCAGGAATACCACACTGAAGCCGATGCACATCGTAGATAGGACACTCTGCAACTATATGCTGAACTGTGAGAATGGAGTGACATGTAGGCTGATGATATTTTCCAAGGAGATATGAATGGGTAATTGCAGTATGTCCGATACGTAGCCTGGTGAGAAGTAGCTGGTCACGACGAATTAGATGTTTTATTGGGTAACTGAAACTAGGATTGGAGCTTAAGGCGATTAGTTTGCTATTCGATGTGGAACTCCAGTGTAGCTTCCATTTCTTACATATTTCATACTATAGGAAATTTTGGAAATCGTGATGTGTCCATGCTTATATGCATCCATTCTTTCTGTGTGTTCCTTCCACATGAAGCCGGGCGATGGTCGTCACTTTGAAGAAGATATTGTCTTTACGTTGGGAGCCAACTTGAAGTAAATATTATTCTTGGAGTTGTTTATTTATTTAGCTCCACATATGGACGTCAGTTTGAAGTGGATTGTTTGCTACGTATGTAAAGCTGATTTGAAGATATATTTTTGTTGTTACACTCGAAGTTTAAAAATATACATTTTAACATTGTTATTAAACTGCTTCTATAGATAGTACTTATGTTTATGTTTTTGCCTCGGCTGCTTCAGTGTTATTTTAGAGACACGTTTCTCTTAATCAGGGCGTGGTGCGACAAGAATGTAGGGTTACACAGATTTAAAGTTTAAATTCACTTCCTTTTATTAATCCTTGACACAAATTAAATACTACTACACTGATATTAAGAGCTGTGCGATTCTTTAATTTAATACTTGCACTTAGATAACGCGTATACTTAATTTACGATTCACACGAATACGTAATATTTCTTAGAGAACACATCTTCCATCCGGTCACTACCAAGGTCTGCAGGCAACTGAACATATTTCAACCGTTCAAAACCCGTAAGCTTCTGTATTTCAAGTCTCTGATTGGCTAATCCTAGTCCAGTAGAATACCTGCATTTAATTAAAGATTTTTCTGGCTGTTGATTGGCTATTTTTAAACTGTCACAAAATTTACATTATCGTTGCTCTAATCACGACTAGTAACATTTAAACTCTTAAACTCATTATTGCCTCAAGGTTACCTCATTGTTAGCAACTTTAAACTTATTATTCTCACAGCTCCTACATTATTAAATTACATAATGCATTCACATAACATTATTGAACGTTTTACAATAATATAATCATTTGCAATGACTGTTACATACATTTTTACAAATTATTACATACATATTGCTTAAAGGTGGGCTGTTATTGAATTTACATATTATATAATTTAATTTTAATTATTTAAGTGTTAAAACTACTACCTCATCTTTTTCTTCTTTTTTTAAGCCGCACCCTATGCTTCAATATCTACTGTTGATTCTGATGCCGGCTGCTACAGTGGTTGGCTATGAGATCTTTCTTTCAGGGTATGCGTAGGCGTATTGTGAAAGGACCATACCAGTTTAAACTGACTGAGAAATTTAATGTTATCTAATACTTGAGCTATTTAAGTGAGTTGTCAACTGTTTGAAGATAACAAATGAAACTGACTATGAATGTAGCACTCGAAACCATAACAATTCTCTTATAATACCTGCTAATTTCTGCAGTATCAATTTTACAGTTTGAAATAGCTGTTTCCGCAATAAAAGAAGCTAGAAGGGTAACTCGCTTACCGGCAAAACCCCTCGCGGCTACCGCTAAGTGAATGATAACCTAGCGAAGTCTTAGGCACTACGAACTGCCGATCACCATAAAAGACTGTAAGGTCCTAACCTGTACACGAAAGAAAAGAAAGATAAGATCTAATTTTAGCAGTACACATTCTTTTATTATTCAAGTTCCGCCTAACTTAGAACTACCCCACCAAGGTTCCTTCTCGTGCTGGGCCAATCTTAAACTCTTAGTATGCGCAGGTGACACTGTAACTATGGGGTATCTACCCAAATCTCAAAACTTCATTCCCTTTCACTTTTACAGAATTTCTGTCTATGTGGCCCTTCAAACGTACAGAACTTATAACCTTAACTGCATTCTAGGAATCTTTAAACTAACGCATTCGCTCCTCGACTATTACTAATGAATTTACTTTGCTCGCTAATTACCTATTACTCTGGAGAAATATTTTCAACTCAAGCTTATTACATTATAGATTGATTTAACACGTGGAAGTTATTTATTGCAATTACTCCTCTACCTTACTGTTATTTCTTTATTTATACATTCCTGACTGTAAACACGTTTAACACTGCTGGCTATTTCGTTTAAGATTTCTAGTCTCAGCTATTCCCGGATATCTTATTTCTCTTACTTTCTCTATTACGGAAATATGTTATTCCTTCCAAAAATTTGATATCCAGATCTCACCGGAAATAACTGTATTTGAGGCCCCTGTGGACAGCATAACTCAAAAACCAAATGTCAGTTAAATAATAAAGTTGGTATTTAGTATCTTCCAGGAATGCAACATGAACATTAAAAAAATCCTTCCACATAGACTACTCTTTACATAGAAAAGTATCGTTATACTTTATTTTATTAAAAATGGCTTTAACGATTTTAATTAAAGAAGCATATGTTTAAGATACTTATGATAGTCTATATTAAGATATTGTTTGTTAAAATTACTATATACGTATTTATTGTTTACAAAGGTTCATAATAATTCACAGCTGCAGGTATGTATGCATTTATTGATGCAGCGTAACTCTCCGTGATCCTTGGGCCTTATGTTTTAGGCATATTCCATAACTCTTAACACATCAGCAACATATTTAACATAAGATTGGGACCTGGTGCGAAGGAGTGCAGCGGTTTTTACAAATGAGCTCAAGTCAAAATATCTAATATGATACATTCACATGACTTTCTCTATCCTCTTACCTTTCTAGTGGTTATACAAACTATTTTTATTAAATCTTATTTTTCTATGTAGTACATGCAAATCCAAATAAACCTTACCATAAATAGCTACACTTCACATTTCATTAGATACAAAGGGAGTAGCGATAGTCAAATGTTTAAGAATTGAACGCTATACGGTGGCCTTTAAATTCCATACTGTTTCCATGCAATCGCGAGACGCAAATGAATGTTGACAAGGCTTTAAGAGTATGTCCAACTACTGAACAATTCTAACCATTAATAATGGATATTTCAGAAATGGCTTATGCCACAAAACACTTATTGGAAATAAATTATGTATTTTAAAGAGATATGCATTTTTTGTATTATATTTTCGTCTATCTTAATGTTTATCAGTTATACAAGATTATACAAAAATTGCTTCTGAATTAAGAGGACTATTCCCAGAAAATTCGAGATATGCGTGTTATTTTCCATGCAAATATATTTAATATGTGGCATTTTAACCAAAAGCATTAGAGCCACGATTCAGAAAATCATGATTTTCGAAAAATGTTCCGTGTAAAGGGTAGTTGAAGATGGGGTGTGATTTTCTTTAAAATCTTTTTGCCACATCCTTGGAAGTTACTGAACTTATATATCAAGTTTGATACTTAAGGCTGGTTCACAACCACCCGGTAACGGTAACCAGAACGGAAACGAGAACGGGAAGCAAGAAATTTTGATTCACAACAGCCCGGTAACGAGAACGGGAATGCATATCGATCACAAAGTGAAAATCGATTTTGCGCATTGGGATTTCATTTGTTTTTAACTGACCAATGACATTTTTTCACCTACTTCCAATTTAGCCAAGCCAACGTCAAAATTTGATAGAGTAAACATTATCTAAATGCATATTCATTACATTTCCGATCCCTCTACGTATGCCAAACTTTCATTCCTTTATTTAATGGCATACATTAAAATTGTTTATTCTTTTTTCATTTCCACCGTATTTAGCTGTTCTTTGTAGCTTTTGCCATTGTTTTTTAGGTAATAGCCAGTTTTGAGTTGCATATAAACAAACTACAAATGATCCCTTCACCAGAGGAACCAACGTTGATTAGATTTGCGGGTGTTGGGATGAGGATAGGAAGCACATTTACTACTAATTCCTTCCAGTTTCATGTTTCCAGCATGCGACTATAGAGAACACTAGTGGCTGTTTCATGTCACGGCCGCTTAGAATAACCTCTAGAGTGAAGAGTCTAATATGCACAATAGGGATCTAATATGCCGTGCCCGGGAACGAGAACGAGAAAGTTAAAAGTTGGGCAACTCTTCTTCCCGTTCCCGGGGCCCGGGAAGGCTTCCCGTCGGTTGTGGACACTCCCATTTGAATACATGTATTTCAACTTTCCCGTTCTCGTTCTGGTTACTGTTCTCGTTGGTTGTGAACCAGCCTTTATTCGAATTTTTACTTTTGAGTTATGCTGTTCATATACAAACACAGGACCTTTTTCTAAAATGTTTATACACGGGTCTCAAAACATGTATTTCCGGTGAAATCTCGATATTGAATTTTTGAGTGGAATGCAATATCTCCTCTACCTAAAATGTAGTGGTAGAGAAAGTAAAAATATGAAAATCTATTTTCAAACGTTTCCTTTTATGTGACACAATAATGTTTCAGATCCAACGACACATACATTGCAATGGCGCTAATAACCATAGCAGTTGAGCGCCCTTAAGTCCCATCTCATCATCATCATCATCATCATCCAACGACACTCACACGACAGTTTAATGGAGACATTAAGAAGCTGTAACTATAAGCTGAGAACTTAAGCCACTATTGCGTATGGCACTATATCTCGCATCTTTGCTAAGAAAACTACTTTGTCTCACGATATGACGTCGTATACTTAACTGAGCATAAACATTATGTCCATTACAGGCATATTCATCCGATAACGCAACGCTCTGACCGTTACCCATTTATTATGGTGTTGTTTCACTCCCCTAGGATACATAAAGTGGCTGTACCTTCATTTATATTTCATCATTAGGGCTCGAAGCACTTGCGATCACTTTATCTATTCCACTTACATATTCATGGAACTATTCACTTAGTCTCATTGTCTATTGAGGCAGTATTTTATCACTTAATGATTTCAGTCAAATTATATAAATATAAATTCAATAATCGCCCGCCTTAAAGCAATATGTGTATGTAATAATTTGTAAAGCGTATGTAACAGTCATTGTATATGTTTATATTATTGTATCCATGTTTAATAATGTTATGTGAATGTATTACGTAATTTAATAATGTAGGAGCTGTGAGAAATAGGTCAAAAGTTGCTAACAATGAGGTAACCTTGGGGCAATAATGAATTTGAAAGTTTAATAACACTACTTGTGATTCTTGGAAGCAATAATGTAATTTTAGTGACACTTTATAAAATAGCCCATCAAAAACCAGAAAAAGCTTTAGTAAAATGAAGGCATTCTATTGGAGTAGGATTAGCCAATCAGAAACTGAAAAGGAGAAACATTTATAAATTCAGAAGTCAGTTGGTTGCAAACTGTGTTCCTAACCGGACGCGAGACACGTCCTCGAGAAGTATAATACTTATTCGTGCGAGACGAAAATAGTTTACGTGTTAAAAAGTGCAAGTATTTAATAAAAGAATCTCACAGCTCTCTATCAGTGAAGTGTTATATAAATCGTGCATTAATAAAAGGAGTGAATTAAAAATTATAATCTGTGTAAGCCTCCATTCTTACGTCGCACCACAACCCTGCCAAGACATCCATGTCTCTAACAATAATACTGACGCAGCCGAGGCAAATATAAATATATAATATTTAAAGAAACAGTAAAAAATACAAAGTTAATATTTTTAAACTTAGGCCGAAGGCTACCGAGTACTATACGTGCGGTTGCAACTACTTCATGTTCGGCTCCCCAACAGTTGAACTATAATACAACTCCTTCAATACAACAAAATATCTTCTTCACTATACATGTTCTAAAAGGCCTTGACTTCTATGTACAATAATAATAATTGCACTTAGGTTATATTTTCAATTCTTTACAAAGCCATGTCCAATATTTACACTATTTTACTTATGCTAATGTACAAATTAGGTTTGAGTACCCCTTAAGCACTACAACCACTTAGCCCTCTGACTGTCAGTGAATATAGCCCTTTGTTGTGCTACCTATTCCACCTCTTCCTCAGTGTTTTCTCTCCTTTTTTTTCTTCTTTCTTTTCTTTTCCAGTTTTATTTCACCCATCCCAAAATTTTTCCTGTTTCTTTAATGCTTCTCTTCTCGTTTAACATTTTTATCGCTACCATCTCTCCTGGCACACTATGCTATTTGTGTTCCCAAATTTCTTTCCTCCAATTTCTTATCTCTTTACATTCAATTATACAGTGCACAATACTGTCCTGCTACCCCCACATAATACATCGCTCTAGTTTATTGCCCCTCATCCTTTCAAAAGTAAATGTTCCTTTCCACATCCAAGCTAATTCTTCCCTCTCTGGTTTATTACATATATCTACATACCTCTCTCTCAGCCATTCTTTGTTTTTTTGTTCAGCAAAGTAACATTTTATTTTCTAGCTCACCCCACGTAAGGGATGGTGAATTTAACTATGAGATACATTCGGTAAACTAATCCATGCATATACGAGGTGCGTTATTATATGAGGCAGTATTTTAATACCTGATTAATTTCAATTGTATTATATAATAGGTAAATTCAATAACACCCCGCCTTGAAACAATATGTATGTAATAATTATTTGAGTTGTATGTCACAGTCATGCAAATGCTTAGTTTTATTGTAAACATGTTTTATAATGTTATGTGAATACATTATATACTTTAATAATGCCAGAGCTGTGAGAATAATAAGTTTTAAGTTGCTAACAATGAGGTAATAATGAAGTAACCTTGTGGCAATAATGAGTTTTAGAGTTTGAAAGTTACTAGTCATGATTAAAGCAACGATAATGTAATTTCTGTGACAGTTTAAAATTAGCCAATCAACAGCAAAGAAAGTTTTAAGTTAAATGCAGATATTCTATTGGACTAGAACTAGCCAATCAGAGACTTGAAATACCGAAGCTTACAGGTTTAACGGTAGAAATAATGTTCAGTTGCCGACAAACCTTGGTAGTGAACAGATGGAAGATGTGTTCTCTACAGAAATATTACGTGTGAATCGTAAAATATGTATACGCGCTAAGTGAAAGTATTAAAGATTCTCACAGTTCTTAAAAAGTGTAGTGCTTTATAAAAATGTACAAGGATTAATAAAACAAGTGAATTTAAAAAGTTAAATTCTGTGATGTCTACATTCTTGTTGCACCACGCCTTGCCTAAGATACATGACTCTACAAACATTAGTGACGCAGCCGAGGCAAATCCAAACATAAATAATATATATAGAAGCAGTTTATTAGAAAGCCAGATGCAGCTGTAAGCGATCGTCACTTTGTGTTTCTCTGTTGTTAGATTTCTAAATGTTCAAAACAATCGAACGACCCGCCGACTGTGATGTCAGATCAGTGATTCGTTTTTATAAATGCCAGAAATATTACTCCAGCAAACATTCACCACCAATTGTGTGAGGTTTATGGGAAACAATAACGAGTAACAATACCCGGCCACATACAGTCAAACAAACTCAAGAAATAATCGCATCATTTGGTTGCGAACAATTCGACCACCCTCCGTACAGTCCGGATTTGGCACCAAGCGAGTTTCATCTGTTTCTTCATCTGACGAAATTCCTTGGTGAAAACATTTCAACATGATGTTGTGAAACAAGAAGTAGAGCCTTGGCTTTCATCGCAGGCCGCATCATTCTTTGACGAAGACACACAAAAACTGATTTCCCGTTACGCCAAATACCTGAATAACGGCGGTGACTATGTGGAGTAGTAGTGCAATTTTAAGCTAATGAATGATAATAAAGTATTTTAAAATTAATGCTCTGTCATTTTTTAAAAAATTATCGGTACTTGCTTTAAATACACGCCTCGTAATTCGGCTTCTTAGGTAAAGCTGCAGAATTACGATGGCTCTCAAATTATGATGTACATATACTAATCCCTTAGCGAAACTTCCGAATCTTAAATTGGTTTTTACTTTCTCTGCCACATACCTAGTAGGCAACCGAACGGCATGGCTCAGACGGTAACATCTCGGGAAGTCCCGGGTTCGATATCCGATGGCCCCATTCTAACCATGGGGTTTTCATGGTTTTCCTCTGGTTGCCTAGGTGAATGCTGGAGTGGTATATTCTACCACCGTTCTAATTTCCCTCATTTCCTGTTCATTTCATCTTTCTCGCTTTCGTCTCCGAGTTCCGTAGTGCGTCTAGTGATGGACAGATGGCATGGTTAATGCGCTCTGGAAATATTTCTTCCTGCCGACAGGAGGCGTTGGCATACCTGCAAGGGCTGAATCGTTGCCCTCTCACGGAACTCTTCGCGTCTACTGGCGAGAGCGGGTGCTTCATACTTGAAATGATAGGGACTTCCCTGCGTCTCTGTATTCCCATCTTCCTGCGGACCTGCGACCTCTGTGGCTCCTTCACTTCATCCCTGCCTCCCGGAGGGTCTAGCAACTAAACTCTAGTTGGTCGCATTGGCGAGGTGTTCCCATCCCGTAATTCCATCCTACATTCTACCTAGTAGGCAAAGGAAATTCGGGAAATACATATTTTGAGGCCCCTGAATGCAAACAAGCAATTGTTTTTAGAAAATGTCCGTGTCTCTGCATGTCTGCGAACAACATAGCCAAAAAAAGGCCAGATAAATATTAAACTTATATATAAATTCAGTATCTTACAAAAATTAACCACGAAGATTTTCAAGAAAAACCTGACCACACCATTTACATGGAACATTATTTCGAAATTTTCGATTCTTTTAAATAAAATGGCTCTAAGAATTTTGATTGAATACCATAAGTTTGATATTTACATGACAAATAAAATGTATATGTTGAATCCTCTGGGAATAGGTTGTGAAGTCTTCTTCATTCGGAAGGGATTTCGTTTGTATGAGTGTAAACCATAAGGGTAAAAAGGTAAAAACGCTCTGCAAACAAGTTTAAATCTAGATAAAACACACGATTTATTTCAAATAACTTTTTGTGGAATTAGCCATTTCCGAGATATATATCATTAGCTTGAAGTTTTTAATACTATATCATTTTAAGGTGCTATCGCTATTGAGTTGTTTCTCTTGGTGTCACGAAAGGAGTATGGAACTTCGAGACGAGCATTTTACGACTAGCTTTTAAACATTTGACTATCGATTCAGTTTCCTCTACTAATTAGGACGTATAATGAAGCTCTTGCTGTAAACATTTGTTTGGATTAGTATAAAATAAACTAATATGCTTGGATAAGAAGTTTGTGGAAATTACATTCAAATAAACGGAAGTAGGTAGAAAACTCGTGTAAATGCAACATAATAAATCACCTTTTATTAAAGAATCCACACTTTTAATTGTGTTACATAGCGCATCAAAATATATTTCAATCTGGGAAAACTTAAAAATTAACAAGGAATGTTTCGTAAACATCTAACTTTATTATATTTATTTTAGCGAGTACACTTTTCTGCATTATTCGTTTCAACAGTAGAAACTCGTGTGTTACGCTTACCTCATTATACAAACACAGAAGAGAGAAAATTTAGCCATACATATTTCCAGCTGTTGCCACTCTTACTTTAAAGCTGTCCTTTCCAGTCTCTCTTTCTTGAAGTAGCTTCTTAGCAATTGTTAGGCAGAAGCATGTTATTTTCCCAAAAACGTCTCTTAAACAAGCTGAATTGAGGAAATTTGATCTTATATTTTCCGTGAATAGCCTGTAAAGTTATTAATAGATGTCCTGCAATTATGTTTGCTGCTAATCGAATGGCAAGAGTTCCTGGAAGTGTTGTTCAATTTTAGTGAACTACTCTTAGTTCAGGAACAAAGAAGATATCTTTGTAGTGCATAATTAATAGCATATTCTATTCGTAGCATTAGCCGTTTTCCAAATGTCCACTGTTGAGTGTTAAAATTTTCCCAAATGTAAGCGAATCATTTGACTTAACGTGTTTTAGCATTTACAGTCCTACTTTCTACCCAGAAGAGGTATAGCATTCCACCCAAAAATTCCATATCCGAATTTCACGGGAAATCACATTTTGAGGTCCTCTGAATAAAACAAATGGTGTGTGTGTACATAATTAACTTTAAAACTAAATGTATAAATACCGCACTTGGTATTTATGTTTGAGTACCTTCCAAAGGTGCGATAAAGATTTTCAAGAAAACCCCAAATTATCCTTTGCATGGAACAGACTTTTAAATTTGTTGGCTTCTTAAAAATGGTTTTAATGACTTTGATCAAATACCATAGGGTATACAGGGAGCACCATTTAAGTTGAGACTGTACAATATCTCCAAAACTAAGCGCTGTAGAAAGAAATGTCTTTAATAAAGGTTGCTTGATATTGTAGGGGAAAGTAAATGCCATTAGTCGTGTTTTGTTTGGAGGACGTTATGATGGTTATTTTAGGTTCAATTTAATTGTTTTAATTGGGAACCTATATTTTGTGTATTATAGCATTAACCATATTCGAGATAATCCTTATTGGTTTGAATTTTTCAATCTATGGTAACTTTTTTAATAACTATTCATCTGTTTCTCGTGGTGTCATGCAGAGAGTATGGAATTTCAAAGCCAGTAGGTATATAGCGACCCGCTTTTTCAAGTTTTGAATACAGCTTCAGCCTTCTGTACCATTTTTCACCTAGACCAAAATATATAATGAAACCATTTCTGCAAAAGTTTATTTCACTTACCATAATGTAGTAGTTTGTTACAGCAATGTATACAAGAGAATAAAAATAAACGATCTTAGGTAGAGAAACTTACAGCGCGCGCGCACATGCACACATAAATCACCACACAAGCCCTTTCTGACAGTGTGGGTTTGCGAAGTTCCAATGAAATCTCTATATGTTTTTTTTCAGTAGAATACAGCATTTAGTTTTCACTTTGATGAAAACTAAAGTAGGAACAACTAATATTATTTACTTATTTCAAAGGAAACGCTCTACAAGCAATAAAACATCAATCTACACACCACCCTGTGATCTATAATATTCACTGAGAGACCAGTAGTATATGTCCCTCGGCAGGTAGCTACAGACAACAGGTCATTGACGCCAGCGTTTCCCCCGTCCTTGAAAAAGTCAGTGATCTTGCGAGGGAATCCGCCGTCCTTGAAAAGAGAAAATGATCTGTTGGCAGAGACCTACTTTGTCGAGGGGCCTTTTTTTATTTATATTTTTTGTTACAATAATGTGAATATCAAAAATGCAATATGATATTACTTTTAATAACAGTAATAACAATTTTACATAATACAATTGATATAATTATGTTTAAGTAACAACACTAAGAACATAGTAATTAATGTGAAAATTAATATAGTTGAAGGGTAATAGCATTATATTTATACATATATTTAATTAATTAATTAGTTTTAAAAACCAATAATAAATCAAAGAATGGAAAAAAGGATGCGTATAGGTACAAAAAATGTTATTGATGCTACTGCCTATAAATATCAATAAATATATCTTAATTATAGGTATATACCACAAACTCTCTTCTTTCTTCTTTTTTTCCCTTTTCTATATAAAACCTTTTTTAATGTAACTGTCTCTGCTTATCGTTTTCTTCCTATTGTTTTCGAGTTTCGTTGAAGTATCCTAGGTGATAAAAGTTCTCGTGTATTTGTAGATCTATTTCTGGAACGAATAACATCCCACTAAGTGAATTGATTAACGTCGTCTTCTCCTTTGTGGTTCCCTCGTCGTGTTACTAGCTGATCCGCACAGTAGATATTGGTTTTAACCTTTACACGAGCTGCTTTTGCCAGCGGATCCAGTCTGGAAAGCATAAAATACACATTCAACATGCGTGTTCTTTTTGTTTCATCGTATTCAAAGTGCTCTATTTTTTTTTTCAAATTCTGAGATGACAGTTGATAATATCTTATATGTTTCTAGATTTTTAAATGTACTACAAGCTTTAACAAGAAATCCGTGATTGTTATTCTTGCTTAAAAATTGTTAGGTTCCAACATGACAGACATTAGGACAAGTGACCATTATCAAAAAGTACCTAATTACTTATACGGTTTCAATGTTCCTTTTCTGTGCACGTGCTGCAAAAAGCGCACACAAATTTAAGTTTGTGTAATTTAAAAATGCAAAACGTACTGAAGATAAATTTTAACAATATTAAGGACATGTAAGTTAACAAAGTATCGGTTTTCGTGGTTATAATAATGATTTTCATTGATTGCTTACCTTTTCTTATTCCACTTTGGCAAATGTGTAGGTATCCCCTGCCTTGTAAATTATACAATACTCCTTTATATTTAAAAATCTTAAAACTTTCTTCCAAGATTTCATTAAATTTTGACGGTAGAAAGAAATCGCTTTCAATTATTTTTATTGCGGTTCTTTTGCCTTATTTTGTATTAACAGATCAAGCTTCTTCGGTTAAATATTTTCTGTCTTGTGTTAAATCCCCTACGGATAGAGGCTTCGACTCGTTTTAAATTTTGCTTAGTTTTCCTAGCATTTCGCTTTCGGCGGTGTCCATTATGAAATCACATCCACAAGGATTTGTATAGCTCTTGCGAAACCTACCCGATCCATCCGGTCAATATGGAGCACCTCAATGTCTATGCTGTTCTACATTTTTTATGTCTAATCGAAAATCTCTTACTTCCTTGTGCAGCGGACTCTTATGCCTAGCAACGAATTTGGGCTATTGTTGGAAATAGGGAAGGATGTAAAGTGCGTCATCACGGTTAACCCAGATTTTGTACGAGGTCAATTTGGAAAGGGTTGGTAGGAGCGCTATTCTTGATTCGTTGTGTAGCTTGGTTTAGTGCGTTTCTGGCAAGGTTAATGTCAGGTGAAAGGAATAGTCGAATGCAACTATTTCTTTCACTAAACATACATGTAAAATATCACAGCACAAGCTCTTACCAAGTATGAGGTGCATGCACTGAATCAGTCCCTGTGGAAAACAAACAAACGTAAATTGCAGCTCATCGAAGAACGAAGTGGGTGTCCTCTGTTGTGAACGACGAACTGTAAATAGTATATGTGGACAACAAATTCGCCGTTTCACAGTTCTAGAACTCCATGAGCATTTTGCTGAAAATCAGTAGGAATGTTCTATTTGAAGTGTTGACACAACGGCTAGGCTGTCACGAGTTTTGGGCTCAGTGGGTGCAGAAAATTCTGTCTGAAGCCCAAAAAACTACGAGGATGCGAGAAAAATTCTTCAAAGGTGTAAGTGTGAAGATGAACGATTTCTTGAAAAGATTGTTACGAGAGATGAGGCGTGGGTTTTAGTACGTGAATGTCGAAAAAACAGGACAGTTAATGGTGTAGGATCATACCAACTCCCATAAAACCACAAAAATGCCTCTAAACATTTTCTACAAAGAAGTACATGGCTGCTGTTATTTTAGGTACAGGCAAGGCACATTGTTGGTGAAATTCATTGAACAAGGTGATAGGGGATATGCCATATACATGGCATATATATAGACACATAAATCAATACCAAAAAAGAATTGTACATAATATTAGAATATTTAGCAGCCAAGAAATGTACAAAGCAGATTGTAACTTAGATAAGTAAGGCACGGGCGAGCTAGCCAATTCCAAGTAAAATGTAATTCTAGGTAGAACCACCTTTCACCAAGCTAATGAGCAAGGAATTTGAAGCAATAACCAGAAATGAAAGAGACAGATACAGAAAGGAAAGAGACAGTGATATTGAATCTGCTTCCGGCCGCGTCAGTGGGACGCGTGTGCGAAAAGTTTTCGAGCAGAATATTTTCATACATAAAAAGGTAACGCGGCCTGAGGACCAATTGGAAATGTCGTTACATTCTAAGGCGGGAAGGTGAGCGTCACTAAATTTGGGTATAAAAGGGGGAAGAAAGCCCCAGATTTTCACTGTCTTATAGAATCTCGTCATCACACCGCGATACTCTCTGGACTACGGATGCACGTGTGCACATATGGGTGGGAAGCGTGTGCAGCTAGATTAGGATCCTAATTTATTATTATAGTGGGAATTGTTACAGATGGGAAAAGCTAGCCGTCCATAAGTATTTTATTGATAATAAACCACATTTTAAATGCAGTGTATTTTAATTTGCCCCACCTACGAAAACCCTGAGACCAGTGGAATTAGTTAGATAGGTAATTTATTAGGAATGGAGAAATCACCAGCCGCTGTGTAGAGTTAGCCGGAGACCAGAACACTCCGGCAGAGAGCAGCAACCAAGAGGACCAACGATTTCCCGCTACAAAGACACAACAATAAACTTTAATATATACTGTCAGCTCTAACCAAACTTTGGAGAGAAATTCAGAAGAAACGAGGCGGTTCGTGGAGTTCTGAGATTGTTTTATTACGCGATAATCCTCGGCCAATTGCTGCTGAACGTACTCAAAATCTCTTGTAACAAAGTGTAACATGGACGTTTTTTTATCATACAGAGTACAGCCATGACTTGGCTCCGTGCTACTACCAAGAAGAGGATCACAGGGTGGCTACAATCACAGTTGGTAGAGTTCTTAGCACAGGGATTTAAACGCTTCTGAAGTGGTTCGGCAAATGCTGGCAAGTAAATGGAAATTATGTGGGAAAAAATCTGATGTGTTGCACCCACATTACTTTCTCACTCTTGTACATACTATTCTTACAAACGTTTATTTTCCACATACCTCATGTTTTCCGAGACATCGAGATGTCAATGCTATTGCTATTTTTCCTGCAAGTGCAAGGTGAATTGGTAGGCTTTAAGCGATAGTCAAATATTTTAAGAGCTGGTTGCTATGTGGAGCATTCCATTTTCTTTGCATGTCCAGGACAAAAAAACAAAGAGTTCCCATTTGGGAAAACGTATAACTATTGGAAAATTCAAACAAATAACAAGGAATATCTCCGTAATGGTTCGCTCGACAAAAAAAATGTATATGACAAATTGTGTGTTTTAATGAGATCTACATTTTTTGTGCAGAAAACAGTTGTCTATCTCTTACGGTTTACCAGTTATGGTAAAGCCCATTCAGAAAGAAAAGCACTTCTTTGTAATTCCCTGAAAATTCAAGATATGCATTTTATTTGTCATGAAGATATTTGAAATACATATTTTAATCAAAATCATTACAGCTATTTTTGAGAAAATCAACATTTTCGAAAAATGTTCTACGTAAAGGGTAGTCTGAGGTGGGGGATTTTCTTGAAAATCCTCCTGTCGCATCTTTGAGAGATACTGAACCAAATTACCAGGTTTGGTGTTTATCTGACTTTTCCATTTTGAGTTACGCTGTTCACAGAAACACAGACCCTCTGACACACACACACACACTTCCTTTTTCAAAAAAATGTTTTTTTTTATTCAGGAGGTACCAAACATGTATTTCCGGTTAAATCTCGGTATCGAATTTTTGGGCGGAATGCAATACTTTCCCTACTTATTATACGTAGTAGAGAAATTAATGATTTAACAGCTTAGGTTTCACTTGTGTCTAATTAATTTAAAAAAGCGTTCCTTACAAAAAATTAACGGAACTTAGTAGCCAAATTACCCTGGTAATGTAAAAAAAATTACTAATAAACTTCTCCACGGAGACTTGCATGTTGTGCCAGGAATACTACGATAAACAAAATCGAGGGAATACCGGTATTGCTATAAGTAGTCAATGGTTGATAACAACTGTTCTATATTAAATAAGATCAGAACTTAAGACATGCCCACTAATCAGCCATTCTCTTGGATTCACACTCATAAAGCTGTCGCAACCAGGTCGTCACGGCTTATGGTGAATGAAAACGGTAAACTTCTCATCATCGTCGACGGCTACAAATTTCAACTGAAACATAAAAGCAAAGATGGTTGGTGCAGATGGTGCTCTGCCCATAAAACGTGCTACAGTAAAACACGTGTAGATTCAGACTATAATGCTAAGTTTGCAGAGATGGCTACACTATGCATTTCGTTATAGATACAAAGAGAACAACGATAATCAAATGTTTAAGAACAGGACACTATATGCTGGCCATAAAATTCCATACTGTTTCCATGACATCACGAGAAACAACTGAAAATCGACGAGACTTCAAAAGATTGTCAAAGTATTAACCAATTTGAACCATTAATAAGGGATATCTGGAACATGGCCGATGCCACAAAAAAGATTTAAAATATATTGCTGTTTTCAAGAGCTCGACATTCCTTGTATAGCACTTTACGCCTATCGCTTAATGTTTATTAGTTAAACAAAATTATAAAACATTCCTTCCAAATGGACTTTACAGGCTATTTCCAGAAAATTTCAGATATATATTTTATTTGTCATGTAAATATCTTTAGTATGTGACATTTTAATCAAAATCGATAGAGCCATTTTTTAGAATATTAAATTTTTCATCTAAAGGGTAGTTAAGGTGGGGGAATTTTCGTGAAAGTATTCGTGTCACATCTTGAACCTAAATACAAGCTTCGGTATTTATCCGGCTTTTCGTTTTTTTAGTTATACTGTCCACAGACACACACACCCCTTTTCTAAAAATGCTTCTTACTGGATTAAGGGGGTCTCAAAACATGTATTTCCGGTGAAAACTTTATATGAATTTTTGGGTGGGATGCAAAACTTCCCCTACATACTATATGCAGTAGAGAAAGAAATAAGCTTTTGTAAAAATAGAAACTAATAACGATAAACGACAGTGTGTAGAGAAAGTTATGGGAATATAACACTAAAGATGTTTGTTGATGAAACATTCACAAATTACTCCAAAGTGTTTTATCGATTTTTACTATTCAAGGTATACAACGTGATTGTTACTTGCCTGTTGTCTTTTGTTTGCTGCCGGACAAGGCTAATAAAAATTATGTTTAAATATATTCACTTTCCGGGCTTTGATGCCAAGGTTTCCTGTCCATTACATATTCCCAGATCTTAGCAGCATTCAGTTTCTCTGAAGATTTCCACCACAGTGCTGTACGAAGCGTCAGGTTTTAAAATGAAAAACAGTACATCATGGCATCAAAGCCCGGAATGTGGATATATTAATACAGACTCCGGCCGTGAAATCCTGTACCGTTATTTAAAAGTTATATTACTGCTCTACAAAGTCGCACCCAGGGCCGAAGTGGGCCTGCTCCACTATTGCGCCTCGTCCCATTGCGGCCTTAATGCGAATTCGGCGGTACATAGCACCACACCACCACGCTACCACTGCTTGTTGCTCCGGCACTAACCTCCGAATGCAGCATACACAACCTTACGCGCAGAAGGAGGTTCTGCGCCACATGCTGTCACACGGACCTCACCGGCCAGGCTACCTGGGCGATGTTCCCCCGCACGCCCGAGTAGGGGAGCAACAGTCCAGTTATTCCTCCGCCAACCTCCCAGAAGCAACATCAGCAAACTCCGACACCACGGCTCACCAGACGTGCGCAACGGCGCCCGCTCCGGATACCTGCACCTCTCTGCTGACGACCTTGCAGGCTGTCGCGAAAGAGTTCAAACCATCACGACCGCTATAGAAGTACAGCTCACCTCACACAGCAACACACTCGAGGTGCTCCGTTCTCTCAGCAGCCAAGCTCCTCGCAGTCATTGAAGCATAGCAACGATCCATAGCCCCACAATTTGCAGCCGCCACCAATAAAGTCACCAAACTATAGACCACCATTCAGGATATTGCGGCCGACACAGACCCGGAGGTTCTTGCTTCAGTGGAGCGGAAGCTGTACAGGGTAGAGAAGTATCTGGAGGACACGGAGGTACAAGCCAACATCAGCAACACTAAAACTCCACTCTCACTAGTCAGCGACGAACAATCCACCGACACCACACACATCGAAGCCGGACTACTCTCACTTGCAGCCCAGGACAACACTCCACGAAGCCCAGCAAAAACTGCATACTGACACTTTCCTGGAATCCAGAATCGACTAACCAGCAGCGACACCCTCGCCGAGGATATCAACAGATACGTGCATTCTTGGCAGAGACGTTCTACACTCCAGGAGCCAGCAAACACTACAACGTCAGATATTGACAATTAACTGATGCTTAAAGATCAAAGCTTATTCTCCTCTCAAATATACGTTTCTTAGAATCGCCAATACTTCTCTACGGCTAAGGCCACGGTCTTGCGTCATGACTATATATATCCTAGCCATCCATCATTTACGGCTTGCTCTACCCTTTTGGCGGCAGCAAGGATCCTTCGATAGTAACGAAAGTGCATTCCAGCGGTATTTCCCGTGACTTCCTGTTGACCTTCTTCTCCTGCTCTTTCCTGTCTTCTATCTCTTGTTTTCTCCCCCCTCAAACAAATAAAAATTAAATAAAAAATATCAACTGATAACTGAGGAGTATTGATCAATTTGGAGTGAAAGATGTCCTCCTTGCGTGAACACAGGCTTTGAACAAATGGTCCATTATAGCATTTTATCCACATACCAAACACCTCATTAAAATTTTGTTGGAAATTTCATTTGTGTCAAACTTGGTTTAAGGATATGCATGTTGTTGGACTAAACAGTGAATATCAAAACCTTACTCGGTGATACGAAAATATTCATCATTATTTTTGGTTTGACCTATATTAATACAGAAACAGTAGACGATATTTTACAGTTCTAGCAATAATCATGCAACCACAAGCCATTCCTGTACAATTTACTGATTATGTTTTTGAAACATACCTTCTTGTTTGCTTCCTCTATCGCTGTGTGCAGAGGCATCACCTTCGATGACCAGAATGAGAAACTATTGAAATCCATACACTCAAAATTAAATGCCAGGTCTGACACTTGAAACCACAGCCAGATCATTCAGAATACATACAAATTTTAGAGCAACAGATGCCATAAAAGCCATGTTTGACATCAAAGGACTATCTCAACTCTCACTAGAAACCGCCATAGAGTTATTCGACGTAAAAATAGTCCGCATCGCCACATATGCAATAGTCATCGTATGAGAAAAAAACTAAGCGTAGGAGACCTAAGAACATTAGAAGCTGTCCAATCACGCTTCCTGAAAGCTACCCTAGGAGTATCAGAACATATATGCTCCAGACTAGTCTACTAACTTGTCAAAGAGCCTTTCTTTATGGAAGAGCTATATATGTAGTTAGCCCTGCCATCCACCGACAGCTGGAAGAGGTTGCTACAAGAAAGACAAAGGAAGATAGGCGTGATCTGGCCCAGCTTCTACACGACGGAGGCCATGACGAACAGAACGTGGACAGGAGCCAACCAAGAATTCCGATGTTTGGTGAACTGGTTAGCAGTGCATGGATAGCACCTTGGAATATGTAAAACGAAGTGCTATCACGATCCTGACAGCAGCTGTGTTTTCGAACTGTGTGACCAGCTTTGTGAACGATTCATGCCATCACGTACAAGTAAAGGCATAAGAACCTATTGGAATTTTGTAAAATGTGAAATCTTGCACAATCTGTGTGCATTTCTGTTTAATAATAAAATGTGATACAATCATACTCTCCCAAACATTTCTTCGTCTGTGAAATGCTGACTGAAGGAATTGCCAATGGACACGTACATACATCAAGATACGCGGTGTTAATGTGAGATGGAAATACACAGTTAAACTGGTATACTCGATACAAGTGTGATAAGTGCATCATTGCAGAAAGAGGGACTTTTCTACTTCGAGATTCCCCAATACCCTTAATGCATATTGTGGATTTCATAACATTTTTCTACAACAGTGGATTATATAAATAATATTTAGACGAAAGTAAGGCCGATTACTAAAACCTGTTGACATTGTGGTTCCAGTAGCTAGGTGAGCAAAATTAACCTTGGTGACGAACTGCAATTGATTATCCACGATTGGTTGCTGACTTTAAAGAACTAATAACTCGCAGGTCACTCTCAGTTATCGCATGACTTAAATCCTAAGAAAATACTAACCAATAGAACGGAAATAAAGATCCAGGTAACATTCAGCTACCAAGTATCATTATGTTCCATGTCTGCAACAATATATAAAAAGTTAGAGGATTTTATATAGTTCATGCACATAGGTGCAGTAAAGCAGAAATACACAGGTAGGTTAGTTTACTAGCACTAAATACAAGCAATTCAACCTTTTTACCTTCACAGTGCGAATGGGAAGTGGATAAAAACACTATCATCGATGATAAAACGGGAATCGGAGGATATTTTATTTTACAGCTGCTCATAAATGTTTCTTTAAAATGTTTGCTTGTAATTTTTGGGGTAGAAGTATTTAAACTTATTTGCATTTAATTGTAGTTGCATTCTAGTAATATGTTTAGGAATTGCATAACTAATAACCTCTAATATTCTATATTCACTCCTAGGTTTGATAATTTACAAAAACATCACAGAGGAGCCAACTGGGGCTACATAAGACGAACGTAACTGTGTAACTCTGACTTTTCTCAAAATAATAAATAAATAAAATCTGTGCCATTCCATCGTTCAGGTGAAATTCGAACCTTTCATCTTCATTTTTTTGAGATTCTAATGTGGTTCTTGGAGTCTTTATGGTTCCCTATGGTCTTATTACTATAGAAGGGCTGTCATTTCAGGACACATTCCTTCCTCTACCGAGTATAATTTGAACGTAAAATGTAAAACAAGATGTTTTCATGCTCTAATGCCATAGATCGATTTGAACCTCCTAGCCACATTCTAATAAAGTATAATAATTTAGATACAAACAGTCACAATGTGCTGAAACTCCACTCGGTTGGTAAGGGAGCTCGCTTGTAACTATTTTATTTAAGCTCCTTATCACTGCAGGTCCGCCTTCTATTCATGTTGGCATGGTAGAAAGTTGAATTTCCTGCTCAGTGCTGGATTTTTTTTAAGATCAACAACGTGGATAATTGGCATTGCCAAAGTTACTGTTAGTGACCTTGATATTCACTTGTTATTCACTATCGTTGTAAAATACTATGTAACACACAAGCGTGAAGTACATTTGAGAATGTTGGAAGTGAGAACTACGAAACTCCGTCTTTTATCGTAATATATTGTTTCGCTGTCCACAGCCTCTCCCTTTTCTCGTTTTGATGTCATTTTAGTGTTCAGCTGCACACAGAAGGAACAAAGGTCGTTTATTACTTGGATGCCTGGGTTTTCAAAGATAGAATTAGAGAGGTAACTATGTTCGCGAATACTGACAGTTATAGCTGCTACACAAGATCCCAAGGGTATTCCTGTTGGAGAACATAATTTTGTTAAGTAGTTGTTTACCGAGCGGAATAGTTCCGGTGGTTCCTCTGTGACCCGCATTCGGGAGGTCCAGGGATCGATCCACGGCGACCGCACACTCTGGCCATGCAAACTTGTGGTTTCCCCGGGTCGCCAGGCGAATTCTGGGGTAGTTAATCTTCAACCACGCTCTTCTTCCTCTCATTTCCTGTACCACCATCTTCCTTGTCATCTGTTTCAGATTTCTAGGACCAGGGACGGTGTTCAGTGGGTTGCGGCTGGGCGGTGGCTTGCGTTCTGTAAAGATTTCTTCACTGGCGTCCTGTGGTACCACTCAGTTAGATCTCTCACCAGCGTGGGGTTCCGCTTCGGGGGACCTGGAGGTTGGTGGCTTGTGGACAGGTACCATGCGGCGTCGGATGTGTTTTATCTGGAAACGTTAGGGACCCCGTTTCTGCTTGCGCCCGTCGGCATCCGGATCTGGTCGCCTTCGGTTCTCCCACCACATCCTTCCCTCCCAGGGGTCACGTTGGAAGCAAAAGGAGCCGTTTGGCCTACTTGCGGTGCTCTACCCCGGTTCCGGGGACCCCTCCGTGATACATAACCTCACCTTTAAGTAGTTATCTGAACCTTCATTGCTGCACAGCTTTGTTTGACCACAGCGCAGCCACATTATTTATTTCCAGTATTGACATTTTACATATGTGCCGCTTAGCCTATAGTTGTACTCAGTTGGAGGTAATATAACCATAATGTGTTCAGCTTTGGGGTTACTTGCAGTAGCAGCTCGTGAGTATACATTTTGTGTGTTCACAAAATTTTAGCCAGACAGCCCTGAAAATGTGAAATAGCATCTGCTGCATAATATGGTTAGATTATGAAAAAAATTAGTTGCTCCTAATAACTTGTCTGACGAAAGAAATTATTTTTATGGATGTTTGTTGTGTACATAATTAAGCACGCCGTGTTAGGGTAGAACGAAGTAATGTGTAAATTAAAATGTAGCTGAGATTATGAATGGTATGGAGAAGCGGGGTAAGTTTCCGCGCTTGTGCTCGTTACCTACTTCTGCTACAGTGACTAACTTTGCCGTAGTGTGCTACCACCTAGTGGCATTGACGTAAAATTGTAGTGGCAGTATGGAAACAAGAGTACGGGAAAAGTGCACTTCTTCGAATGTGCACAACCCGTGTATATTTAGCCCCATACGTGATACCATATGCGCATGCGCATGTGCACCTAAAAAGTGCACAGACAAAATGTGTTGGCGACCCTGTTGCCAAGTTTCAGTTTAGAGGTAGTGCGGCAGCAGTCACTGGTAAAAGATTAGTGTGAAGTTTAGTGAATTACAGTGCCAAATGAAAAGGCCAAAAATAAATAAGAAAAACGCTTTAAATGAAAAATAGGTTGAGTGAAAGTGTAGAGAATTAGAGTTCTAACCTATAATTAAAAGGTGAAATAGTGGAAAGAAAGTTAAGTGAAATAGTGAACTGTAGCGAGTTAAATTATTAATCCAAGAGGTTATAAAGTTAAATTAAAAATAAACAGTGTGAAGGTAGGCAAGTGACAATGATGAATAGTGCATTATAATTTTAAATTTAATAATGAAAAGATATATAAGAAATCTATTGTATTGTGAAGAATAGGCTGTAGATAAATAAGTAATTTAAATTCAAGGGTAGATATAATAATAGCGAAAATTGATAAGTGTAGTAATATGGTGAAATTACTTAAAATGAGAAATAAGTAAAATAAAGGAAAGTATAGCTGTAGTAAAGTATAAATTATGTAGAATTTAAATAACATAAATAAAAGAAATATATAATTAAATGGATAACAAATAAACAAATGATAAGTAATTTAAACAATTTAAATTAAATCAAGTAGGTAAAAAACAGAACGATGAAATTAGATGAAGAGTTTAAACTTATAATAAGAGTGTAGAACGTATAAGCCGTATGGTGGAATTATTAGAAAAGAGAATTAAGTGAAATAAATATTGTAGTTGTATACAATACTTAATAATAAATAATACATAATGAGAGAGCGTAGGCTTTCACGGCCGGAGTCAGTATAACTGGAAGTTATTTCTGGGCTGTTTTGCCGTGGTCTGCTGGAGATTGGAGATAAATGTTCCAAACGTTTTCGTCTACAACTACGGTAGACATCTTTAGTGGCGCAGTGGCTAGAAGCAGCGCAACCTTCTCCTAGAAGATTTCAACAGCGCCACTGAAGATGTCTACCGTAGTTGCAGACGAAACGTCTGGAACATCTATTTTCAGCAGACCAAGGCAAAACAGACCGGAAATAATTTCCAGTTATAAAATAACACATAAATTAAATAAAACTATATAATAACAACAATAAGCTAATTTGAAAGAGATTTAAAAAGATCACATAATAGCACGTTGAATACAGAGTTGAACATTATATTGAAGTAAATGAAATTTTAATAGTAGGCAAAGTAAAAATAAGTTAAATTAAGATTAAAGAAATAAATTACACACAAGTGCAGAACTCATAAAGAAATATAAAAGATGGAATATATTCGTACTGGCTACCTGTACGTTTTAATGCCGAATACCGGTAGATAATACTAGATCTAGAATAAATAGCTTAGTTAGGAGTAGTAGCTGGTTTCCAGTTACTTGTTTTTGCTAGCTTCCAGCAGATAGAAGTTAATTAAAACATTGGCACTTTATTTAGGTGCTAATAACTTTCCTTTTTATTTTACTCTTAAAAGCTTGCTTTGTTTTTATCTAGTTATAAATGAAATCTGTAAAATGATAATGTGTATGATATGTTTTTTGATAAATGTAGAATAAAGTATAAAGGTTTCCAATGCAAGTCCCGGTGTAGGAAATCAGGTTTCGGGACGGAGAACTTCAGGTTTTTATTTATTTAGTTATTTTTATTCAGTTTAGAGAAGTAGCGCGGTGGATTTAAATGCCCTACATTTTAGATTAGTACATATACGTTACGTTTACCAGCATTCAAAGACAACAACAACCAATAAATCCATAAGTGGTCAAAAGTTGTGTGTGTTCAAGTGCTCTTATGAATCAGCCGCCACTGGTTACTTGGTTACTTCCTGTTACGAAATTATCTCATAATTTAATTTGGGCGGCAAATATCTTCCAAGTTAAACCACCTGTGAAACTTAAAAAGTACTCTAGTTTGAACATTTTAGATTAGATATATTGTGCATGTATAATTGCTAAGGGAAGAGGCTGACACTAAAAATGCTCATTGTAACAAAGTCGAAATTTTGAGCTTAGTCCACCTAAATTTTTAAAGCTTTATATGGTTAAGAAAGTTAACGTGTTTCTTTTTTACTTTCTCTACTACGTATAGTAAGCAGGGGAAGTATTGCATTCCATCCAAAATTTCGATACCGAGATTTTACCGGAAATACATGCTTTGAGGCTCCCTGAATACAAAAAAAAAGCATTTTTGGAAACATATCCGTGTGTGTGTGTGTGTGTGTGTGTGTGTCTGAACAGCATAACTCATAAACAAACAGTTGGATAATCACTAAACTTGGTATTTAGGTTCAGTATCTTCCAGAGATGCGACACGAAGGTTTTCAAGAAAATCCCCCCACCCCAGATTACCCTTTACATGGAAAATTTATCGAAATTATTAATTTTCTCAAAAATGGCTCTAACGATTTTGATTATAATATCATACGTTTAAGATGTTTTCATGGCAAATGGCAAATCTCGAATTTTCTGGGAATGTCTCCAAAAGTATTCATCATTGTGAACGACTTTTGCATAACTGGTAAACCATAAGAGATAGACAAAATTTTACTACACAACTAATGTAGACCGCGTTAAAAAACACAATTTGTCATATACATTTTTTTTGTTGAGTGAACCATTTTCGAGATATTCCTTATAATTCCCTTAAATTTTCCAATACTTATACTTTTTCTCAAATTCGTTATTCATTTTTACTTTCTCTACTACGTATAGTAAGTAGGGGAAGTATTGCATTCCACCCAAAAATTCGATACCGAGATTTCAACGGAAATATATGTTTTGAGACCTCCTGAATCCAAAAAAAGCATTTTTGAAAACATGTCCGTGTGTGTGTCTGTGTGTGTGTGTGTCTGTGTGTGTGTGTGTGTGTGTGTGTGTCTGTGAACAGCATAACTCAAAAACGAACAGCCAGATAAACACCAAACTTGGTATTTAGGTTCAGTATCTTCCAGAGATGCGACACGAAGGTTTTCAAGAAAATCCCCCCACCCCAGACTACCCTTTACATGGAAGATTTTTCGAAAATTTTAATTTTCTCAAAAATGGCTCTAACGATTTTGATGAAAACATCATATGTTTAAGATAATGTCATGAGAAATGAAATGTATATCTCGAATTTTCTGGGAATGTCCCCAAAAGTATTCTTCATTGTGAACGACTTTTGCATAACTGGTAAACCATAAGAGATAGACAAAATTTTACTACACAAAAAATGTAGATCGCGTTAAAATACACAACTTATGTCATATACATTTCTTTTGTTGAGTGAACCGTTTTCGAGATATTGCTTGTTATTTCCTTAAAATTTCCAATACTTATACTTTTTCTCAAATTCGTTATTCATTTTTTTTATGTCTTGGACATGCAAAGAGAATGGAATGCGCCACATAGCAACCAGCGTTAAAATATTTGACTATCGCTTAAAAGCTACCATATTCCCCTTGCACCTACAAGAAAATTACCAATAATATTGACATCTCGATTAACATGAAGCATATGGAGAATAGGCGTTTGTAAAAATAGATTGTACAAGAGTAGAGAAAGTCATGTGAGTGTAACACATCAGATTTTTTTATTTTTTGTTCTGGTAATGCAAAGAGAATGGAATACTCCACATAGCAACCAGCTCTTAAAATATTTGACTATCGCTTAAAGCCTACCAATTCCCGTGCATCTACAAGAAAATTAGCAATAAGATTAACATCTCGATTAACATGAAGCATATGGAGAATAAGTGTTAGTAAAATTGGTTTGTAAAAGAGTAGGGAAAGTCATGTGAGTGTAACACATCAGATTTTTTTTAATGCCATCGAGTATCCAAAACTCAGGAGTTTATCAAATATTAGTGCATTTTCTATTTGGGGTGGAAAAAATGCCTTTACATAAACACAAAGAAAATTTTCAAGCTGATTTACAATTACAGCGTTTTAAATGGGCGTAAAAGATCTAAATGGAATAAGGAGCGTTTTGAAAATATTGTTTTGCCAATGAATCAGAAGAAAAAACTGAAGAACAACGAATGAATTTATTTAGAACTGGTAAAAGGTTGCGCACCATAATACGTAGGCATTTAAACTAAGTTTAAATTGCATAAGGGGCGAACATGCACAATTTTATCGTTTGATCCATCGTTCACATATGGAATATGATCTGTTAGTCACAAGGGAATACTTCAGAGCTATCGCCTACATCTCCCTTAATTACGTATTTGCTCCAAGTGCTCCCTGACGGCCCCCTTCTCAACCGAATATTAAAATGTAGTTTCAGAGCTTTGGTAGATGAAGTAGCCTAAAGGTCTTCTAGAACTTTTGGATACCTGGACTAACGAATGTTAGTGGGAGTAGTTTCAACCTGAACAGTGTTAATTTACCTAAATTCAGGTCCACTTTTCTCAGAAATCATCAGTGTGATAATATGAAGCTTTTTGAAAATTTAATCAATTCGTCTTCCTTATGTTAAGCCAAATTATACAGTACCTTCGTTTTATATCAATGCCACAAGCGTCTTTTATGTGTATCGGCCGACACGGCAGTGACCTCGGTATTATGCCACTGCGCAGAAGCAGCGTAGGACGTGTCAAGGTACGATTATCAGCCGTGAGCTGTCTCAGTCGTCGCTTTGTCTTCGTGTTGTGAAGTGTTCGACAATACGTGTGTTGTGTGTGATTTACTTAGGAATGTCATTCTCTTAGTTGTTCACAGAAATGCCTGCCAACAAATTCACGCTTGAACAGCGTATTTTTATGTACGGTACATACGTGAAAACTGAATCATGTAGACAGGTGTGTGTAGACAATTTCAATTGCATTTTCCTGGTTATCCAGTTCCGGGTAGAGACACTATGGAATGTTTGGTCAATAAATTTGGAACAACGGGATCGCTAAACACTAAAAAATAAAAGTTTATAGGAACACTCCCTATACCATATACGAACTTAAGGACAATATAAAAGCAGAAATTATGAACATTACGTAAGAAGAACTTATGCGTGTGAATAGTAATTTCATCCAGCGATGTCAAGAATATCTTCGCGCAGATGGACACCACTTTCAACAACACTTATAACAAGGTTAGTACTCATTACATGCATGTTATTAACATTCATGAGTAAGTAACGCAGAAGTTACGGAACGGAAAACCCATCAACGTAACAGACCGTGTGCGGAGCACGCATTCGTTCGATCCGCGCCCTTGGCATAAAAAGAAAACACTGCATTTTAAATAAAAATCTTAAGAATCAAATGATTACAACCCAAAATAAAAAAATTTAATTAGTCCATTTTAATGCTAACAACTTATAATTAATTTAAGATCGGTGAAATAGAAATCTAAAATGATATAAAACAATGTATCATATAGAAGAACAGTTAATTGAATCTTTAAATCTTGAATGTTGTTAGACTGACTAGCTTCTAAGAAGAGTGTACTCCTTAAGAGAAAATGAAGAAGGGAATGGAATGGGCAGTTACAGGGCCGATCAGTGTGTCACTGGACAAGCAAAGAGAAAGGAACTTGATGAAACAGAACAGGGTAGTAAGACCCTAATCGTTACTTACCCTTGATACGTAATTACTGACCGGAAATATAAAAAATTAAATAAAAAATTATAGTAATATAGAGAAATAATGCAATAAATAATATGTGTATTAAAGCAATGTATAATGTAACAAGCCATGTTGGGAACGCATTAGCATAAAGTTTCTTGGAACGCAGTTAGGGTTAGGTTCAGTATGTTTGCAAAATCTCGTAGGCAGGAATTTTCTAAATTAGAAAGGAAATGAAGTTTAAGAGACACATACGAAAGAGTTAACATTGGGGCGCGTATAAAGGAACGTAGGTAGGCGGAGCTTAAGTTAATAAAAGTTCGTGCATTCTAATCACACACACTCTTCGTAATACACTCTTGTGATACACTCGTGACTCTCGTGCGACTTATTCTAGCGTATAACGTTTTAAGTTGTGTACCGTACAGGTACGAGCTGGCGTTAGGAAGACTTAACGGCTATTGATAGGGATCTTTCCGAGAAATATTTCTGTAACTTACGCAACTGACGCTTCACTTAATTATTGTTATAGAAGTAATTAATTTGTAAACTAAACAGACGGTGACACTTCTCAACCGACTGGTGTTATCCTTCCAAAATACATTCACGCATACCCTAAGAGAAAGAACTCGTGCCTATCCCACAAAAGCAGCTGGAGCACGAGGAAACTCTCACAACGAGCTACGAGATGATGGAGTCATAGAACTCAGGTCAGCAGGTAACTTTAATGTTATAAAAAAGGATACGACTACGAGATAGCAGCATTAACATTTGAAGCAAAGCATGTGACGTCAAAAGTCTTGCACAGAGAACAGCTTCAAAATGTGGCGCCTTATGGCTTCTCCTCCTCACAGGCTTTAGGTTGCGTGAACTTGCTCTCAAGACTGGGAACTCCTGGGGTAATGTGGGAACAGGTGTCATATACAGAGCGAATAATGTACATGAGAATTTAACAGAATTCTCGTACTGCAATCAAAATTCTAGTTCGCATTGAAAAAGTTTAAAATATTACATTCATCAAAGCTATGTGCAGGTAAATGTATTCCAGAAACATTTAAGTGTAATGTTCACACAATTGGTCAACTCTTTAAAAATTCACAGCTATTCATAACATATTATTTATATTAAGGGTTCTTCTGTTAGTTTTAATTAATCACGATAATTATTTTCCTAGAAATGGTTTCAAATTGGACACGCGCATTTGGTTAAGTACATGATGCAAAATCAAAACTCAAATTCACATCAAAAAATCAACTACCCTCAATAATTAGTCTAACAAAAAATATCGCACATTCTCAAATAACTTCCATTAGTGATAAGCCGAATGTAAAGTATTTAGAAAAATATAAACATCAACAGAGAGCTCTTTATGAAATTATAGTGGTAGTACGAAAAAGGCTACAATGTATATTTTAATGAGATCTACATTTTTCCTTTGGTAAGATTTTGTTTGTGTGTTATAGTTTGCCAGTTCTATAAAATTCGGTGAAAATAGGATGGCTGTTAGGAGAAAATTCAAGATATGTATTTCATTTGTTATGCCAACATCTCGAACAAATTATTGTTTAATAAAAATCATAACAGTTTTTAAGAAAATATATGACAGAAATATCATGTGTTATGTCGAAATGAATTTCTCTACTCTCCAATCAATAATCATATTCTTCTTATTGTCTTCCTATTAATCAACATATACTTTCATTACACATTTATGCATTTCATTATAGGTACATTAAGGAAACAGTAGGATGAAGCGATAGTCAGATTATATTAAAGGCTGATTGCTAGGTGATGGATTTGAAATTCCATACACCAACCACGAGAAACAGAATAGGGATTTATCACTTGAAGTATATAAAGATTTGAAAATTCATTAACATAGAGTATCTCGAAAATGATTACCGCCACAAAAATCAAAATTGTGTCTTTTTACGTGATATAATTTATTGTATAGTAAGATTTTGTCCATCTCTTACGGTTCAGGAATTATAGAAAAGCCATTCAGAATGAAGAGAACTTCACAGGCTATTCCCAGAAAATTCAAGAAAACATTTTATTTGTCATGCAAATATCTTAAACATATGCTATTTTATCAACATTGTTAGGGAAATTTTTGAAAAAATAAAAAATACGAGACATTTTCCATATACAGGTTAGCTTGTGGGAAGATATTTTCTTAAAAAATTTCAGGTAGCATCTTGTAAGACGTTGAACTTAAATGCCAAGCTACCGAGCGGATTGGCTAAGTCAGCAACGTCTGTGGCCCGCATTCCTGAGGTCATGGGTTCGATTCCCGCGGCCGACCTTCCTGACCCGTGAGTTTCTTCGGGGGTTTCCCGGGTCTCTAGGCGAATGCTGGTTAAGGTCATGCCCGTCCAGTTCACCTCCATTCTCATTTCACTTCACCTTTCATCTGCTTGGCTGTTTCAGGTTTGCAAGTGTCGGCGGGAGTCTCGGCGTTGTATGGTAGGGGAAAAGGATGCTCTGTTAACACTTCGTCCCGTTAGAGCCATTTAGTATAAAATCAAACATTTCGAAGCGTGTTCCATGAAAATGGTAGTTTTAGGTGGGAGTGATTTTCTTAAAAATTTTTGTGTCCATCTTTGGAAGGTACTGAACCTAAATCTACCAAGTTTGGTATATTATACGACTTTTCATTTTTGAGTTATGTGTTCACAGACACACTAACGCAGGACCTACTATGTATGTGGTAGAGAGAATAAATGAAATAACGGCTTACCTATTAAAAAAACTAAGAATTTGAAATTTTAAACCAATAGCAAACGATATCTCGGAACACCACGATAAAGATTCTTTTTTCATTTTTATGTGGGATTGTTGGTTGTTTTGGTATGAGGAAACATGATAAGGAAAGGTGATGTTTCTTGGCTAACTTTGCCAAAGACAAGTAATTTCAGAAGATATGAGATTCTCCTCTCAAGGAAGTGTGGGCATGAAAGTCCATTTTCTCCTTCACTGCTCTCTTGATGTGAAATTTCACACTGTAAATGAGTAATTACCCTTCCGCGTTCCCGTCACAAAGACTTACGAGACCCCACAATCATATCCTAACCTTGTTCCCCTGTCTTTAATTTGAGCCAGCAATAATATTCAACGCCTACATTTTTTTCTAAGTCACAACGCCGACACTTTTGACGCGGAGCTATGATGGTTTTAAATTACTGATACACACTTGAATATACATGAAATATTAGAATTTTACACTTTTGTGAAACTTGCATCTATTAAGGAAAATAACATTTCTGGATTTTTCTCTCAGCGGGAAATTGTTTTAAAGCTTTTTACACATAGTTATAACATCTTACAGTGCCAAAGTGCACATGGTGTTAATAATGATTTTTAACCAGAGATTAATCTGAAATCACGTCTGAAAATGAGCTTCCGCCCAGACAAATTTCTAATTCACGCCCATTTTCTATTTTCGCCATGTGCCTACTCTATTCACGCGATTTTTTATTCTGTTCTTGGCTCCCTTGATAATGCTTATTGGTTAGTCTTATTTATAAAGTACTCTTCTTTACCATCTTTCATTAGCGCGTTATTTTCGCCTGCTTAGCTTTTCTGTGCGTTTGACTTCTGGCTTTTCCCTGTATTGTTTCACCTGCTTCGCTATCGTACACTTCCACTCATTCAAGCTTTTGCCTATGTTTTGAAGCAACAGACAGTACTACAATAACTCATTAATTTAATAATATATCTAATTCACAGCTTCTCAGCATAAACACATTAATAATTTCTTTCTTTAATATTTTGTTCTACGTTTTACGTGTTATGTATTTTCTTTGCTAATATTGTACGATTAATAAATAAGAGGATGTTAAAACACATGTATTCATAATGTACACATGTTAGAATGAATGCTATCCATAACATAAAAAATAAGAGGGAAAGGTCATTGTTAACTACATAACCAGTAATACAAAATTACAGAAATGCAGTAGTATGCACGTAAGCAAGTAACGAACCCTGGATTCATAATCAAGATGACGGAAGTCTGTAAACATATATATGTAACAAATTGTTATTGGATGTTATTGGACATTAGACCAATCAGGTGCATTGATACAAGCCTATAATTCAAATACGTACCTACGTTAAGAAGAACGGTTTGAAGGTTTTTTTTTTCGAGTGGAGGAGAAAATGATTTAATCACTAACCCCAGCCCCGATGGGAGTCGGAACTGAGAGTGTGGCACTCACCAATAGTCGGCATACCCACTAAAAACTCATCCACCGGAAGGAAAATGGAAGAAGGAAAAGTGGAATAAAACGTGTTTTTGTGCGGTCCCGCATAGCACCCGCGTTAGTACTTGAAGGCTGGTGGCTGCCGCCCTATGGGCGGGGCGGGTAAAGGTAGTTACTAGGTTGCAGCCATGAAACCTGACTGCAACACTAGTGGGAATGGCGAGGGTTTGGAAGAGAATGGAAGTTAGGATTGAGGATGGTACTGATGATGCTGGTGTTGCTGGTTAAACTGCTTGCATTGCTGCAAGAAGCGGGCGACTCTATCTGGGTTTTTCTTCTGTCGTGGAGAATGAACTGAGTTCCGGATGGTGTCCTCTATGGCGTGAAGTCTGGTTGCTGTGGTGTCCAGCTGTCCAGCCAGGGAAGCCTGTTGAGCAGTTCCTCCAGGGCTGTCAGCGTCACCGACATGTTCAGAAACTCCGCGTGAAGATCCTGAACGGCGTCGCGTAGGACCTGGATTTCCTCGGTGACTGCGATAATCGGCGCTGGTGATGATGCTGGTGTCGGCGGCTGTGGAGCTGTCGTTGGCTGCGATGTAGGTGCTAACGGCTTCCGCAGTGCCTTCCTACAGGGATGCAGGGGGCAGAGCGTCTGGCCGGTGAAGTGCGTTGACCCTCTACAGGTTGCACAATAGCGGTGGCGACGGCGAAAGTCGTGCTGCTTACACGATGCTGTTGTGCTGGCGGAACCACTGTAGTGGCATCTTGGTTGTGCTGAGCAGGTCGTCTCCTCGTGCACAGCAGCACTTGCAGGGCACCTGGCGTACTAATCGGCTGCCCGCGATGCGTAAGCACCGTCCTAACAAGGGCAGGCCCGCCCTCAAGGGCGCTTCATAGTCGCCAGGGTCTGCGTACTCGACGAGCGACATGGGTCCCTGAGCTCCGAAGATCCGAGTGGCCTTGAACGCTGAAGGTAACTGCAGGCACTGCAGGCTCGCTAAGCTTGTCAGTTCAAGCAGGAAGGCCGAATGTAAACTCATCTCTGAATAGACCCTATAATCACGTATTTAAGGTCTACCAATTATACATATTTTAACATAACAAATGTAATTGTGAATTGTGAATATCATGTGTGGTTTATCCAAAAATAGAAGTGAAATAATTAACCGAATATGTGGTGTAAAATATAACCTTCTGCATACCCAACCCTGACAAGACAAGTGCTCTCCGACACAAATTCATCAGTCATGGCATACTTATAAAATAATAATTACAACATACTAACACACACGCAAGGATACAGATATACTATCATCAGATTCCAGTCTACAAGAACATCGAGATACGTCACAAGAGTACGGGCATTAAGAGGACGTATAGGTACGTCCATCATCCATCCATCATCATCAACGTAGCGGGGGCCTACCAAGGAAACCGCTACAGTTTACTTGCAATGACCTTTCACTGGTTGTATGCGTCTACACTACAAGCTGCTTCATGCTATTACCTTTCCATTTTTCCCTGAAATACATGCCGCTACTCTGTTTTAATATTTCTCACATTTAATTCATATATACTCCCGTTTATTACACATCTATATTTAGCTTTATTTCTTTCGCTCATTATTCTATTTAGCGTTTATTGTTTATGATGTTTTCGTTATTGAATTAATTTTTAATTATTATTTCTCGGCGAATACTTCAACGTCAATTTACATACGTCTTTAACATCTAAGTTATCTCTTTAGCATTTTCCTTTGAAGCAATTTGTTGTGGCAATGACGTTCACTCGTTTACAGTTTGTATTTTCTTTAGGTTGTCTTTAAATTCACACTCTCTTTCATACTTCCAGAATCTAGGGAGGATAGTGTGATTTATCAGTAAGCGCCTTGTCATCACCATACGCATTATTGTGTTACATTATCGATAACATTATTGGATTTTTTCGGCCTAACGATCCCTCCTTTTGGCGCGGACCTCGCCAGAGAGAGGGCTTTGTTTGAAAACGGTCTGGTACGACGCCAACACTGGCTGGCTTAGCTAGACATGGTTGGCGGGGAGAATATAGTTAGCGTCACTTGAGTGAAAGCAGTAGTTGTAGCAAGTCGCGTGTGCGGTCAGTGCTCGGCTTCGGGGCATCTCCTACCATCCTGTTTTCCTATGTGCATAATGTAGAGTCGCCAAACATTTGTCAATATATTCCAGGTCATTGTGTTATGTAACGTTTTTGTATGATGTAACATCTAAATCTAAACACCAAGGTCCCGCTCCTCTTGCCGTTAGTGAGTTACGCTCCCCCATGTAAGTGTTGGGATGATCGAAATTTAATCATTTGCTGGAAACCTTTTGGCCCTCACCCCAGCATGTAACAATAGGGAATAATCATGGCTAAAGAAGAATTTCCATCCTCCAGCCAGGAATTGAATCCGGGACCTCTAGATCTGGAGGTTAGGTTTGTAACCACCAGAATACAAATGCAGTCAACTAATTTTATTTGACATACAGGAAGTCATTTGATGAGGTCTGCATTTTACTGTTGTAAACTTTTTGGCTAACTCTTACGGTTTATTAATTATACAAAAGCACTCAGAATGGAGGGGAATTCAGAGACTATTCCTAACTAATTAAATATATGCATTTTATTTGTCAAGAAATAACATGTTGTGTTAATCCAAATCGTTAAGAGTCATTTTATAGAAAATCAAAAATAACGAAAATTAATGCCTGTAAAGGGTAGTTTGGGGTGGGGAAATAATCTTGAAAACCTTTGTTTCACATCATTGGAAGATGTTGGACTTAGGCATCAAGTTTGATATTTAACCGACTTTTCTTTTTTTAGTATTGTTGTTCACATAAATACAGCAAACTTCTACAAGGTGGCCGAACCTCGCCGTGTGCAGATAAACCTTCTTGCGTTCAAAGAGTTGCAGAATCCAACGGGGCAATTCCAAATAAACGCAAGTCAGTGGTCTACTTCCAACAAGGTATACTTTTTTTAGTTACACATAACAAACACACACATTTTTTTAAATCTTATATATTACATTCATATGTCTTTCTTTGCCCGATCTTCTATGAACTATTCCTAAAAAAGCATGTTCTTCCACCTGCTTCATTTTGATCGAAATAAAAATTTGCAGAAATGGCTATATTACACATTTAGTTGCAGACACAGGGAGAACACATTAGGCTAAACTGACAGTCAAATCTTTTAAAACAGGGTCTCTATGTGATGGCTTTGAAATTCCGTTCTCTTTGTATGACCATGGCCCCCCCAAAAAAAGAATAGCGATTGAAAAAGTATAAGGTAATGACAATTAAAACCAACGAAGAATAATTCATTCATAACGAACACAATAACGCAGATTATTCCCAAAAATACAATATACATTTTATTTGTTATCTAAATATCTTAAATATATGACATTTTAATAAAAATCGTCGAGTCATTTTTGAGGAAATAAAAAACCTGGAAAAATACTTACATGTAAAACGTAGTTTGGGGTGGGGAGACATTCTAAAAAACCTATCTGTCGCATCTTTGGAAAATAATGAACTTGTACCAATTTTAGTATCTATCCGAATTTTTATTTTTCAATAACGCTGTTTGTAAAAGCACACAGACTTTGGTGTAGTTATTGGTTTGACTTGAATTCTTACACTGAGGCAATCTAGCGGAATGGTTCAGGGGACAACGTCTGTAACTCGCATTCGGTAGGTCCCGGGTTCGATTCTCGGTGACCGCCTTCTAACCATAGGGTGGTCTATTCTACCACGGTCTCTCCTCCCCCTCCCATTTCCTCTCAGTTCATCGCCATTTCACATTTCAGATGTGATTTCAGATCCTGCAGTGCTGGTGCTGTCAGGCAGATGGCGTGCGTATTGGAAACATTTCTCCCTGTGTACACAGATGAGCTGTGCTAACAGCTAGGGTCGTAGGGGTTTCTGCGCGTCTCTGTGGGGCTTGTCTGCCTGCGAATCTGGGACCTCTTCCAGGTCCTTCGCTTCACCCCTCCCTCCCGGGGGATCAACCTGGTCGCACTTTAAGCGATAGTCAAATGTTTTAAGTGCTGGTTGCTAAGTAGAGCATTTCATTCTCTTTGCATGTCCAGAACATAAAGAAACGAATAACGAATTCCCGTTTGCGAAAAAAGTATAAGTATTGAAAAATTCAAACAAATAAGGAATATCTCGGAAATGGTTCATTCGACAAAAACGACGTATGCAACATAAATTATGTGTTTTAACGAGATCTAAATTTTTATGTATAGATAGTCTGTACCAGTTATGCGAAAGTCGTTCAGAATAAAGAGGAGTTTTGGGAACATTCTCATAAAATTAAAGATATACATTTCATTAGCCATAAAAATATCTTTAATATGTGACATTTTAATCAAAATCATTACAGCCACTTTTCAGAAAATCAAACTTTCGAAAAATGTTCCATGTAAAAGGTAATATGAGTTTTGGAGAGTTTGTTGAAAATCTTCGTGTCTCATCCTTGGAAACTTAAATAAGTTTGGTATTTAGCCGACTTTTCGTTTTTGAGCTGTATTGTTGGCAAACACGCACGCGCGCGCGTGAGTTTCCAAAAGCGTTTTTTTTTATTTGGGCACCTCTAAGCATGTATTTCCGGCGAAATCTTGTCATGAAAATATCTTAAATACATGATATTTTAATCAAAATCTTTATAGTCATTTTTGATAAAGTCAAAGTGTTACATGTAAAGGTAGTCTGGGGTAGGGGAGCTTTCTTGAAAATCTTTGTGTCGCATCTTTGAAAGGTAGTGAACTCAAATACCAAGTTTGGTATTTATCCGACTTTTCGTTTTTGAGTTTTTGTGTGGAATGCTGCACTTCCCCTACTTACTATACGTAGTAGAGAAAGTAAAAAATACATTTAGCCCTATGGAGATATCAGAGTATAATTTAAGAACACACATGACAACTGTAGGAAAGATGTTGTGCAACACTTTGGAAATGAATGTCGCCAGACTTTTTCCTGGCCTCGTTTCGTTCTATTTGCGTTTCATTGTAACCGTGGTCGCTTAGGATTTTCCCGTAATCCGGTACCTTGGATACGTCCTTGAACTCCAGATTCTGTTCACGTGATTGAGGGTTTCTCCCGGCTTTTAATCAGTAAACAGGAATACAGAATATATGGAAATGGTTAAAAATATTTTACAAATTTTCTTAAACACATTACTAATATTTTAGCTGGTACCTGCATATAATTTCCCTTAACTCTTTATGTTCGATAATGTGCTTCTTTTAGCTTACATAATATATATGCACACTCTGTAGGTGTATTTTAGAACTTATTAGAAAACACGGTTTTCAATTTACATTAATATGCTATAATATACAGGGCGATTTTAAATGATGGACCCATTTTATAAAATTCGTATTTATTAAAGTACAAATCCAACATGAACCATCTTTATAAATCATTTTCAAAGTTTTGTTTAATACATTATAAATGTTCAATGTGTCCATCGTTTGCTGCACGGCAAACATCTACGCGAAAGCCAAACTCGTCCCACACACGAGCAAGCGTATCTTCTGTTACTGAGTGCACGGCAGCAGTGATACGGTTCCGCAGGTCGTCCAGAGTTGTAGATAGAGAAGGGACGTAAACAGCTTCCTTAACATAACTCCATAAGAAATAGTCACATGGGGTGAGATCAGGAGATCTCGGTGACCAGAAGTGTAGTGGCAGGTCTTCATTTACCCTGCGACCTATCCAGCGCTGAGGAAGGGATTTATTCAAAAAGCCTCGTTCATCGCTGTGCCAATGGGGCGGAGCTCCATACTGAGGTCCTGTGAATCTTCCATAATTTGAGGGAACGGCCATTGTTCCAACATGTCCAGGTACGTTATTCCAGTTATAGCTTTTTCTGCAAACAAAAATGGTCCATAAACCTTTGTACGGGATAAGGCACAGAACACGTTTACCTTCGGTGAGTCTCTTTCGTGTTGCAATGTTGAATGTGGATTTAGCAAACTCCATATGTGAACGTTGTGTCTGTTGACTTTTCCACTTTTCATCGCTAAAAATGATACGCTGTAGAAACGCGTCATCCTCCATCATTCCTAGCACATAACCACAAAATTCGAGACGCTTCTCTTTGTCTTTAGGTTTAAGAGCCTGCGCAAGTTGTAATCGGTAGGGCTTGTACAGCAAACGCCGTCTCAGATCTTTCCATACAGTTGGTTGGGGTATTCCAAGTTCTCTACTAGCTCTATGGGTGGACTGCGAACAAAACTGACTTCAATCAGTCTGACGTCCTCTGACACACGCGGTCGGCCTGTTCTTTTTCCTTTACACACACTTCCAGTCCGTTTAAATTGCGTAAACCAACGGCTAATTATTTTTCTAGTTGGTGGTTTAAAACCAAATTTGCTACGAAATGCCCGCTGCACTACAATTTGCGACTCACTTTTTGCGAACTCAATAACGTAGAAAACCTTATTCTCCACAGTAGCCATCTAACTACGTACTGACAGTGAAACGCAATGGCGGCCTATTGCGCGATCACTCTACCGGCCTATTCTAAAACCATCACCGCCCGCCGAAAAAAACTTTGAAACTTCCTCTTTTCATTGTTATACAGATTGTTCATGTTGGATTTGTGCTTTAATAAATACGAATTTTATAAAATGGGTCCATCATTAAAAATCACCCTGTATAATATTTGACCTGCATTGTAAGTAAAATCGCTATTTTCTATGCCTATTCCCAGGGTTATTGGAATTATCCCCTCAATTGAATCCGTCATAGTGTCATTTTCAGAATTTCGGAAACAAAAACGCTTTAATTCACATTTTTATGTTGCTTCAATTTAGGTATCACATTTTTCCCAGTGCATTCGGGTTTAATTTTGTATAAACAAACTGCACAAAAAACGTAACCTCTTTAAGAAACAGTTTATTACAAATAACGTTTTATAGCATTAGCCATTTCCGAGATGTCGTCACTATTGATTTGAATTTTTCAATTTGTCATTTCTTTTAAAGTGCTGTGGTTATTCAGTTGTATCTCGCGAGGTCATGAAAACAGTATGAAATTTCGAGGTCAGCATATAGCGAACCGCTTTTAAACATTTGACTATCACTTCGATTTCCTGTATCCCTCTTCTGTTTATAAGGTGTGTGTCGGAAAATTTCTTCAAAAAGGATTTATCTGGAGTAATATGAAGCATACCGAAAAATAAGCTTTTGTAGGAATGGTTTGAAAAAGCTATATACAAATAAGGAATGGTGGATGGAGAAAGGATATGAATGTAATACATCAAAATTATTTCAAGCACTAAGTCGTTATTATTTTTTTCTTTTTCTCTCGTGATCATGCAAAGAAATCACAGAACTACCAACTGTTTAAGGACTATCGCTTCGGTCCCCTATATTTCTTTTATACCTTACGAGATATGCAATAATAACAAAAATAATAATAACAACAACAATAATATATTGCACCTACGTTATATTTACAATTATTTAGAAATACAATTCCAGTACCTTATTTTACTTATCCTAATGTACAAATTGTCCTGCGCCGTGGCGCTGTGAGATAGAGCGTGGAGCTCTGGTTCCTGGCTATGGAATGTGCCCGGTGTCGATCCCACCCATGTGGTGCGAATTTTAAGTCTCGGGTATAGGACTGGTGCTCATTCAGAATCATGAGAGAAGTGAGGAGCTGCGATAGGTAGCTAACCAGGCCACGGAGGCCAACGTTCTGGCTGGGGGATGCGCTATGCTGGCCACATCACCTCCCCGTATCGGTTGCATGATCGCCCATCTCTGTCGTCCGTACCTGGGCGTTAGACCAGCAGTCGGATTGGCATGTCAAGGCCTTCATGGGCTGCAGCGCCGCTAGACGATGGTTACTTTTATTTGTTATTTTTATTATTAATGTACAAATTAGGTTTGAGTACCCCTAAAGCGTACATCTACTTAGCCCCCTGGCTGTTAGTGAGTGTAGCCCTTTTTTTGTTCCGCCCTATTTCTTATGTTTACTCTCTCCCTCTCTTTTTTTATCCATTTTTCTTTTACCTTTTCAAAAAAGCTTCCTGTTTCTTTGGTTTCTTTCCTTCCCTTTCCATTTAACATTTTTATTTTTCCATCTGTCCTGGCATACCTTCCCATTGTGTTCCTAAAATTTCTTTCCTACAATTTCTTATCTCTTTACATTTAGCTAAAAGTGAACAATACTGTCCTGCTACCTGCAGGTAATATTTTGTTCTAGTTCGTTGCCCTTGATCCCTTTTAAAAGTAATGTTCCTGTCCTCATCCAAATAAACCTTCCCTCTTTTGTTTATTACATATATTTACATAGGCTTATCCACTTAAGCACAGCGGCTCTATTTTTAGCACAACCTACATTTCCTTTTTATCTACATCTTCAACCCTATTTTTCATTGATTTCCAGAATTATATTCATTTTTCTTTCCTTTCATCCATGCATATCTCATCACCATTTTCATGAAGTTTTTCTCTAGCTGTCCCAGCAGCTTCTCGTTCTTAATTATCTTCAGTTGCCTCATACATATTTTCGTCTTCGCTCTTTATACACTAGGGATGTGACAGTTGTTTTCGACTAACGTTTATAACGTTACAATGTGCTAACGGTTACATTTTTTTTTTCATCGCTATCACCTTCGCAGTTACATTGTATTAACGGTTACCAAACTATTAGCTGGTACTACTTTTCAATATCGATACAGACTTACTTTGTTATTTTTAAGCAATCTAACCTCTAACTGTGTTAACACTTTGATCACTGCGGTAGTTTATAATCGAAAAATGCACCGCAATTACTTCTACCTCCCTACATGCACGTCCACACTCACACACAAAAACATATAATTCCGTGTTGCCTTCTTCCTATCGGCTAAGGCGTAAGTGCGCCTCTCTTAGCACGTGAGGATGGCAGCAGCCGTGAGTAAATGTAAAATCATTACATTATACAAATCGAGGTCGGAAGCATGCAGTTGTACAACATTAATAAATCCTTAATTTACAATTATAGAGTACTTGGTAACGAATGTGGTAGCCCTTTCAACTTTGAGATTTGAGATGGGAAATACTGATTAACTCTGCCATATATCTGTCGGTCTTTCATTGTTCTTTGACAGACAAGGTTAAAGGTGTAAATATGCATCATGAAAAATCCAAAGGAGCGGAAACACGCAGCTTCACACGTGCTTTCGAATGAAAGTCGAAGAAATTTCACGTTTCTTTAAGCAATTTTAGAGGGTAGACTTGATGAAATAGTGCAACTATAGATCTTGATTCACCTTATGTACCTTTTGAGCTTGGCGGCCCACGCATATTTTAGTACTGAGCTGCATTGTTTATTTATACCCATCTTCTCGCGATGTATAAAAACTCGTGCCCCTACAATCGTATGTGAATAACTGTCTTAATGCAGTGCATGTAGCTTTGCTGCCTGAATGTTACCTGATTTGTCATCTTGGCTGTGATCTATATTCGAAGCAATAAGCAAACATGAAATAAAAAAATGTGTGCTTGCAACTCCGTGCGAGGATGACTCAAGTTATAAACGAATTGAGGTAACTAGTTTGATAAACGATTCCAACACACATGCAGTCAGTGATGTAATCCAAGCTCAATAACTCCAGACCGTTGAGTAACTAGTTAACTCTGTATTCGATACTTTGGTAACTGGTACAATGTAACCGTTACGTTATTTTCTGTCCATCGCTATTATACACCTATAACAGTATTTCACTCCTGTTCTTCCCTTTCTTACTAATTCAACCATTTTACCCATTTGGATGCAACTCCGCTTGGTCCTAAAGTCTCTTTATAGAATATTCTGTATATGAAAGCAGAATATCTAATTTAAATAGAAGTAGATAGAGTAAGTTTTTGTAAGGTAGATTCGTGTGAATGTAACGCCCATTTTAAATCCACTTCAATATATACCAGCCATAAGTTCTGTATCTCTATATATACATTTAACGTTGTATAGTTCAGATAAGTAATGGAGGCAGTGGAACGATTCAGGCGATTTTTATCGCTCTTTTCATATAAATTTCTTCTCGCCACATTTCCCTCGTGTGCATTATTATACATGGTAGGAAAAGATATAAAATACAAACGTTGAAGCATGAGAATTACTCATTGGACTACCTATCTCTTATCTATGGTAAATAGAGGAAGTATTTTATTATACCCTAAACCTCTTATTTGTTACATTCACATGATTTTCTTTACACGTTACGGTTTATTACTTTCTCTACTACGTATAGTAAGTAGGGGAAGTATTGTATCCAGCCCAAAATTCGATACCGAGATTTCACGGAAAATACGTGTTTTTGGACACCCTGAATCCAAAAAAAGCATTTTTGGAAACATGTCCGTGTGTGTGTGTGTCTGAACAGCATAACTCAGAAACGAACCGTCGGATAAGCACCAAACTTGGTATTTAGGTTCAGTATCTTCCAGAGATGCCACACGAAGGTCTTCAAGAAAATCTCACCACCCCAAATTACCCTTTACATGGAGCATTTTTCGAAAATTTTAATTTTCTCAATAATGGCTCTAATGATTTTGATTAAAATATCATATGCTTAAGATATTTTCATGACAAATGAAGTCTATATCTCGAATTTTCTGGGAATGTCTCCAAAAGTATTCTTCATTGTGAACGACTTTTGCATAACTGGTAAACCATAAGAGATAGACAAACTTTTACTACACAAAAATGTAGATCGCGTTAAAATACACAATTTATATCATATAAATGTTTTTCGTTGAGTGAACCATTTTCGAGATATTGGTTGTTATTCGCTTAAATTTTCCAATACTTATACTTTTTCTCAAATGGAAATTCGTTATTCATTTTTTTGTCCTGGTAATTCAAAGAGAATGGAATACTCCATATTGCAACCAGCTCTTAAAGTAATTGACTATAGCTTAAAGCCTACCAATACCCCTTGCATCTACAAGAAAATTAGGAATAAGATTAACATCTCGATATCTCTATTACCATGAAGTAGATGGAGAATAAGCGTTTATAAAAATAGTTTGTACAAGAGTAGAGAAAGTCATGTGAATGTAACAACAGATTTTGTTTATACAGCTTCTACCGACTATTCCCATGAAATCTTATTTTCTACCTACCTCGTGTTAGTCGAGGTAATCTTTGCAGAAATAGATTCATTACACATTTCCTTGAAGACAAGGAGTATAGAGGAAACTGCATTGATAGTCAGATGTTTAAAAACCAGATCGCTATACAGGGTGAGTTTTAAGTCTACCGATAAGCTTCTACTGATTGGAAATGGAGCACAGAACTTTGTGTCACCTTGTGCATAGTTTAGTTAGAAGTGTATATTTTCCACGTAGATGGCACTGACGACATTCTCACATAGAATGCAGTGTGCGTTTTGTGTGTTGCAGATAGTGTGATTTAAGTAACATAGAAACAGAATGGTCCGGTGTTCAATCCAGGAACAAGCGAGGTATTCGTGTATAGCCAAGCAGGTAGAAACGGATGAGAGGCAGCAAGTATGCACCGAGCCACGTACCCTCACAGACAGCACCACACACATCACACAACATTTGGACTCATTTTTCGCGTTTGTGTGAGCATGGGTACTTTGAGATAGACGAATGTTCACGGTGGCCGAGGATTTGGAGGAACATGTTCAGGATATTGAGAACAACTCTGGTACAAGCTCCAGGAAATTGGTCGGCCAACGTGGTGCAAGCCAAATCTGTGTCCTACATTACAACCGCTATTAGCCTATCACCTCCCACGTGTGTAGAGATCATCACATGCGAATTTCCTCCACAGGAAAGATTCTGTCGCTGGTTTGTGCAACAAGCCATCACCATTATGAAATTTCTTTCTTCAGTGCTCTTCACGATGAAGTGACTTTTGGTAGAGATGGCATCATTAACCTGCAAAATCGTCATGTGTGGGCTACAGAAAATTCTCAGGAAATGGTTGAAGCGTCTCATCAAGAGCGGTTCAGCATCAATGTTTGGGCAGGGATTATTGGCCACCGCCTACTTGGACCAGTTCTTCTTCTAAAACGCTGAACAGAGAAACGTATCTGGACTTCAGCATCATTGAATGGGTAGGGGTTATTGGCGACCGCATATTTGGACCAGTTCTTCTTCTACAACGCCTGAACAGACAAACGTATCTGGACTTCAGCATCAATGTTTGGGCAGGGGTTATTGGCGGCCGCCTACTTGGATCAGTTCTTCTTCTACAACACCTGAACAGAGAAACGTATCTGGACTTCAGCATCAGTGTTTGGGCAGGGGTTATTGGCGACCGCCTACTTGGACCAGTTCTTCTTCTACAACGCCTGAACAGAGAACGTATCTGGCTTCCTGCAAAACACACTGCCTCCATTGCTGGAGAATGTGCCTTTGGCAATACGACAGGCAATGTGGCTACAGCAGTATGGAGTGTCAACCCACTTCCGCATTAATGTTCGCCGACACCTCAACAACACCTTTCTCAGACGTCGGATAGGACGTGGAGGCCCTGTTGCATGGCCTGTTCGATCACTGGTCTTAAACCTCCTGGATGTTCATTTGTAAGAGCATTTTAAAAGCATTGTAAACAATGAGCCTGTTCCTGATCTTCAGACCCTTCAACAGTGTGACTACGTAGCCTGTGATGATATTCGGACACAGTCCGTAACATTCGAATGAGTGAGACAATCCATGATGCGACGTGTGCACGCGTGCATTGCATCCCATGGAGCCCACTTTGAACATCTGTTGTGACATGAATGGGATTCAGACCATGTGCTGTGTGTCAGGGCTCCTTGTTGTCGTTCTTCAGTGCCATCTACCGCGGATACTAGCATTTCTTGACACAAGATGATATGGACTTTTGTGCTCCATTTCTAGTCAGGAATCACTCCATGAAGTTTTTCGGTGGACTTCAAACTCATCCTGTATACTGGCCTTGAAATATCATACTCTTTTCATGATATCGCGAGAATACCTGAATAGCGACAGTACAGTAAAATTACAAAAGTATTCAACATTTCAAACCAAGAACAGGCATATCCCGGAAATGGTTAAGTCTACAAAAAGAATTGAAAAAATTGTGCGTTTTAAGGAGATTTGCATTTTCTGCAGCAGTACGTTTTTGTCTATCTCGTATGGTTTACCCATTATACAAAATGTGTTTCCAATGAAGAGCACTTCACAGATTATTCCCAGAAACTCAACATATATTTTTACTTCATTCCGCCAATTGCTCCATCATCACATATTCTTTTATCCATTTCGCCTTCATTTCATATCATCCATTTCGCTCACTCTCATACCTGGCTACGAGCCAATTCCCTTCGAGTTCATTCCCTGATTCCATGTTTGTCTGCTCCTCTAAAGGCTTCTGACTCTAGGAAGTAGGGGATGTAAGCCCTACGTAAGCCAACTAAGTAAGTAATGTAAATGTCTTAAATATATGAAATTTGAATCAGAATTATTAGAGCCATTTTTGAGTAATCAAAATTTTCCATATAGGGGATCCATGCAGGCGATTTTCTTTAAAAATTTCGTGTGGCGTTTCTGCAGGATACTGAATACAAGGATATTTTTTCTAAAAAAAACGTTTATTCAGGAGCCTCAAAACATGTATTTCCAGGGAAGTCTCGACATCAATAGTTTTAATGGTATTAAATCTTTTCTTTAGGCAGAACGAAGTAATTCAAACGGTTAGTTCTAAAAGGAGTAATATATGAGCTAATAAAATAAGAGGGAATTATACTTTTGGTCGACCGCACTATAATACGATGATTACATGTTACATAACTGAACTACAATGGCACGCATTATATTTCAACGACTCCTTATGATCTTAGTAGCAGCAGTCCACTGCGATTCATTCCCCAGATAAACAATGAAATGTATACATTTAAAATAAATTCTGTTCATTATAATTTGAATATTCTAATAGAGTTCATTTTCTGTTTTAATATTCTTCAATATACGTTAAGCGCAAAAATAAACAAATACGGCCTTGAGTCAATAGTACTGCCATTTGTTTAACTACTCGCAAACACGCTCAAGGTCTTGTTATCGTGCTGCCATCCGATCAGCATTTAATTAATTACACACAACTAACAAGGTAAGGTATTACTGTAAAAACTCAAAGTTTTGAAATTATAGTCAGTTCGACCACAAACAGTCCTACGCAATTGGACTATAATGGTAATTAAGACGCTACTGCTTGTTTCATAAACATACTCGCGTCTTAATTACTACCATTATAGTCTTGTTGCATCTATATATTATTTTATACTTGGAAATGATACTTAATGTAATCAAATGAACATTCCCTGTATAAGAAATATCGGCTATGCCAGGCAATATTGTTATATGCTGGGGTGAGGGCTAAAAGGATCCCAGCAAATTACTAAATTTCGATCACCCCAACACGCACATGGGGGAACATAGCTCACAAACGGCGAGAGGACCGGGAAGGCGTGTTTTCTTTTGGACAAATACACAAATATTACATAACACGCATTACCTGTAATTTATTGATAAAACACTTGGCGGCTCTACATTACAAAGGTTGAGGGGAGATGCCTCGAAGTCGAGGACTGGCCACCACGCGACTTGCTTCTTACACTGCTCACACACAAAGTGACGCTAACATTCATGTAACGCTAACTATATATCCCCCCTCTCCAACCCTGTCTAGGCCAGCTAGCTAGCCAGAGTTGGCGTCATACCTCTCGAAATTCAAACAAACCTTCTCTCTGGCGTGTTCCGCGCCAAAGGAGAAGGCTCGTTCAGCCGAAAGAAATAACCAGTCTCATATGTAAGGTAATAGTCATTGCAACAGAAAAGGTAAATAATGGGCTAAGCAACAGTGTACTTTACACTTATCATACCAGAGAGAAGGACAATTATCACAGGACACACGTTAACCTTAAATCTACCTGCAAGGGCCCATTGATCAAAGGACTATTCAATAAATTACCAATGGAGGTTAAATTACATAAAGAAAAGGGATTTAAAATGAACTTAAAGCATATCTAACTCAAAAATTTTTATATATGGTGGAAGATCTATGATATTTATGTTAATAGAAGTTAATTATAGTGCATAAAGATTTGTAAAAATATTATGTTACATACATGAAGGCGATTGAAACATATCTAACTCATAACTGTATAGCAATTAAATATAAGTGACCAATAGTTGTTCAATGTTAAAACAGCACAAAGGAAATAGTGTGTATGTAAATTAATGTGTGCTTAATGTAATTTGGTGATGTAGAATGTATAACAATGGCCGAAACTTGTATGATGCCTATTAACCCAATAATGCGTCGACAACGCGACACAATAATGCGTCTGGTGTGACAATGCTTACTATACCCCACAATATCCTTCAGCTGAGCTCTCGGAATGTTTGCTTGAGACCTTTTTCCGTCACTTTAACCTTTCAGCCTTTTCTTCCGATGCATCAGACAGAATACAATTATAGCATAGTCAAATAAAATAACATCCGGACAACATTCGTTGTTACAGAAAAATCCTCTTGACTGTAAAATAAGCAGGTGTAGCAAACTGGCTTTGATTGCGTTTTGTTTCATTACACATGGCACTGACATCATTCGCTAGCGAGAACAAGTGAAGCAAACGAGTGCAATATTTAGCGCAATGTTGCTTATATTCTGTGCTTTTTTGTTACATAACTACACGTTTTATTCTGTTTGCTTCTTTTCATCACTGTCGGGAACATAGCTTACCTAAAGTAAATGAATACGAATGTAACTCACCAGAGTTAGATATTCAACAGATTCTTATTAGCTTGTTTTTATAAAACGGGATAAAGAGATATATTCTGGACCAGCTTTTATTTTCTCTAGCACGCACGTAGTAGATAGAGAGGTATTGCTCTCCATCCAAAACACTTACATCGAGATTCCACCGAAAACACATCGGAAATACATGCTTTGAGGCCTTGCATAAAAATAAATAAAAAAGGATTTTTGGAAAAACATATCTGTGAGCAGCACAACTCAAAATCGAAAAGTTCTATAAATATCAAACTTCCTATATAAGTTCAGTATCCTCCTAAGGTGCAACATGAAGGCTTTCAATAAAATCCTTGCACCAAACTACACTTTACATGGAATATGTTTTAAAATCCTTTACCTTTTCAAAAGTGGTTTGGATGATTTTGATTAAAATAACAAAAGAGGAAACACAACAAACACATACACTACACACACTCTCTCTCTCTCTCTCTCTCTCTCTCTCTCTCTCTCTGACCATTTAAGTTAAGACTGTACAATATCTCCAAAACTAAGCGTTGTAGAAAGAATCGTCAATAATAAAAGTTGCTTGATATTATGGGAGAAAGTAAAGTCATTAGTCGTGTTTTGTTTGGAGAACGTTGTGATGGTCATTTTAGGGTCAATTTAATTTTTTTGTTAACCTAAATTTTCTACGTTGTTTTCTCATTAGAAAATCGTATACAAAAAGTTATTTATTTTGTGATGAATAAGTAAACAAAATAAAAAATGTTAGTTCCCAATTACGAAACGTAACTTGACCCTCAAATGACCATTCACAGATGATACAACCATTCATTGCGTTCTTCGTACATAGCCATTCAGAATTTTCGTTGTTATTTACGTTGTTGTAAGAACAATTGCAAAGTGCTTTACACAAAAGTTGTTTAAATTTTTATGAGTGAGAAAACAACATAAAAAACGTAAGCTCCCATTTTAAAAAAATTAAATTGACCCTAAAATGACCATCACAATATCTTACCAACAAAGCACGAGTAATGCCATTTATTTTTCCCCATAATATCCAGCAACTTTTATTAAAGACATTTCTTTCTATAACGCTTAGTTTTGGAGATGTCACACACTGTCAATTAAATGGTCCACCCTGTGCGCATATACATAAGGTATTTACATGAAAAATAAAATGTGTATCTTGATTTTCTGGAAACAGCCCATGAAGTCCTCATCATTCCGAAGGAATTTTGTATACCTTTGAATAACAGGTATTAAGTCAAGCGATACTTCAAATCGTACTGCCGAAAAAATATAGATCTGTGTAAACTACATAATTTATTTAACATAACTTGTTTATGGCATAAGCAGTTTTCGTGATATCCCTTATTAATGGTTCGAATTGTTAAAGCATGTTGTGATTCTTTTCCAAGTCCTGTCGATTTTCAGTTGTTTCTCGCGATTGCATGGAAACAGTATGGAATTTTAAGGCCAGCATACAGCGTCCAGTTAAATATTTGACTCTCGCTGTTCCCTTTGTATCTATAATGAAATGTGTAATGTAACTATTTCTGCAAAGGTTTATCTGGATTTAAATGAAGTACATAGAATAATAAACCTTCCCATTATAGGCGATAAGGTAGAGAAAGTCATGTTAATATAAACACACCAAATTTGTTTTTACGATCTCTACTTCTTACCTGTAGTAAGTAGAGCAAGTACCTACTGCATTCCATCCAAAAATTCGATACCAAGATTTCATCACAAATGCTCATTTTGAGGCTTCCTAAAATAACATTTTTATAAAAATGTCCACGTGCGTGCGTGTATACGTAGTTAAACAAGGAGGGTTTTCAAGAAAATCTAAAAGACATCGAACTGCTTTAATATTTCAAACATGGCTGTTAAGTATTTTGATTAAAAATTATAAGTTTAAGATATTTACATGACAAGTAAAATACACATATTGAATTTTCAGGGAATAGCCTGTGAAGTGCAGTTCATTACAATTTTGAGTAGTTGATTAACTTCGCGATAGAAAAAAAAGTGTACTAACGCAAAAAAATCTGATGTGTTGCACTCATATGACCTTCCCTACTCTTGTACAAACTATTTTTACAAACGCTTATTCTCCATATGCTTCACTTAATCGAGATGTTAATCTTATTGCTAATTCTCTTGTAGGTGCAAGGGGAATATGGTAGTAGTTAAGCGATAGTCAAATCTTTTAAGAGCTGGTTGCTATGTGGCGCATTCCATTCTCTTTGTATGTTCAGGACATAAAAAAATCTGATGTGTTACACTCACATGACTTTTCTCTACTCTTGTACAAACTATTTTTACAAACGCTTATTCTCCATATGCTTCATGTTAATCGAGATATCGAGATGTCAATATTATTGGTAATTTTCTTGTAGATGCAAGGGAAATATGGTAGCTTTTAAGCGATAGTCAAATATTTTAACGCTGGTTGCTATGTGGCGCATTCCATTCTCTTTGCATGTCCAGGACATAAAAAAAAATGAATGACGAATTTGAGAAAAAGTATAAGTATTGGAAAATTTAAGGAAATAACAAGCAATATCTCGAAAACGGTTCACTCAACAAAAGAAATGTATATGACATAAGTTGTGTATTTTAACGCGATCTACATTTTTTGTGTAGTAAAATTTTGTCTATCTCTTATGGTTTACCAGTTATGCAAAAGTCGTTCACAAAGAAGAATACGTTTGGAGACATTCCCAGAAAATTCGAGATATACATTTCATTTCTCATGACATTATCTTAACATATGATATTTTCATCAAAATCGCTAGAGCCATTGTTGAGAAAATTAAAATTTTCGAAAAATCTTCCATGTAAAGGGTAGTCTGGAGTGGGGGGATTTTCTTGAAAACCTTCGTGTCGCATCTCTGGAAGATACTGAACCTAAATACCAAGTTTGGTGCTTATCCGACTGTTCGTTTTTGAGTTATGCTGTTCACAGACACACAGACAGACAGACAGACAGACACACAGACAGACAGACACACACACGGACATGTTTCCAAAAATGCTTTTTTTGGATTCAGGAGGTCTCAAAACATGTATTTCCGGTGAAATCTCGGTATCGAATTTTTGGGTGGAATGCAATACTTCCCCTACTTACTATACGTAGTAGAGAAAGTAAAAATGAATAACGAATTCCCATTTGAGAAAAGGTATGTGTTCGAAAATCTAAGGGAATAACAAGCAATATCTCGACAATGGTTCACTCAACAACAAAAATGTATGTGAAATAAATTGTGTATTTTAACGCGCTCTACATTTTCGTGTAGTAAAATTTTGTCTATCTCTTATGGTTTACCAGCTATGCAAAAGTCGTTCACAATGAAGAATACTTTTGGAGACATTCCCAGAAAATTCAAGATACACATATTATTTGTCATGAAAATATCTTAAACATATGATATTTTAATCAAAATCGTTAGAGCCATTTTTGAGAAAATTAAAATTTTCGAAAAATCTTCCATGTAAAGGGTAATCAGGGGTGGGGGGATTTTCTTGAAAACCGTGTCGCATCTCTGGAAGATAGTGAACCTAAATACAAAGTTTGGTTTTTATCCGACTGTTCGTTTCTGAGTTATGCTGTTCACAGACAGACACACAGACACACACACACACACACACGGACATTGTTTGAATTGATCAGTACTTTTGCCATTCTTTTAAGTCCTTTCGACATTCAGTTTGTTTCTCACGATTTCATTCAAACAGTATGAAATTTTAAGGCCAGCATATAGCGTCCAGTTCTTAAACATTTGACTATCGCTGTTCTCTTTCTATTTATAACGAAACGTATAATGTAGCTATTTCTGCAAAAGTCCATTTGAATTAAAATGTAGTCGATAGAAAAGCAAGCCAACGAACGACAGCGGCTATAGTCCAGGTCGGCGTCAGGCAGTCGAAATAAACAACGATAACTGCCGCTCGTCGGCGTAAACACCGGGCGCGCTATCGGCAGATAACTAGAACGTTCTGGAAGCTTTTTCTCCTCCCTCCTCTAGAAAGTGTATCGAAATAGTTCCAGAACGTTCAAGGACATTTTGGAAATATTTCATTGGCTATATAAGCGAGCGCTCTCGCAAGAGTTTATTGAGTGTGCGACTTGGGTGAGTTGGGTTGCATCGGTCAGTCTGTGGGCGAGCAGGTTGGCGGGTGGGTTTCCTGTGCGACACAAGAGCGACTCTACGAACGAGTTGGTTACGGCTGTTGTGATATGTAGCGAGTACTACAGCGGAGAAGGGTTGTGGAGGTCTTGTGTTCGACTCCCCAATGAAGTGGACCGTTCGGCGTGAAGAGGCTACGCCACGAAGGAAGTGAATTGACGGAGAATCGTTCACAGAGTAAGCGAAGTGAACTACCAGCGAAGTTGAACTACATAAAAACAAAACAGTGACAGTGGGAACTTAGAGAGACTGACAGTTAAAGAAAATTGGACAAGTCACAATGGTTTGTACAGCCACTAATAAACGATAGAGGGCAGTGAAAGTCATAAATGTAACTTTTCCTTTCTTTTTCGTGTTCATGAAAAAGAGAACAGAAGCTACCGGCTTAGAAAAATTGACTATCACTTTAGCTTATTGTAGCATTCTTCTTATATCTACAACGAAATCAGTAAATTAATAATGATCGCTTATCTGCATTGACAAGAAATAGAAGAATACATTTTTGTAAAAATAGTTTATAGAAGAGTGAGTAGAGAAAGTTTTGAATGCAACACATAATACTACTTTTGTTTTCTCTACCACTTACCTACGGGAGAAGACGTACGCTATTTCACGTAACTATATTGTTCAAGCTTTCTCCGGAATTACGTGTTTTTAAGCCCAGGAAGATAGGAAAAAAAGAAGTTTTAAGTTCCGTGGGTCTCTCTCTCTCCGACTGTGTGTGTGTGTGTGTGTGTGTGTGTGTGTGTGTGTGTGTGTGTGTAGAGCATAACTAAAAAAATCTGATGTGCTACGTTCATATGACTTTCTCTACCCTTATCTTTATTAGTGGGTATACAAACTATATTTACTAAAGTTTATTTTTCTACCACATTTTAATCCAAGTACCTTTGCAAAAATAGCTACATTATACGTTTCGTTACAAATTCAAATGGAACAGCAACAGTTAAATCTTTAAGAACTGGACGGTATACGCTCACCTTAAAATTCACGGAACTGTGCGAGAATCGCGAGAAACAACTGAATACTGAAATGATTTTAAACATTGATTAAGTAATGAACAATTCGAACCTTTAATAACGGATATCTCAGAAATGGCTTACGCCATAAAATAACTTATTTTATGTAAATTTTGTGTTTTAAACAGATCTACATTTGATAATTTAAACTGAGTCGTTACTTATTAATTCCCATCACATTAGCGGTAGATGTTAACTAATGAGCCCTTTCGGGCGATATGCTTCTCCCATCGTCAGCTACGGCCGACTAATGGACCGTTCTCTCCCCTAACCCCAAGAAGTATTTCATTAGACGATTCTTCTGCCCTCTGTTGTGAAGAATTGGAAACTGGTGGTGTTGGATTTTGTTGCCATCTGTGGTGAAGGTTGGGAATTTATGTCTTCTTTCTTCTCTCTTGTAATCTGATTGGATCAGCTGCATTAAGTAGTCTGTAGGCGGCATTTCAAATTCAGAGCATTCTTAATGCTGAGATGAATAAAATTATTTTACCAAATTTCCAAGTGTGAAGGAATCTGTATAGATTTTAGTAGTTTTATCTCTTATCCTATTTCATGGTTACTATTCCAAAAATGGTTGGCCGCTGCTGATTTATCTATTTGTTTCAGTTTTATATTTCTTTGGTGTTCATTTAATTTTATTTTTAAATTCCTTTTAGTTCTACCTATATATGAGCATTGGCAATCTGCATTTTCTGTGTAGTACTTTTTCGCCTATCGCTTAGTACCAGTTTTATACAAGATCATACAACATTTCTTCCAACTGAGTGGACTTCACAGGCTATTCCCAGAAATTTCAAGATATGCATTTCATTTGTTATGTAAATATCTTTAATACTTTAATGAAAACCGTTAGTCATTCTTCAGAAAATTAAAAATTTCGAAAAATGTTTCATGTAAACTGTAGCTGGGGGTGGAAGATTTTCTTGAAAATCTTTCGTGTCGCATCTTTTGAAAGTACAGAAACCTAAATACCAAGTTTGGTATTTATCCGACTTTTCGTTTTTGAATTACGCTGTTCACACACACGCACGGGCGCGCATGCGGACCTTTTCTTTAAAATGCTTTTTTTTTGTATTCAGGGTGCCTCTAAGCATGTATTTTCGGTGAAATTTCGGTATCAAATTTTTGGGTGGAATACATTAATTCTCCTACATACTATACGTACTGGAGAAAGTAAAAATAATAATCAGTTACGGGTGCTTTTGATGTTGTCTTCTCTGTGGAAGGAAGACATTTTTATGGAAAATTCCAGCTGCGGGTTCTTTTGTTACAACCCTTCACGGCCAGTCCGTCATCTACAGCTGTGGTATTGATTTTCCGTATCGTTACTTTGTCTGCCGAAATCTGAATTATAGTGTAGGTTTCTTACATTGCCTGTTCTTGAGGGTTTTATGTTTTAGAAGTTGGTTTTTCGCTTCATATGAAACATATGTTTGTAAGCGGTATGCAGATAAACCCATAGCAGAAAAACAAGGGCATATAACAGTCTTATGTTCGTAGGCGTTAAAGTTTCTTTCCTGGTGCAATGTCAACTGTTTATATGGAGATTACACTTTCTTCCATACTCTCTCCAAACCAGATAGATTACACCATACTCCCCTCCCCTCTCCACACGTCCATGTAAAGGTACATGATAAGAATACATCATATTTTATCATAAGAATTATTTTTACTTTCTCTTCTATGTATATTAAGTACAGGAAGCATTGTACTCCACCCAAAAATTCAATATCGAGACCTCACCGGAAATATATGTTTTGAAGCACTTGAACCTCCCCCACCCCAAAAAAAAGAATTTTTACACAGAGGCATTCAACAAGTTTTGCTGTCATCTTAAACTCCAAACTAAGAATGGAATTCAAAAGCTTATACTCACAATCCTTCAAAGTAATCCCCATCTCTCCACACACACACACACACACACAAAGAGAGAGAGAGAGAGAGAGAGAGAGAGAGTTGTAGACGTGCAACCACTTGTCAAAAGCACTACGACACTCAAACTGAGGTATTGTCAACAGAGCCGACTTTATAGCCTGAGCAAGGTCCTGCACTCGCTTACAAGGTTAGCAATGCAAGATTTCAGTCTAGAAAACAGCCGAAGTCGCACGGTGCATGGTCAGGACTGTAGGATGGATGGTCAAGCAACTGGACTTTAGCGGCTTCCAGTTTCCTCAAATATGGCGCTGTTCTGTCTTTGGACGCTGCCACCGCCTCAGCTCTTCAAATAAAGGATTCAAAACATAAGAGCCATAGTATTCTCCATTCATTGTCATTCCCTCTGACATGCATCAACCACTAATGGTCCTTCATAGTTGTGAAACACAATGAACATTCGCTTCCGAGAACGAAAATCTTGTTGAAGAATGACTGCTCTTGGATCATTCTCATTTACCCAGACACATCTGAGCTTTATTTGGTGTGGTATAATAACAAAACCAACTTTCATCACCAGTGCATACATTTGCCAAACGTTTAGGGCCATTAGGTGGAAAAATGCTCAACAGTTTCTCTGCACATTCCTTTCTCCTCTTCATTGGTTACAGAATGCAGAACCCATTTTGCACAGATTTTTCGCAGCTTTAAATGTTCATGGAGTATACGTCAATGCTGCCAACACTGATACCGACTTCCTACTCAGCATTTCAACAGTAATATGTCGATTTTCCTCCACCAAGTTCCTCACCTTGAATTGTTTTTTCGTTCACAGTTTCCCGAAGGTTCTCTTTCAAAGCCTCTCGCCTTTCTTCAAATGATCGAACCAATTTTGCAATGGCATAAATGAACACATTTGATCACCATAATAAGCTAACAGCCTATTACACTGTGGGGTTTTCCGTTCCATATCTCCCGCGTTGCTTACTCACGAGTGTTAGTAACACATATCTAATGAGTAGTAACGACGATTACGGAATGGTTCAGCAACATTGTTTAATATGGAACAAGAACACTCATCAACGCACAAGACGAACGCATGACACAAATAATGCAAATGGTGGCAAGCGTGAATAGACTTGGGGAGTAAAGTATATGTTAAACTATCGGCGAGTGTATTTACTGCAGTAGTTTGGAACTAATCCTGGAAGCACCCACTCCCTGATAACCTGCTAGCAAGAGAGCCTCCGAATGACAACATCGGTGAAACACTTGGCATGAATCCCGAAGCTTCACATCTCACCTGCCAGGATTCCTATATCATCAACACAACATCCATCTCCGTAACCCTAATTATGACGTGTTGAATATAAAATAATTCAACAAGCCGAGCAGCTTCAATTATATATAGTCGGCGCCAATCAAGCTGATAGACAATTACCAACCACGTGGCGGAAAGGTTTTAATGAATGGAAGAGGATGGATACGTCATAGTGATCGCCATAGCAACAATTAGAGCTAAGACGTTTTCATAGTAACGATAGACGCAAAAACCTTGTTGCCGATACTGTAACACGTGATTAGAAGGACGTACCTGGCGAGCGACCGTTGCAGTAACATGAACTGCAGGTTTTATCTTCTGCTGTCGCTGCAGTTATAAACAATGCTTCCTTTAGCCACAGCTTAATGTATTTACAACAGTTTAGAGATTGTCTGTGTACTGACGAGTTATTTTGCATCATTCTATTTGTACGGTTATTTGCTTTATGTTTACGTGTGTTTGAGTCCATGTATTTCTGCGTGTATTGTGAGCATTTGCAATTGTTTTAACACTTTTAATGGATATTAAACAATATCCAAAAAATAGTGAGAAGACAGAGAGCCAAACGAAAAACTGAGCGTACTCAGTAACCGAATAGAATGCATTTGGTAAAGGTATTCCAATTAAAGGACAAGCGCGGTAAATAATATGCTCTGTGAGAGAATCAGCAGCATTTTCCCATTAGAGCAAGTATCAATATTTCACAGGTATGTCTCTCTTATTAACGCTTTACACTCATATATTCCTGCATGTTCTATCCTTTGCATGTAGATTCATTATTTTATAATTGTCTTCATATACGAATATAAATAATACTCGCCCTAGAATACAGATGCAACCCAGTCGCCTTCGTACACAATTCTAACGCGCTCTCCACGTGGTCGCGATAAGCGGCAACGTCGCCTCTCTCTCTCCCTTTCTTCTTTGGCAGCGAGTATAGTAGTGCAATTCGTTGTAGTACAAGAGGTACACCGCAGACTGAAATCATAGTCAGGTCTTCAGAAAACGTGTTCCTGTGTTAAAATTCCTCTCTTTGAATCACAAGAAGAACAATTGAACGCAATAAGGTATTTGAAAATTCAAACCAATAACAATGAGTGTTTTAAGATCTATATTTTTCTAGTTATGCAAAATACGCATTCAGAATGAAGAGGAGTTTGGAAACTGTTCCCAAAATGTTCCATATGTACGTTTTATTTGTCATACAAATATCTTAAAAGATTTGTTTGCTTTTGTTTAATCAAACTTGTCAGCCAATTGAAGAAAACTAAAAATAACGAAACATTTTTTCATCTAAACGGCACTTTAAAAATCTTTATGTCGAAACTTAAATATCGATTTTGATAATGCGTTTCACACACAACGATCCTTTTTCTAAAAAGTTTTCTGTATTCCGGAGACCTCAAAACGTGCATTTCCTTTGAATTAGATGTATCTATTTTAATAGAAATGCAATACTTCCTCTACTTACAATAGAGAAGTAGTAGAATAAGCAATTATTAAGTCACCTGAAAGTAACATCAGTATTTATTATAGATGCCACTTAATTAGTTTTCCTGAATAACAATAATTATAGTAATAATTTATTAAAATACTAATCAGACACTATATGAGTACGTTCGGTGGGAAGAGGAACTAAACACTTATGGAACAAGTGGATGGGGCATCGGAAGGACAGTCAGGTAAAGAAAACATCTACCGTTCCGAGATGAATTTACTAGCGGGGCTGAGGCCTATAACATAGTACTGTTTTCATTGTGCAACTGTAGATTCCCCTATTGCCTTGCCCCTTATTCAAGTCTTTACGATGTTAGGCATTGTCAACAAAAACAATGGCGCCACCCTGCAAGAGCACTCATATCGTGGCCGACTACTGCTAAAGCATTACATTATTGGACCGCCCACTGAAATTAGCCTTGGCCACCGTTCATGTGGACGATCTATCTTGTATTACAAACTACATTATACATTACTACTTTGGTTCTTATTTATATGATCAAACTATTATTCATTTCCTCTTTTAACAGTATATTTCCATTTATTTTTTTAATGTTTTACTAAACATTGTCCCATGCCTTTACAGTTTTTTTTAACTTGATTTATGTCAATTTTTCTATTCATTCAAACACACACTTTCCTTTCTCTAAATATAAAGTTTTCTTACATTCAAATACAGTTGAACCCTACTTATACTTTATTCACTACCACATTTTTCGTTGATATACGCTAATTTATAGGCATCAAAATTTGTCCATTAATATTTAGTTTAATTATACGTTTTTTCAATCATATTTTCTCATTAATACGTCACATTTGCCTGGTCCTAAATACAAAATATAATAATTTACCTACCCATTTATAGGTTATATTTATGCTATGTTAAGATATATTATGCATGGTTTCTGTATACTATATACCTGTTTGGGCAAGGTGTCAGTATTCGGAATGCATTATTGTTATGCACATATTGACAATACGGTCGGATAAGGTCATTCTCTCCCATTCTTCATCATCTGATGATACTGATGATGACGGTGATGAAGAAGTAGGCCTAAATAATGAAAGTGTTCCCAGTGTGTAGGAGGTAATTGGAGCTCTAGAAATTATATAAAGAGTTATATAATCGCAAAGCATGTATAATGATAGAATTTTGTCATGAATGCATACAATAATCGACTGGTCTATGAATGTGTGAAATCGAATAATAAAAGAAATATTCACCATTTATTAAGCCAGCGTAAAGCACGAGTTCTATGAACTCTTTTTCTAGTTTTAAATATGAATAACAGTACTGGTATGCATGCAGGTGTCATAAATACCGTATTATATTTATTATTCATGTGTTTCATCTTTTGCTTTCTTATATATTAAATAATACACAATTATTTTGAGAGATAATCTAATGAAACAGTTTCAGCCCCACAAGAAAATTCAAGTTAACGTTATTTATACATTATTTTGGTCGTCTCCCTTCAAAAACGTATAATGTGTTACTCTGTACTTATGTTGTGCACTGGCGTGCATAAAGTGCGACTGAACTCGAACTCCGGTCTGGTAAGCTCATGGCGAGGCTAAGTGATTTTTGCTATGTACCTACTCTTGGAAGGGCTTAACCATAGGGATGATGGAACTATTGTAGGGTGCTGGTTTGGTTTTGATGTTGTAGGTGTGATGGGAGGTAGCACTATGTTTTTATAGGCTCCTCAGTGGCATCTTTTCAGGAGCAGCGCCAGTGCCTTGCTCCGCTGGTGTTTGTTATTCCTCAATGGATTGTGTTTTGTTTAATTTTGATTGACCACTCCCATGGGGAGGGTGAGTACTTAGTGACAGCTTTTTGCTGTTGGCAGGTTTAAAGCCTTCGTTACCGGGGGTGCCCACAATCCATGCAGGAAACCCGGTAGTGTCTGTATCGACGTTTTTGTGGCGAGTAGTCCCCCAGGGATCTGACAAGGGCGTTCTCGTGATGTACCAATCTGGCGTAGAAATTTTGAGCCCGGTGCTTAATCATATCCTCCACATATGGAAGGGCCGAGGTCTCTGTAGTAGCCTGACTGGAAAGCCACGGCAGACAGAATAGATGGACCGAAGTCCCCCATTCTGAATCCGCTGTAACCAGAGAATCTGCTGTCATGCCCCACACCTCACAGGCATAGAGCATAAGAGGTAGAATAAGTGCCTTGTAAAGGCGTAACTTTAGGTGAACCGTCACAGAACCGTGTATACGGCGGCTACCGCCCCCCATAGCCCTGTTCGTTGTTCCACGCGCGTGTTCGCGAAAAGTTAGGCCCTTATCTAGTGTGACGGCCAGCGTACGGATGTCTCCCACTCTATCCTGTGGCCTTGGTAGGTGAATGAAAATGCGACTCATAATGGAACGGAGCTGTTTATGTTGGTACTGACAAAATCAAGCTCCACCCCTACCAGCGCGACCACCTCTGTTTTTTGAACATAATACTAGCCAGTGGATAGATGGTAGGATACTTTACCTCTCCCAAAGAATGGCCAAACTGCCGAAGGGTAACATTACCACATAAACCGCATTGCTTAATGCTACTCTACCATATTTTACTTTCTCTACTACGTATAGTATTGCATTCCACCCAATAATTCGATACCGAGATTTCACCGGAAATACATGTTTTGAGGTGCACTGAATGCATATAAAGCATTTTTGGAAACATATCCGTGTGTGTGTGTGTCTGTGAACAGCATAACTCAGAAACGAACAGTCGGATAAACACCAAACTTGGTATTTACGTTCAGTATCTGCCAAAGATGCGACACGAAGGATTTCAAGAAAATCCTCCCACCTCAGATTACTCTTTACATGGAATATTTTTCGAAAGTTTTAATTTTCTCAAAAATGGCTCTAACGATCTTGATTAAAATATCATATGTTTAAGACATTTTCATGACAAATAAAATGTATATCTTGAATTTTCTGGGAATGTCTCCAAAAGTATTCTTCATTGTGAACGACATTTGCATAACCGGTAAACCATAAGGGATAGACAAAATTGTACTATACAAAAAATGTAGATCGCGTTTAAATACACATTTTATGTCAAACATTTTTTTTTGTTGAGTGAACCATTTTCGAGATATTGCTTGTTATTCCCTTAAATTTTCCAATACTTTTTCTCAAATGGGAATTCGTTATTCATTGGAATGCGCCACATAGCAACCAGTTCTTAAAAGATTGGACTATCGCTTAAATACTACCATATTCCCCTTGCACCTACAAGAAAAAGCAATAAGATTAACATCTCGATTAACATGAAGCATATGCAGAAGAAGCGTTTGCAAAAATAGTTTGTACAAGAGTAGAGAAAGTCATGTGAGTGTAACACATCAGATTTTTAATTGCAGTTTAGTAGCGGCAATAACTTAACCTTCGTCTCCATGTTGCTGATGAAAGCTCTCATATATGTAAATATTGTAGCTGACCTTCAGTTTAACCTCTCACATAAATAATTTTTCACCTCTGCCTCTTGAAGACCGAATTATATTGAAATTGGTTTGGCCTTTCCTTGTGTACCTATCGTGGCGAAACTCTTTCTTATAGGTTCTATCCGAACCTCAATTTCATTTCACATAGATTACAGAGAGTTGTACACAATCTATGGTAACAAACTTAAGACACCCTAACCTTATGAAAAACCACGCCTCCACCAGTAGCGACGCTCTATCTAGCAGCCTTTAGCTTGAACTATCAATCAGCAGCTCAGCTTCCACTGCAGCAAACTGCTATGGATGTCCAGGTTATTCTATTCCTCCTGCAGCTTTCCAGAGACCATTCAAAGTTCGCGGCCGTCTGCTTTCAAGGGCTCTTTTCAGTAACCCAAATGAACAAAACTCCATCAGTGATCAGATGATTTAACACGGATGTCACTGAAAGGTATGGAATATAATCCCATTTCTCTTTTCTCCAAAAATGTGTAGATTAAAACAAATGTATGCTTGATGCCTAATCCTGATGCAACCAGACTTTGTTTACATCTCATCATAGAAAGCAGGAATTCCTGTATGCAAAATTGGTATCAGGACCTTAGTCTAATAATATGCTGAGTTGATTTTCACATTTTCATATACACGACGAATAGTTCATTTACCATTCTAACTGAACCTTGCTATTAATATGAAACCATTGCGGAAAGATTCGTTAGTTTCCTTACACGAAATTTTAATTTGTTTTCTCTCCTTGGTCGGTAATATATAGCCCAGGGTTAGTCGCAGTCATTTAAACAAACATATGTCTCATTTAAAGGACAGCAAACATCCACTTTTCACCAGCTAGGTATAGTTTATACATCTTTCTACTGTTAGTGGCACGTTCTGCAATTTGTTTATGCAACAGCTTATATCCCCGGCTCTTGTGGCACTTTTCTAGATTGAAATTCTGGTTGATTATGGTGTTCACAGTAGTAACAGAGATTCCTAATTACAGTGCAATGGCCCTGTGAGTTGCAGGATTTGGTCCAGAGGCGTGGTTCTTCACCTTCTGGAATTATCTCCGGGGTGTGACTGGTGGCCGGTCGTGGATTTCCATGTTTCTTGCCCGTTAGAATAAGTCTTGTTTGGCCTTACTTTTTTTGTTGAGTGCACATGCTATTACTTTTTTGGATATGGTAAAACTACGCCTCTTGTACTGCTTAATAATCTTAGAATACAAGCACGTTGCATCGGAAAGGGCAATAATGTACCCTTATCAGAATGGTTCTATTTTTGATGCCACTTGATGCAGCAAAAACAAGAGCACACAACTGAGCAAACACAGTGATACACTCATACTGCTGAACATTCATTCGGTTCCACATGTTTCATAGCGGAGCTATTGTGCTCTTCTGGTATTGTAACCGTACATCGTGAACAACCCACCGTATATACATAGTCCATTGATTAGTTTTTTTTTTCCTGATTTATTTTTCAGGCCAGTCACATATAAAACTGATACCAGCTGGGTGGAGTCAAAAGCTAAATGCGGAAACCTTACGAAGCAGAAAACACAATGGCGATCGTGGGGAATGGGCTACTTTTTATGCACGTTAGTGTACACCTTCTCCCCAAAATAATGGGCAATCAACTTATGTATAACCATTTTGCCCATCTTTTCACTCCCACACTCCTGCTCTTAGCCATGCAATCACCCACTTTCTTTTTACTGGTGTGATTTACCGAGGGTTATCCCAAAAGCACCCGATCTAACAGAGAAAACACAAACATTTTGGAAAAAAACATATTTATTTCTCTACATAGTCTCCTTTCAGCTCGATACAGTTTTCCCAGCAATGTTCAATAGCTTCGTTACCCTGTTTATAGTGAGAACCGTCGAGTTCTGCAAAATAGCCATCAACTGCAAACTCCACCTCTTCAATGTTGGCAAATATTTTACCATCAAGCCATTTCTTAATCTTTGGAAACAGAAAATAATCAGAGGGGGCTAAGTCTGGCGAATAGGGTGCGTGAGGTAGCAATTCGAACTTCAGCTCATTGATTTTGGCCATGGCGACAATGGATGTGTAAACTGGTGCTTTGTCTTGATGAAACAGAACTTTTTTTTCGCTAAATGCGGCCGTTTTTGCTTAATTTCATCATTCAAACGCTGCAATAAGTTTGCGTAATACTCGATATTGATTGCTTTTCCTTTTTGAAGTTTATCCCACGCGCATCCCAAAAATACTGAGCTATGACCTTGCCTGCAGATGGAACTATCTTCGTCTTCTTTGGACCTGATTCTTCCCTTTCAACCCACTGCTTGACTGTTCCTTCATCTCAGATATGAGGTAATAGACCCATGTTTCATCCATAGTTATAAATCGTTGCAAACTGTCGGCTTTATTGCAGCGAAACATCGCCAAACACTCGACTGAAATATCCTCACGACGCTGATTTTGTTCTATTGTGAGCATACGCTGCACCCATCTTGCGCACAGCTTTCTCATGTCCAAATTTTCAGTTAGTGTGCGATGTACAGCACTTTTTGAAATGCCCACGATGTCTGATAGCTCTCGCACTTTCAGTCGACGGTCATCCAATACCATTTTGTGGATTTTCTTCACAATTTCTGGCGTGGTCACCTCATTTGGTCGACTACTGCGATGATCGTCTTGGCAGCTCGCACAGCCTAGCTTAAACTCTGCCACCCAACATTTTACTGTTGTAAACGAAGGAGCAGACTCCCCCCGAGCAGAATCTAGCTCAGTTTTAATATTAGTTGGACTAAGACCTTTCAAATGAAAGCATTGTATCGCATAACAATGGTCAGTTTTATCCATGTTTACAAATTCGCTAAGAGAGTTCACTATTATGGCTGCCAAACAATTACTAAACCCTGTGGTATCATCAGACTTCAAACTTAAGCTTTATAAGGGTGGTACTTTCTACCATATTCATTTGCTTGAAACAACAACCGCTATATATACGTCAGGCCGGGTACTTCTGGGACTGTCTTCGTACCTCTTTTTTTTCTAACTGTTTCTCATTGAAAGATAGAATGCTAGTGTCCTCTTCTCTATTAATTGACTAAACAATTTTCGCCTGACAAAGTTAATTGCATGGAATAAAAGTCTTCTGTTTTAAGTCTTCTGTCATTAGACAGTGCCCTTGGTAAATGAAACAGAGCTCCAGTCTTTCTCTGTAGCGTCTTTCATCGCTCCGTCAGTTGTTTGTTAATTTTCAGGTCACAGTAGGATAACACGTGCCAATTATTTTTCTTACTGTGGCAGATTACTACAGCGCTTGTCATACTGGGTCATGGTCGAAGGTATTATCATTCCGAAAGAACAAAATTCGAAAACTACAAGTTATAGAATTCGCCGGTACGTTTCTCAGTGACAGAACAGTTCTAATTTACACTAACAAGGAGTAGGGACAGGATTTTAATACAAATGTATGTATTTCTGCTGTCATATAGTATGCGAGTTAATTACTACATTTCCAATAATTTAAACAATAATTTATGTTGCACATAACGCATATTTTGGCTGTTTTCTTAATAGCCATGATATCTCAGCAGTTTGCAAGTTATGCAGCATATTTATTTGTTTACACACACATTTTATAAATATATTTTTATATTATTCATTTTATCTTCATATTTGATTTACAAATACGATATTTCAAAATAATATGTGTCATTGAGTCAATTTTGAACCTTGGCAACACTGATGGTAGCACGCACGCAACGCAGAATCCCTCAGGTTACATGGGTGTACTCTCGCCTTATCTGGTAGTAGCCGTTTCCTCGCGTTATGAAGGTGACTGTTAAGAAGTTCTCAGGATTGAGTTCAAGTGTAGTGGTTACACATATACACTATTTAACTTAAATTTAATGTTTGGTGTCTCTTAATATTTACAAAACGATCTAACCTATCGATCTAAAACGATCCCGAAGAAGCAAATTTAAATATTTAATTGTTAATAGTTTTAGAAATGCATTCCAAAATACTCCTCTAGGTTCGCAGTTATTCCTTCACTTTTTGTGGTGTGGTGTATATGGTGAAGGCCTTGTTTTGTGTAACCATGCCAAAAGTAAAAGTAAGCGACAAAGCTAGGTTACAGGGGTATATCCTAACTCTTTAATACTAAAGATAAATTTTGATGAGTTAAATAATTCAAAACATATGGTTCCCCAATATCTTTATTCACGGAGAGATTATAATAAATTCTCTTAAATTTTTATTTTATGTCAGTATGGTGTTCTAATGCTTTCTATGGTTGGCCTCAGCTCAGTAGGTAGAGCACCTGCCTTCTGTGTGAGGGTTCCCGAGTTCGATTCCTAGCTAGAATGGGAATTTTTCTCTAGTTAAGATTATTCTCTATACTCCCCAGAGTCTGGCGTCGCCCTCCGTGGTGTAGTGGTTACCACGCTAGCCTCTATTTTCCAAGGTTGCGGGTGCAAACCCGGGCGTAAAAATCCTTAGCATGGCTTCCTTCGGAAGGGAAGTAAAGCCGGTGGTCCCATGTCGTAGACTTACTGCACGTAAAAGAACCTCAACCCTGATAAAGAGGCCTTTGAGCAAAATTACCGGTCTTTCACGCCAAGTATAGAATGGAACGCTAAGAAACACAGCAGATAAAAAGCGTCCATAAATAAAACTCAATTTAATTTAAGAGTCTGGGAGCAGTAGCGGGAATAATGGTAATCAGTGTTCAATATTGATATTAACGTAAATAATTTTACAAAGATCTGATGTGTTGCACTCACATGACTTTCCCTACTCTTGTATAAACTATTTTTACAAACGCGTGTTCTCCATCCACTTATGTTAATCGAGATATACATTTGCAGAAAGTATCTTATAGCTAATTTTCTTGTAGGTACAAGGGGAATATTGTAGGCTTTAAGCGATAGTCAATTCTTTTAAGAGCTGGTTGTTATGTGGGGCATTCCATTCTCTTTGCATGTCCAAGACATAAAAAAAGAATAACGAATTCGTTTGAGAAAAAGTATAAGTATTGGAAAATTCAAACAAATAACAAAGAATATCTCGACAAAAAAATGCATATGATATAAATTGTGTGTTTTAACGAGATCTACATTTCTTGTGTAGTAAAACTTTGTCTATCTCTTACGGTTTACTAGTTATGAGAAAGTCATTCAGAATGAAAAGGACTTTTGGGGAAACTCCCAGAAAATTCAAGATACACATTTAATTTGTCATGCAAATATCTTAAGCATATGATATTTTAGTCAAAATTGTTAGCCATTTTTGAGAAAATCAAAATTTTTGAAAAATGTTCCATGTAAAGGTTAGTTTGGGATGGGGAATTGAAAATCTTCATGTCGCATCCTTGGAATATACTAAACTCCAATACCAATATTTATCCGACTTTTCGTTTTTGAGTTATGCTGTTCACAGACAGACAGACACACACACATACACACTGACAACACACAGACATATTTCGATTCAGTGTACCTCAAAACAGGTATTTCCAGTGAAATCTCGATATCGAATTTTTGGGTGGAATACAATACTCCCCAACTTACTGCTTATATTTAGTAGAGAAAGTAAAAATGTAAATATGTGATGTGTTAAATGTAATGGAAGCTAGCCAGCCGTGGTTGGAAAGTCAGTTACATGACGCCAAACGGTAACAGGCAGACACATCTCTGGAGTAGCATAAACACAGGGCCTGAACATGACCAGCAGATAGCTGGAGTGAGAGATAGGTCAAAAGGGATAGCAGGAGGTTGGGATAGACATGGAAAATCCAGACGTATCATAAGGAGAGGTGTGAGAGCAACTGTTCTCATGTGACGCTAAGGTGACCAGCCAATCACGTTAGCGCTTTAAAATAGTTAGAGGATAAATTGCAGTGGTTGCATTTGGAGGGTGCATAAATTGAGCCCCAAGATTCACACGACTGTCTACAATATCTTAGTGGGTAAACTTCACGCCACTTAGACGGCGGTGCGTGTGAGGAAGCTGTTAGCAATCTAGCAAAGATATACAGAATGGGAGCTACAGCTTAGCCGATAGGCCCTATAACCCAGTAATATAATTGTGGGATAGAAGTCACGGTTAGCTGAGAAAAAGTGTGAGTAAATTACAGTTAGAGTGAACCTAAGCATTTTATTTCGTCTCCTGTTACCACACCCTAGATAAAAGTTAAGATTATACGCCAACACATAAGTGTTGTAGGAACAATTTCTTACAGCACATCAACACATTCACGCCAGAAAGGAAGGCGACGACAGCTGAAAGGTCCGTCGCAAAGTATGAATGAGAGCGTGTTGCTGCATGGGAGATGCTGTGCGCCAATTTGGCGGCATGGGATTTACAGGAATGGTCCCGGGTTCGATGCTAGCTCAGGGACTCACATGGCTCTTGGATCTGGGGTTGGTGGTTAATACGACTACTTCATTTTCCTGCCCCTTTATTTCCCGTCACTTTTTTTTACTCTAACTGCTGGCATTACCTCGCCACGCACACATGCATTTATTTACTGCTGTGCTTCATACAGTCGCGCCTATCCGCCGACACACATTGGTTTTCAGAACAATTTCCAAGGCAATACCACGAACAAGTATTTTCTAAACTCTCCTGTTTCTTTATTTCAAATTTCCTATCCCCCATTTCACTATAACATGATTTCTACCTTGTTTCTTATTGGTTGTCTGCGGCTATCACAGCACTGATCCCTTCCTATGCACCTGTTTTTCAGGCGATCTAACGGTACACTAACAAAATGTATTCTGTTCTCACTTGGCTACAATGGGGAAAAAACTAACCCCGTTTCCTGACTGCTGTTGGTACTGTCTTTTCAACCCATATTCACCTTTACATTAACCTTCGCTTCCCAGTCTTATTTAATAATGCCAGTCCTACTGTTATTAATATTTGTTTTCCCTAGGGTTTCCAATTTATATTTAGCTACGCAGAACGTACTGTCTCATATATATGCCTGTGCGTGTGTGAGAGAGATAGAGAGAGAGAGAGATCTAGTGTATAAAACCCAAAGAAAGAACATAAAATCAATGACAACTTTACACGAGTTAACAACATTACCGATAGATAAAATATTCCAAGGATAAAAAGGGCGCCGATATGACCATTGCTGTTAAAGGCGAGATGTAAATGGAAGAATTAAAAAAACGCTTTCACATGAGCATATTTATATGCATATTGTGGAAGTTTTCAGTACATAAATGCATGTATATTAAAGGGATTATTATAGCATAAAATCATGTGCTGTCCTTAGTAACGAGAGTTGAAAGAATGAAAAGACAAAAGGTGTTCAGTAGTTTGATAGGAAACGAGGTCTAACATGTACGTATGGATATTGTAATCATACAGACTCCAATTAGCACCGATATGCTTGGAGCAACTGAATCCCCTCTACCCGATCGATGTGTAGGACAAGCTGGTGTTTCTGTATTTGTGTAAGACAAACAGAGACAGAGCTGGGGTAGACCTGAGCTTAGCCAGCAGAAAAGACAGAGACAGACAATCAGATAGATAACATCACCTGATTGGACGCTCCTAAGGGGTGAACAATGCTCTCCCCAACGTCAAGGTAAGTAGACCGGGCAATATATACGTATTCATCGTTGAGCCAATTTATATTAAGCGGAAAGTAAAAGTCCTATCCCGCCAATGTTAAATCTAGCAAATGCATTACCCATTATCTCACAAGTTATCTAAGATATCAGACCGGAATGTTACGGAATGTAGATATCGAGCGGAATATATCAGGCGGAAACATCTGTGGCCCGCATTCGAGAGGTCCCGGGTTTGATTCCTGGTGACCACCGACTCTGACATGCGTTTTTCCGTGGTTTTCCCTGGTTGACATGGCAAATGCTGGAGCAGTATCTTCTACCACAGCTCACCTCTCATTTTATCTCTCTGTTTCACGTTACAGGTTGACTCCGGGGTTGTGTGTCGGTCGGCGGTGGACAGATGGCACAGGGGCTTGCGCTTTAGAACTTCTCCTCGGCCGCATCAGATGGCAGTCATTCGAGCCTCCGCTGCTGGGTCGAGCTTTCCCTGGTCTCTGCTGGAGGAGAGTCTGTGAGCCACCCTCCACTGGCTTGGGACGTTCGCCGCTGAGCGCTCTCCGGCCGGGTGATCAAGTCACCTATTAGGGAACTGGGTGTCTCTGCCGACTGTAACGGCCGGTCCTTTTGCCCATACGTCTTCTGCGGTTTCTTTTTCATCCATCCGTTCCTCCTGGGGACGTATGCACAAAAGATCCCTTGTAGGTCGGTGTTAGGTGTCCCCTCCGTCGAACTAATCCTAATTCTACAGAATGTAGATGCATACCTTCCAGGATTGCTTATCTAGCTTTATCCACTAAGTTGCTTTATTAAGGAAAGTACGATGGTTTTCTTAATTATACCACCTATTGAATATAGTTTATCAATAATTTATGTTTTTAAAAAAAAATAATTATCCAAATTATTGATCAGATGTAGATCAACAACGACATTTCAAGATTGTTTTTAACATTCTAAAATTGAATTAAGCAACGAGGCGTGATTTTAAAGTACTGTTTTAATATATTGCCGTTACAGCGCTGCATTCGCGATTTTGAGCTTGTGCAATCACCTCCTCCATTCATTAGGAAGCCAGGCGCAGCTATGAGTGATCGTCAATTTGTATTTTCGTGTTGTTAGAGGGTTTCAAAATGTTCAAAATAATCGAATGACCCGTCAGATCAATACGAGAAACGTTACGCCAGCAAACATTCATCGCCAATTGTGCGAGGTTTATGGGGAAACAATAATGGCCCCGGACAAACACGGCCAAACAAACTCAACATATGATCGCATTACTTGGTTGGGAACAATTCGACCACTCTTCCTACAGTCCGAATTTGGCACCAACCTATTTTCATCTCAATAAATTCCATGGTGGAAAACATTTCAATGACAATGATGATGTAAAAAAAGAAGTGCAGACTTGGCTTTCAACACAGGCGGCATCATTCTTTGACGAAGGCATGCAAAACCTGGTTTCCCGTTACAAGTGCCTGAATTTCGGCGGTAACTATGGAGAATTAGTGTAAGATTAAGGTAATAAATGATATTAATGTTCTGTTATGTTTTAAAAAAATTAGCGGTACCCACTTTAAAAACACACCCCGTATCTTCAATAGTTTGAGAAAACTGGTCATCTGTACCAGCAATGTCACTCACAGAAAAAACTCTTCAAAGCAACCATGAAGAAAATAAACTCGCATATACATATTTACAAAGAAAGAAACCATGTGACTTGAGAACGCATAAACTGCCATATTTAGCAATAGTACCAAAGTGTAGAGCAAAACGTACCCTAAAAGATGTTTAGTATTTACCACTCTACTCCGAAGGGTGTAGAAGTTAAAATTATTTTACTGTGAAGTGGTGCAAAATGACAAGTGGACAGAAATTAGTGGTTACTCCACAGAAAGTACGTGTAAAATAAAACAAACAGCACGGATATTTCCTTCCGAGCAATGGAAAGATGGAGGGACGGATGGGATTAGGGATGCCAGAGGGGTGAGTCAAGAATTCTGATCTGTATCCCAATATATTGTAATTTATTTCTGAGTTGTATATGGTTATAAAATACACACCGAAACTTTGCAATGCATATATGTAAAGGGCTACGAATGCAATATTTGAATGTGTCATCAAGTTTGCTGCTTTATTAATCATTCTTCGTCTTACACCAGTCATATTTTTCTGAAGAATCGTCTTCCACAGATCAGATAGTCATGAAATTCCAAGCATGACATGTTTTCAAATTAGTATATTGAACCATCAGGATTGCTCCAATGCATTCAATGTTAGCCTATTCCTGTTATCTGTTTATTGCACATTCATGGAGAAAATTCTTTCAACACATGCGCAAACAGAAATAGAACTGACCAGACTTTAATAGTTTCAAATATTTATAACTATTCTTACAAAAACTGAACATTTCCACCCATTTGTCAATAGATAGTTCTACATGAAATTAGTGTCCGTCAGGTTCATTCAGTTTTCTTTCATAAAGTCTATTAAGCACATTGATTGAATGCTAATGAGACTTTGTAACCTGAGGCAGTATTTTTTATCGTTTAACTGACATCATTTTAATTGTGCAATATAAAATAATAACCTGCCTATAAGCATCAGTAATTACTATAAAATATATATTACTGCATTTTATTATGTGTATTTATTGTATGTATATATGTATAAATAGTTATATGAATGTATTTCTTAGTTTAGTAACACAGGAGCTGCGAGGGTAAAAGCAAGCTGCCCTTAGTAGCAAAGAAATTAATAAAATGCAAACCTAAGGGTGGCTAACAAAGTGTAACCTTGAGAGAGAGCAATAACTTAGAAAGCTAAGAATGTTGCGATAAATCGGCGGAAAAATACCGATGTAACGTCCAAAAAGTTTGTAAATAGTCACGTGGGTGCGGAAAGCCAGTCAAAATCAAACTAAGGTGTTCTGCTAGAGTAGGCTTAGCCAAACAGAAACTAGGAAGATTAAATTTGAAATTTTAAGCTGTGGACGCTAGGAGGTAGCCTTCCCAAGCAGTTCAGTTCAGTTCAGTTCAGTTCAGTGGTTGTGCTCAGAGTGACCAGATGTGAGAATTTAGTGCAGTACGAAAAAAGGCTAAATTTTGATTTTTTTAAAAATGTATTTAGGAACATCTCACAGCTCCATACTTAGATACGTCAGTAAATTGTTATTATATACATATATATTATTCAACTACCATAGAGAAGTAATAAAGAAGTTAGTATTTACAACTATAATTGGTGTTTTATGTGTAAACTTATTCTCCAGCCGCACCACCCTATTTAGAGATACATGCTCTACCAAATATCACTGACGCAGCTAAGCCATAAATAAAAAAAATGTTAAAATAATCATAACTAATTAAACATTAAACATTTACTAGGCATAAACTTTATTATTAACACACACGACACATGATGTAAATTTTGCACCCATCCTGGTGGGATACTGATGCAGTAATTTGTATCATAAATTATTTAAATGTAAAGAATGATTATAGTGTGAATATGCATTTTTATGTGACATTGATTTGAGATGTTTGTTGATTGTAATTATTGTTGAGAAGTAAGTTTATACCGCCTTACTGAAACTGACAATAATAGCGTGCAATAATGCAGCGAGGCGGTGAGCTGTTTATCATTATTAGAGACGAGGAAGTTACGTAATGTTGGCGCGTTTTTCTTTAGAATTTGCTGGAACATTTTCCCTAGAGCATATGTATTCATAATTTTCATTGGATATAAAAATAGACGCTAATGTTGGCGCGTTTTATTAGCCAATAGCAACTCAGTTATAATCTTTAGGCATCGGGGTGTAGGAGTATAAAAAGGGCTAGGTTAGAGGTAAAGTCCTTCAGTCCGTCAGTTCGTCGAAAACATTTGTACGTTACACGTCGCCCTCAGTCCAGCAGAAATATTTGTACAGTACACGTCGGTTATCGATTCGCAGGTTACGCGTAGCAGAGTTATGAAAAATCTCAAGTGTTGTAAAGTTAATTATACAAAAAGTTGAAGTACGCGAATTAAGAATGATCAGTACTGAAGTTATTATAACAGTTTCAGTTTAGCGAGTGTCAAGATCAAAGTGTAAATGTGATAGTAAATGTGTCCGACAGTAAAAAGTGTAAAACAAATTCCCTCATCAGTGTTATCTTTGGATAAATGACTCCTTTCCGTTTACACAACCTGTATAAAGAGAAGTGCTCGACCAAAAGGATAATAGCTAGCCGGAGGACAGTGAACCAAAATTAAATAAAATCACAGTAGCATTTTTTTCAAACAAACACTAATACTGCCACAAATTGCTAACACCAGATGGAGCTAACAAACCTAACAAAGAATCACGTCACAAAATGGCTTCACCACGTGGAGTAAACACAAATACACAAACATTATAAGTAATACCGTCGCAATACCGATACAAACCATGCTTCAATAAGTAATTAACAGTGCCTTTCTGTATGCCAAGTTAATGTTTCCTTCAAGATCAACCAACTAAAACACTTGAACCACTTAAGACAAGTGATAAAGCAAGTTTTTGCTTCTTTTCAGAAGCCTTTACAATCACTGGGTTATCTATTTCTTCTAAAATGCCTTTCACATTATGAAGCAGAGAATTTTAGTCATTCCTATCATTAGAAACGTTTGCAACAAAATTCAATTTCACAACCTCGTCTACAGATACAGATAGATTTATAAAAGACAAGAGGGAGTAACAAAACAAAATAAAGAAAGGTTTTGCTAAGTGGATCCTCAAAAAATCTCAGAATTCTCTCATGCATTGATTCCAACTGTATAGATTGAAAATCTTAATACTTACTTTTTGTGTGTGCCTCAAACAAACTCTAAGTTCCCCGATTTTGTTCCCTTAAAGTAAACGTATTTAGCGGTAGCATGGCAGCAGTGTCCCGATATGGCGGCTCTTATTCGTTCTCCCGCCGCCAGCGCCGATCGAAATTCATTGTTAGCTCTATCACGTCTACGGACCAAACATCATGAGCAAACAGATGGTGCGTCGCTGGTGTAGGCAATTTTCCGAAGGTCGTCAAAGTGTCCATGACGAAAAGCGCAGTGGGCGATCGTCCCTTATCAATAATGTCCTTGTTGAGCTGGTGCAGCAGCGCATCGTGGAGAACTGTCGCTTCACGATTACGGAGCTCAGCAGCCATTTTCTGCAGATTTCGCAATCCTTATTGCATGAAATTGTCACTAAGTACCTGCTGTTCAGGAAATTGTGTGCCAGGTGGGTGCCGAAAAACCTGACACCCGAGCACAAAACGAAACGTTTAGGGGCAACAATGACATTTCTGCAGCGTAGCATGATGACGGCGACGAGTTCCTCGACAGTATCGTTACGGGCGATGAGACGTGGATTGTCCCGGAAACCAAGCAGCAGCCAATACATTGGCGTCACAACGGATCTTCGGTCAAGTCGAAATTCAAACAGATTGTGTCGGTACAAAAAGTGATGTTCACGGTGTTCTGGGACAGATAAAAGCATTCTGCTCATTGACTTCCTGCCCAGAGGTGAAACGCTGATCATTACTGTGAAACACTGCGGAAATTGCGACGTGGCATTCAAAACAAGAAGCGTGGAATGCTTACTGCAGGTGTGTGCTGTTCCATAACAATGCTCGTCCATATACGGCTCGTCGCATAGCAACTGTTCTACAGGAATTCGGCTGGGAGCTGTTTAATCATCCATCATACAGTCCTGATCTTGCGCCCAGCGATTTCCATCCTTTCTGCACCTTAAGAAATTCCTGTCCTCCGATCAGCGTTATGACGAAGACGAAGAACTGAAGACGACTGTCACACGCTGGTCCCATTCACAGGCGGCAGATTTTTGCAACACAGGAATACAGAAGTTGTTCCCACGATATGACAAGTGTCTCAATTCTTGGGGTAAATATGAAGAAAAATAGCTCAAACATTGCTGTACCTGTTGCCAATAGTCTTTCATGTAAGTATGATTTCTTTGTTTTAAAAAAGTAGAGAAACTTACTTTCTGGATGCGCCTTGTACATCAACACTTAAAGACATCAGTACCAGCATATAGTGTTTTGTGCATAATATGTAACGATCATTACACTCTTTGCTACTAGTTCTTGTAGTAGCAGTGCACCAAGTTGTATACAGCACGACGCTAGCATTGTGACTGAAATGCAAGAGTAGTAGATCTTCACTATTCAGTACATTTGATGATTTGCTGATAATAAGGTGGGGCTCTTTTTCCGCCTGCTAAACTTCAGGAAAAACCCACGTTTTCAGGACATATGGCAACCCATATGATCACGATTCAGCAACTAAGACATCAAAACAAAAGAGAATCGAATATGCTTATAACGATTTGCGATACCAATACCAAAATATTCGATTAACGCTCACGTGGGAATGTTTTTCTTTATTTCCTTTTATAATTAACATTGTTAGCAAGGTATATTAAATTATTGTATAAAGATGGAGAATTATGTCCAGCTAACCTAGAAATCTCTCAAGACATATTTTATAATTAACAATTTGGAAGATTATTTTTCTGGATGGCGGCATACTGTGCGTCTTTTCTAAAACGGTTAACTTGATGGCCTGGGAGTGGGCATCTTCATATTTACCTACTGCACTTATATTTTATGTATATGTTAAGGATGTATGTATTATGAGAAAACTTTGTAATTGTTATATTATTAATTATCTATGGGACCTATGAGAAAGTAATGTGGTTTAAAATGTCATCTACTGAGATTATGTAAAACAATATCGACCGATGATTGCGCCAAAGCGTACTTACAGGCTTGAGGCAGAATGTGCCCGGATTAATTTTATAACGTATCAATTTATTTAATGATCAACTTGATATATGGATGATATATTTGTGTAATATGGATACCGTATAAATAGTCATTTTTGTATAATGTAATATTTGTCGTATAGGTAATATTCCTGTTTCACTAGTTTTAAGATGCCTTAAACCCTGCAGTTTTGTAGAAAATATACTGTTCCCAAGTGCAGAGAAAGTTGGGATCTCTCATATTAGAACCGAGGGTAGGGTTTTTGATCTTATTTGTTTCCCCTCGAGAAATATAGAATGAGGGAAATTTAATCGACAACGAAAAACTACCGAGAGAAGCCCGAGAAAAAGTCACGTGATATGTATAAACTAACCACTCATTATATATATATATATATATATATATAAAGTAATGTTTAACCACGCCGAGAGAGCCGCAAAAACTCCAATGAGAATTGAGTATCCTTAAATTCTAAATGGGGGATCGTACTCTATAAATAGCCAATGTTTACCCCAAAATTTAGGGAGTTAATTTGCAGTTACAGACGAGGAATCCACGCCACTCTGTAATACAAAGTTGGCGCGCAAATAGTGTCCGTATAGTGCCGAAGTGTAACTGTCGCGTGTTAACTAACACCGCATTTTGTGCTTCGCGAGTCCAGTTCTGATTGAACAGGAATATTACTCAGTGTTTTAGAAGTGCATAAGTGCTAATAAACTGCAGTAAATCAGACAATGTGATGACTAGTAAATTCTCCTCAGAGTTCCTTAGTTCTACTACCGAGGCCGATGAGCTTATTGCTGTCCTAATAGGCAGAGTCCATGGGTATATCTCCGACTAGCCAGGGCAACAGCGAGGATTAAATCCTATTATTTTTTATCGCCTTTCTACGGAGATTTATTATGAAGACGATGCCACGTAGGACGGAGAATAAAAAGGAAGTACAGTGCATTTCATCATTACACTGAAGTAGGTTGTTATTATTACGTTGTTTGCACCACGCTTTGGGAGCCTTCGCCCAAAAAAGTTTAAAAATATTAACTTTGTAATTTGACTGTTTTTTTTAAATATTATATATTTATGTTTGTCTCGAATGCGTCAGTACTTTTTTAGAGACATGGATGTCTTAGCAGGCTGTGGTGCGACTTAAGAATGTAGGCTTACACAGATTATAATTTTACTTCGCTCCTTTTATTAATGCTTGACACGATTTAAATAACACTTCGCTGATATAGAGAGCTGTGAGAATTTTTTAATTAATTACTTGCACTTTTTAAGACGTAAAACTATTTTCGTCTCACACGAATACGTATTAAATTTCTTGAGGACACTTTTTGCGTCTGGTTACAATCACTGTCTGCAGGCAACTGAATAGATTTCAACCGTCTAAACTTGTAAATTTCTGTATTTCAAGTCTCTGATTGGCTAATGCTACTCCAATAGAATACCTTCATTTAACTAAAGCTTTTTCTGGTTGTTGATTGGCTATTTTTATAAACTGTCACTAAAATCACATTATTGCTTCCAGGTTACCTCATTGTTACCTCATTGTTAGCAACTTTTGACCTATTTCTTACAGCTCCTACATTATTAAATTACGTAATATATTCACATAACATTATTACACATGGATACAATAATATAAACATATACAATGACTGTAATATACACTTTTTATGTATTGTTAAATACACATATTACTTTAAGGCGGGCTGTTATTGAATTTATATATTATATAATTAGACTGTAATCATTTAAGTGTTAAAAATACTGCCTTAACACCATTACTTCTCCTGTACCTACCACAGTACACGGTCGATTGTAACCAACGCGGGCATTGAACCTGGGACTGCAACCAACAGATACAGCTAGGCCACCTCCCCGGCGCAGTCTTCTAAGCAAGGAGTGCAAAGGCCGACATAGGATATGCAGTATTTCCAGAACTCGGAAGACTGTCGGTGGGAGGTTAAGGAAGTCAGACGTTTCACATCCTTTTGCATGAATATCAAAGGATCTTTCATCCGTTATTAGCAATAGCCGGGGCTGTACGGAATTACAAATAATGGGGTCAAAGGGGAGGATTCAACATAAAAATCTGCAAGGTAACTTCATAAACATTGAGGGGGAAGTAAATTAAATTAATTAAATCGTTATTCAAGTTTAAAATACTACCCATGCAACGTCGGTCAGCCAGATAGTATGTAATAAAACCATTTCTGCAAATATTCATCTCGATTGACATTAAGTACATGGAAGAATAAGCTTGTTACTTTCTCTACCACGTACCTAGTAGGTAGAAAATTCGATACCGAGATTTCACCAGAAATATATGAATCCAAATCCAGAAAAAGGTCCGTGTGTCTGTGAACAGCATAACCCAAAAACGAAAAGTCGGATAAATACCAAACTTCGTATTTAACTTTAATATCTTTCAAAGACGAGTCACGATTTTCATTAAAATCCTCCACCCCAAACCACCCTTACAATAGCAATTTTTTCGAAATTTTTCATGTTCTAGGAAACGGCTCTAACAGTGTTGATTAAAGTATCCATATGAAAGATATTTACATGACAAAATGTATATGCTGAATTTTCGGTAATTTTGCATAACCTTACACAAATAGTTAACGTTAAACAATAGAGGAAAGAGTACTACCCAAAGAAGTAGATCTATTTAAAACACACAATTTATTTAGAACAAATTTTTTGTAGCATAAACCATTTTTGAGGTATCCGTTATTGAAGGTTCAAATTGCTCTTTTCTTGGTAACTCTCTTAGTCATATCAACATTCAGTTGTTTTTAGCGATTGCATGGAGACAATATGGAATATAGCGTCCAGTTCTTAAACATTTGACTGTCGACGTTCCCTTTATATCTGTAACGAAATGTGTAATGTAGCTATTTTTGCAAATGTTTATTTGGATTAAAATATAGTATACAGAAAAATAAGTTTGAGTAAGAAGAACTTGTATACGCACTAATAAACAATAGAGGGTAGAGAAAGTCATGTGAATGTATCACATCAGATGTTTTCATTTATATGCCACCTTTAACGTCTTGGGTCATATCTGCGGCTAGAATTTACAGTTATATTAATCTTCAGGTTGTTTTCCTTTTGGTAATAACATTAAATTCATACACACATTCACTTTCACACCTCCAGACTCTAGGGAGGATAGGGAATACGATTCTGGCTGAAGAAAAATTCTCACCCTCCTACCGAGAATCGAACTCGTGACCTCTAGTTTTAGAGGCTAGCATGCTAAAAGCCATACCAAGAGAGTCTTGTATTCGTAATGTTATGATATCTGGTCGCTTACTTCGGATGCATATCTGGAAGAATTGTATATATTACGAAGCCTATTAAAAATAATCTAATGCGTTACACACACATGACTTTCTCTACTCTTGTACAAACTATTTTTACAAACGCTTATTCTCCATATACTTCATGTTAATCGAGATGTTAATCTTATTACTAATTTTCTGGTAGCTAAAAGGGGAATTGGTAGGCTTTAAGCGATAGTAAAATATTTTAAGAGCTGGTTGCTATGTGGAGTATTCCATTCTCTTTGCATTACCAGGACAAAAAAATGAATAACGAATTCCCATTTGAGAAAAAGTATAAGTGTTGGAAAATTTAAGGGAATAACAAGCAATACCTCGAAAATAGTTCACTCAACAACAAAAAATGTATATGACATAAATTGTGTATTTTAACGCGATCTACATTTTTGTGTAGTAAAATTTTGTCTATCTCTTATGGTTTACCAGTTATGCAAAAGTCGTTCACAATGAAGAACACTTTCGGAGACAATCCCAGAAAATTCGAGATATACAATTCATTTGCCATAGAAATGTCTTAAACGTATGGTATTTTATTCAAAATCGTTACAGCCATTTTTGAGAAAATTAAAATTTTCGAAAAATGTTCCATGTAAAGGGTAATCAGGGGTAAGGGGATTTTCTTGAAAACCTTCGTGTAGCATCACTGGAAGATACTGAACCCAAATAGCAAGTTTGGTGTTTATCCGACTGTTCGTTTCTGAGTAATGCTGTTCACAGACAGACACACAGACACACACACGGACATGTTTCCAAAAATGATTTATATGCATTAAGTGCACCTCAAAACATGTATTTCCTGTGAAATCTCGGTATCGTATTTTTGGGTGGAATGCAATACATCCCCATGTAGTAGAGAAAGTAAAACTTGATTCTGAAAGTAGTTTGAGAATTTTTGCACTGGGAATTTTATTACACTTCTGTTACAAGGTTTCATTTGTTGCACTTACAAATATTTTTCAACACAAAGTTGTTATCATGCAGCAGATCCTATGAAACATGCAGGAATCCATAATTGACAGAATAATAATTCGTTTACATGAGCAATTGCTTGAGCCGAACATCAAGCTGAGAATATGACCCATGCCACAAATGGATACACTACAGCGGGATTAAGGCTGTTATATTAGGGACAATATAGTTCACACTAAAACACATCTGATGCCGGCCAACAACTTCTACTAGTTTTATGAATGTTCTACAGCGTCGGTCAAACTTTCCTCTCGACGAGCTTTGATACTAGAGAAATCGCAGGAGCTTGGTAAGCTAGTTTTAGTAGAATTAAAGCCAGAATATGACAACCCCAATCCACACTGTAAATCTGTTATGGCGTTTTAAGATTGGAAAGCGGGATGCCTCAGGCGGAAAAGTCTGTGGCCCGCATTCGGGAGGTTGCGGATTCGATTTTCGGCGATTACCGGGTTTTTCGTGGTTTTCCTCTGGTCGCCAAGGAGAATGCCTGGGGATATATATAGTCCTCCGTGGTGTAGTGGTTACCATGCTACCTCTAGTTCCCGAGGTCACTTATTCAAACCCAGCGGAGGGCGATGGATTTTTTCGGGCGTAAAATTCCTTAGCATGGCTTCCTTCGGAAGGGAAGTAAATCCGGTGGTAATTACCTGTCTTTCACGCCCAATATAGAATGGGACTTTAAGGACCACAGCCGTTAAAAAGCGTCCATAAATAAAAGAAAAACTCCAACTCAGGGGTGATATATTCTACCAAAATTTCTCCTTTCCCCCTCATTTGCTCTCCATTTTATGTTCAAGTGTGCTTTCAGGTCCCACCATGCCGGGCAGATGGCGTGGATACATGCGCGTTGGAAAGATTTCTCCCCGTGAACGCAGAGTAAGCAGTCCCGACCGTTAGGGTCACTGCGTCGCCCTCCTAGGATTCCTCGCCAGTGGTGCGAGGCTCATTTTAGCATCATTTCACCTATTTCCTTCATCGTCCGATATAACTACCAAGTTAAAGGACGTTAAACTAGCAAAAAAGACGATTTATAGTGTTTTCACGTATTTATCAGGATATGGGTCTCATAGCATTCTCTGAGAAGGTATTTTGCTTTAGAAGGTGGAAGCCAAAGACGGCTCGCCATTGAGAAATCTCTTGTGTGCCGTTGCTTCTATGGTATTTTTCTTTTTGGACATACGAGCATTGTCTGGTGTCGCAGACGCATCGGTAACTCTCGACTGACGTCAGCGAGGAAATTTAAAATACATCCCACAAATCACTAGACAGCTAGACACACCCTTTGTCTATGCTTCAAATTCCTGTTTTCTTTATTTTCGTGCTGAAGCCTGTGACGCAATGTTTTACAGAAGCAGGTGAGTAACATTAGCTTTTCCGTCGTAAATAAGGTGGTTCGTTTATACATTTTTTCTTACTAAGTAATGCCTAAGGGATCTTCTTTTTCCCTCCATGCTGCAGTGGGTCCGAGTTATTTATTGCTTCTCTTCTTTCAAACAGATTATGAAACAACACTCCCACCTTTAAAAACACGCGCAATAACCTTTCCTAAGGGTTTCATGTGCATTTGGGTCATTTTACAAAACGAAATGCCTTTAAGTATAATTTGTTATCACTTAAAAGTTTAGACAAAAAACTGGCATATCAGTGAAGGTATAGGTTACCGTGACTAATTAATTAGCTATATGAAGCTTGCTGAGTACTTCAACATTTTTAGTAAAATTTAACAAATCTTATGTGTAACACTCACATGACTTTCTCTACTATTGTACAAACTATTTTTGCAAACGCTTATTCTGCATATGATTCATGTTAATCGAGATATCGAGATGTTAATCTTATTGCGAATTTTCTAGTAGATGCAAGGGGAATTGGTAGGGTTTAAGCAATAGTCAAATATTTTAAGAGTTGGTTGCTATGTGCAGTATTCCATTCTCTTTGCATTACCAAGACAAAAAAATGAATAACGAATTCCCATTTGAGTAATAGTATAAGTATTGAAAAATTTAAGGGAATAACAAGCAATATCTCGAAAATGGTTCACTCAACAAAAAAATGTATGTCATAAATTGTGTATTTTAACGCGATCTACATTTTTTGTGTAGTAAAAGTTGTCTATCTCTTATGGTTTACCAGTTATGCAAAAGTCGTTCACAATGAAGAATACTTTTAGAGACATTCCCAGAAAATTCGAGATATGCATTTCATTTGTCATGAAAATATCTTAAACATATGATATTTTAATCAAAATCGTTTGAGCCATTTTTGAGAAAATTAAAACTTTCGAAAAATATTCCATGTAAAGAGTAATCTGAGGTGGGAGGATTTTCTTGAAATCCTTCGTGTCGCATCTTTGGCAGATACTGAACCTAAATACCAAGTTTGGTGTTTATCCGACAGTTCGTTTCTGAGTTATGCTGTTCACAGACACACACACACGAACATGTTTCCAAAAATTCTTTTTTTGGATTCAGGGTGTCTCAAAACATATTTCCAGTAAAATCTCGGTATCGAATTTTTGGGTGGAATACAATACTTCCCCTTCTACTAATTTTCGAAAAATGTTCCGTGTAAAGGATACGTAGTTGGCACGGGCGGATTTTCTTGAAAATCATCTTGTCGCATCTGTGGAAAGTACTGAACCTAAATACAAGTGGTATTTATCCAACTTTTCGTTTTTGAGTTATGCTGTACACACACACGGGCCGCTTTTTAAAATACTTTTTTACTTTGTCTACTATGCATAGTAAGTAGGGGCAGTATTGTATTCCACCCAAAAATTCAACACCGAGATTTCACTGGAAATATATGTTTTGAGGCCCCTTGAGCAAACAAAGCATTTTGGAAACATGTCTTGTGTGTGTCTGTCTGTTTAACTGTGAACAGCATAACTCAGAAACGAACAGTCGGATAAACATCAAAGTTGGTATTTAGGTTCAGTATCTTCCAGAGATGCGGCAAAGGAAATCCCTCCACCCCAGATTACCCTTTACATGGAACATTCTTCGAACATTTTAATTTTCTCAAAAATGGCTTTAACGATTTTAATTAAAATACAATATGTTTAAGATACTTTCATGACAAATGAAATGTATATCTCGAATTTTCTGGGAATTTCTCCAAAAGTATTCTTCATTGTGAACGACTTTTGCATAACTGGTAAACCATGGGATAGACAAACTTTTACTACACAAAAAATGTAGATCGCGTTAAAATACACCAATTTATGTCATATAATTTTTTTTTGAGTGAACCATTTTCGAGATAATACTTCTTATTCCCTTAAATGTTCCAATACTTATACTTTTTCTCAAATTCGTTATTCATTTTTTTGTCCTAGTAATGCAAAGAGAATGGAATACTCCACATAGCAACCAGCTCTTAAAATATTTGACTAGCGCTTAAAGCCTACCATATTCCCCTTGCACCTACAAGAAAATTAGCAATAAGATTAACATCTCGATTAACATGAAGCTTATGCAGAATAAGCGTTTGTAAAAATAGTTGGTACTAGAGTAGAGAAAGTCATGTGAGTGTAACACATCAGATGTTTTTTTATTCGCGAGTCCTCAATACATGTATATACGGTGAAGTATATCGAATTTTTGGGTGGAGTGCGACACCTTCGCTACCTACTATGTACGTAGTAGAGAAAGTAAAAGCATAGTTTTAACCGAGGAATAATTTGATTAGAAAGGGACTGTAGTTGAGAGAAATTCAGGAAAATCCCTACTTCACATTACAGCGTGTTTTTATGACAGAATAATTGATTAGCCTGCTCACCCTCCAGATCTAAATCCATGTGATTATCATCTGTGGGGAATGCTTAAAGCAAGCATTCGGTGTGCTTTTCCATACCGTACGTACGGGAAAATGTCCATGCGTGCTGTGTGCATTTTCAATACTTTCCGCTGCAGAAATTTGCGTATGTTCAATATTACTTCAATAGATTCTAGGCATTATTTCGAATACATTTTATAACGAAAGTAAGCGTAGCCTATTCATGTTGTTCCGCATTGTTAGCATAATCCTGGGGGGACGGTGGGTCGACTCCCCACTAACGGTTTGATACAGCAGTGCTGTGGGAGCAGAGGCTGCCAGTCGCGTCATTCAAGAGAAACACCGGTACACGCCTCATCAGAAATTTTGCCACAATGATTGTTTTTGAAAAATAGTGCAAGCTGATAAAATCTGAACGAGCAGTATTTGATGTGTCTTTTGTGTGAATTAGAACGTTAAAGCTCACTTATTAAGTATGCATAGTAAGTTTTGTTACAGACTTTTTACTGTAGCGCCATAAAGGTACCATTTTCGTTGTTACAAAAGTATCACATCAGATTACAGTGAAGATATTATACCATATTTTATAGTGTTGGCAAGAGGTTAAGGGCGGTTATAAACATCGCAGCGAATCACTCCTGGTTGAAAAGCCGCCATACCTCTCCTGCCATTCATCTCTTCTTCACGAGTTTAAGGATGACAAGTAAAGCTGAGGTGTTTTTGGTCAAAATGTACATTTCTGATCTTTTATGTTAAAAATGTTAGAAACTGCATTGTATATACGTGCGAAACCCTAAATCACTACAGCATCTGCAGATGCCCTAAGTATCACATAATTAAGCCATTCACTATATCCTTTTGAACAGCATATCAATATAAACAGGCAGAAAATAGAATCTGAATGTTGACAAAGATCAAGATTGGAGCTTTAAAATCAAAAATAAAAACTAGGTGGGGTAAGGAAACATATATTTTGGAATTGGGTATAAAACAGAGGAAAGGAATAGCATGGCTTAGATTAGTAGGGTGGAAAGCTTGCAAGATTGTTGATGCTGATGATAGAGACTTAATTCTAAATAGCCAAACCTGGCCAAGCTTGGGCACATACTTAATGGAAGTACGTGTACTAAGAGATAAGGTGTTTATGTAAATTTTCTTTAAATATATGTGCTGCTTGAGCACTTGTGTGCGTGTGTGATTCAGAGTATTTTTCAATTTTATATGTATGTATATAGTGCGGTGATTATAAAAATAGTTGTTTTCTGGTCAATTCTGCAAGTCACGTTTATAGACCAGGTATTTTTCTAGAGAGCATGTACGGTCTTATGACCCATGCGACTGTGTTATGCAATTAATGTAATACTAAGTACTTAATAATTACCACCAGTACTACTACTGGTTTAATTTTTATTGCACCTGTATAGATTAAAAATGTATGCAATCTACAAATTAAATGCCAGAGGCCCAAACATTTCACTACATATTCTGCAAACCAAGTTACAAATATCTTATGTACGTATTACATTCACAGGATTTTGTTAGCCACTCTTTTTAAATCTAATCTTTAAAAAGCTTATTCTTCTATCTATGCCAATCTAATCGAGATAAACATTTGCTAAGATGGTTTTAATATACTTTTCCTAGATACAAGGTGAATACATTAGGTTTAAGCGATAGTCAAATCTTTTAAAATGGGTTATGTGATGGTTTGAAATTCCGTCCATTCACGTGAACACAAGGGAGGAAAAAGAATAAAAGGAATAGCAACTTTGTAGCTGGAAAAAATTATAAAGTATTTGACAGTTCAAATAATAAAGCATATCTCGGAAATGGTTAATGCGTCAAGAAAATCTATTTAACATAAACCGTTTATTTTAACGAGATCTATATTCTGGTCTGGTAAGCTCCGCTCTATCGCTTGAAATCTTCGTATTGTATGCTTGAAAGACGTTTTGTATTCCGAATTTTAGTTTTTAAGCTATGCTCTTCACAAACATACATACGCACACTGACTTTTTTTAAAATGCACTTTGTGGAGGGTTCAGCTGGACTCTGAACATGTATTTCCGGGGAAATCTCGGTATCGACTTTTAGAGTGGAATATAGTAGCAGCAGAGAAAGTAAAAATGAAGCATTATATTTGTGCTTGCATTTACATTCTTATAAATTAAAAAAATAAATTATGGAATTAAACGTCTGAGTTTTTTGTATGTGCTTTAAACAGTTTAATGTCGCTAATTTTTTGTGAATATATTAAAAATTAATTCCGAGAAATATTTATAAATATATCTCCACTGTAGTAAAAAGTGTTCCTGTTGTAGTGAGAAATGGTAGAACAAGTTTCACTTTGCAATGTGCAAATCTTTCAAAAAATAGGCGTTAATAACGGGGTTAAATAAGGTTTTCTTGGTATCGGGTTTCTGACTCGGAAAGGATTATTTTGCCGGCTGCTCAGGTAGAGCGTTAATGGTTGGGTATGAACTCTTATCTCATGGAGTCTGGATAGGAGGCTAATGACATTCGCATTACTCCGTTCACTGGCCCGTTTATTGTGAAGATTTACACTGCGTTCCTTTTACCGAATCCCCGTCACACAAGACTTGATTCCGCCTCTCATCCCTAGCTATTATTGACGTGTTTTTCCCCTTTCTGTTTCTCTTCTCACGTCGGTAAGTATAGCGCTGCAAATTTTGTTCACCGGAATTTAGTCATTTCTACCCGCCTTCCGCACATTGACTTGACACTAAACTTTTACACACATCTGTCTCGACGATTTAAGTTTCTACGTGTGATCTTCTCCCCTGTAGGACATGAAGTGATTCATCTTACACACGGCTAAAACTCCTCTGCATCCTACACAATTTGTCTATTCTCAGCCTATTTTCTAGTTACATTCCTCCTTTTTACTATTCACGTGACTTTTATAATTTCTCATTGGTTATTTTTCCATTTTTATGCCGTTTCTCATTGGTTCGTTATATTTTGAAATTGACCTTAACCGTGTCTAACATTACCGTCTTATTTCCGCCTGATTACCTTTTCTGTGCGGTTGACTGCATCTCACTTCCCGTCTATTATTTTCGTTTCCTGTGGGTTTCACAAAATTCTATGTAACTTAAGCGCTAGCTAATGTCCCCACCTGTTTGTTCGTGAAACCTTCATTTTTACCGTTTTCGCTCTTCTCTCATTGCTCTGAAATACGCGGTTTTCTACATTTTATTTCCATCTGTTTTATCTTTATTCGCGTTCATTTTATTTATTCGTATCTGTTTACTTAATCTCCGTCGTTATGATTTTATTCCCCACCCTTTCTAATCCTTCATATTATGTTTATTCTTCTTTCTTATTATTATTCCCATCCTTATTACTATTATTATTATTATGATTATCAGTACTATTATTATTATTTCTCTTCTGTCGGATCTTATCACTTATAACTCTATGCTAGATAATTCTTTATTACACCCTAAGAATATACAAAAAGGTCCAGAATTACAGATTTAAAAATCTAATCTGTTGCACTCACATGACTATCTGCTCACTCTTCTACAAACTATTCTATCAAACGCTTACTATTTTATTTCTTGTTAATCTAGATAAACCTCCAGTTCAAATTTATACCTCATTGCACGATACAGTATTAAAACGATAGTCAGATTTTTTAAGAACGTGCCACTATTGTATGACGAGGGAAAAAGAAAATCAGATCTCTTGCACTCACATGACTTTTTCTACCCTTGTACAAATTATTTTTACAAACGCTTATTCTTAATCTACTTCATGTTAATCGAGATAAACATTGTATCTTATCGCTAATTTTCTTGTAGGCACAAGGAGGATATTGTAGGCTTTAAGCGATAGTCAAATATTTTAAGAGCTGGTTGCTATGTACAGCATTCCATTCTCTTTGTATGTCCAGGACATAAAAAAACGAACAACGAATTCCCATCTGAGGAAAAGTATAAGTATTGGAATATTCAAACAAATAACAAGGAATATGTCGGAAATGGTTCAATGGACAAAAAATGTATGTGACAAACTGTGTGCTTCAATGAGATCTATATTTTTTGTGTAATAAAATTTTGGCTATCTCTTACGGTTTACCAGTTATGCGAAAGTCATTCAGAATGAAGAGAACTTTTGGGGACATTACCAGAAAATTCGACATATACATTTCATTTGCCATGAAAATATCTTAAACATATGATATTTTAATCAAAATCATTAGTCATTTTTTGAAAAAAAACAAAAATTTTCGAAAATTTTGCCATGAAAAGTGTAATCTTCGTGAAAATCTTCGTGTCACAAACTTGGGCGATAATAAACCCAAATACCAAGTTTGGTATTTATCCGACTTTTCGTTCTTTAGTTATGCTGTTAACAGACTGATAAATCCACAGACAGACACAGAAGACAGATACAAACACACACACGGACATGTTTCCAAAAATTTTTTATTTGAACTCAGGGCACTTCAAAACATGTAGTTCCGGTGAAATCTCGGTATCGAATTTTTGGGTGGAATGCTATACTTCCCTCACTTACTCTACATAGTAGAATGACTTCCCATTTGAGAAGTATTTGAAAATTCATACCAATAACAAGCAATATCTCAGAAATAGTTTATTCTAAAAATAAGTTTATTTAATATAAATTACGTGCTAAACGAGATCTACATTTTTGTAGTAAGAGACTATCTCCTTGAGCCAGTATTTTTAACACTTAAATGATTTCAGTCTAATTATATAACATATAAATTCCATAACAGCCCGCCTTGAAGCAATATATGTATGTAATTTGTAAAGTGCATGTAACAGTCATTGCATATGCTTTTATTATTGTATCCATGTGTAATAATGTTATGTGAATATATTATGTAATTTAATCATGTAGGAGCCGTGAGAATAATAGGTTAAAGTTGCTAACAATAAGATAACAATGAGGTAACCTTGAGGCAATAATAAATTTTAAAGTTTAACAATACTACTTGTGATTCTTGGAAGTAATAATGTAATTTTAGTGAAGTTTATAAAAATAGCCAATCAACAACCTGAAAAAGCTTTAGTTAAATGAAGGTATTCTATTGGATTAGGAATAGCCAATCAGAGACTTGAAATAGAGAAATTTACAAGTTTAGGCGGTTAAAATCAATTCAGTTGCCTGCAGACAGTGTTTGTAACCGGGTGTGAGATGCGTCCTCGAGACATTTAATACGTATTTTGTGTGAGACAAAAATAGTTTACGTATTAAAAAGTGCAAGTATTTAATAAAAACATCTCACAGCTCTCTCTCTCTCTCTCTCTCTCTCTCTATATATATATATATATATATATATCAGTGAAGTGTTATTTAAATCGTGACAAGTATTAATAAAAAGTAGTGAAGTAAAATTATAATCTGTGTAAGCCTACATTCTTAAGTCGCACCACAACCCTGCCAAGACATCCATGTCTCTAAAATAAATACTGACGCAGCCGAGGTAAACATAAATATATAATATTTAAAGAAACAGTTAAATTACAAAGTTAATATTTTTTTAAGCTTGGGGCGAAGGCTACCGGAAACTGTTTGCTATACGTGCGGTTACAGCTACTACAAGTTCGGCTCCCCAACAGTTGAAATATAATACAACTCCTTCAATACGACCTACTTCAAATTGACGCTCAAAGCGTGTTGCAAACAAGTTACAACAAAATACTTTCTTCAAATTGGCACCCTTACGTGGGGCAAACAACGTAAAGACAATACACTTTCTTCATCCTATGGTTTATAAATTATGCAAGAGTCATTCAGAAAGAAGTGTACTTCAGAGGCTATTCCCAGAAAATTCAAGATACTTATTTCATTTATCATTAAAATATCTTAAACATATGGTATTTTAATCAAAACCCTTATAGGCATTTTTGAGCAAGTTAAAGAGTAGTTTATGGTAGCAGGATTTTATTGAAAATCTTAGTGTCGTATCCTTGGGAGATATTGAACTTTAATGCCAAGTCTGGTACTTAATCGACTTTGAGTTCTACTATTCACACATACACACACATACCATTTTCTGAAAATGCCCTTTAGGGATTCGGTGTCTCAACCGTGTATTTCCGGTGAAATATGGGTACCAAATTTTTCGGTGAAACACAACACTTCCTCCATTCACTACGGGTAAGAAATAGAGAAAGTAAAAAGGTAATCTAGAAAATTAAAATTTCATTTATTAAGGCCCTCCCCACCATAAACATCTATAAAATCACTATGGCAGAGATAACGAAGCCCTCCAATGTCTGACCTCCCTTTAACCTCTACAACACGCCCAAAGAATTATATGTAAATTAAAGCCACCATGTGTCAGTTGGACATCTGAGCTTTCTATGGAATTGGTAAAATCCGGTCCAATTGTGTGCATGCCAGGTGGAGTTGCCATAGCGAACCTCGAGCGCATTTATCTGATGAAACTCGTTACCCCGTATGGATTTTATTAACACGATTTCATGAATACAATGTAACAGATTATACAGTGCGTTCGGAAAGTCGCTATGCACTTAAGACTACGGATGTAGATTACGTTAGTTCGGACTAAGTTAGGTATTTTCTACATAGAATCTTAACACTAGTTGGCATACTTGATTTTTCATAGATGCTTGATTATTTATTAATTAGTTCCATTGTTACAAGCATTTAACCGTTTAGTTCAGTTATCAGTTGATAAAACTGTGTAGGTAATATTTAGATGTTCAATTAGCTTTAAATTATGGTGCCTTCAATCGAGGAACGTATTTTTCTTGTTGAACATATCTTTCGACAAGGCAATGAATAACAGGTTTAATACAGGAGGCACTTGTGAAAAATTTCCAGAAAAACTGTACCAGCAGTTCTTTGACTTTGAAAGAGGATATACCTTACACACAATTATATATATGTACGTATATATACATGTATAAATCAATATTAAACAAGAATTTTACATAACAATATAATTCAGCAGGAAAAATGTTAGAATATTTAGCAGCCAAGAAATGTAAAAAGCAGATTGTAACTTAGATAAGTAAGGGATGGGCGAGCTAGCTAATTCCAGGTAAAAGTAATTCTAGGTAGAAGTACACCTCCTTTCACCAAGCTAATGAACACGGTACTTGAAGGAATAACAAGAAATAGAAAGAGACAGATATAGAAAGGAAACAGACAGAGATATGAAATTTGCTTCGTACGCGTTACTGGAACGCGTGTGCGAAAGCTTTGGAGCAGAATATTTTCATACATAATAAGATAACGCGGTCTGAGGACCAATTATAAATGTCGTTACATTTTAAGGCGCGAAGGTGAGCGTCACTAGGTTTGGGTTTAAAAGGGGAAAGCAGGCCCCAAATTTTCACTCTCTTATAGAATCTCTTCGACACTCAGTGATACTCTGTGGACGACGGATGCACGTGTATACAGTTAGATTAGACTCCTAATTTTTATTATTATGGTGGGAATTGTTACAGATGAGAAAAGCTAACCGCCCATAAGTATTTTGTTGATAATAACTCATATTTTAAGGTAAGTACAGTGTATTTTAAATTGCCTCACCTACGGAGATCGGCGAAAATGGTTAGATAGATAATTTATTAGGAATGGAGAAATCATCAGCCACTGAGCAGAGGTAGCCAGAGACCAGAAGACTGCAGCAGAGGGTATCAACCAAGAGGTCCAACGTTTTCCCGTTACAAACGACGCCCAATGTTTTCCCGCTACAACTTATTAAGAAACTTCGAGAGACAAGCTTAGTGTTAGATGCCGAATGAACTGAAAGACTACCTAAACTGAACGAAAATAAGTTGTGGGACATTTTTGACTATGCGGCGGAGCCCATAAAAATCGCTGCGCAAGTTGGTACAAGAAAATTGTATCGGGCTTGCAACTTGGAAAAGGCGATTTGGGAATAAAACTGAATTATCTCCGTATAAAGTGACAGCAGGCAAGTATTGAAAGGTGTGCATCATGAAAGGCGATTCTGTTACTGCGAATGGTTTACATCTTTTATTGAGAGGAATACCATTGATATTCTTGTTACCTCTTCTGTACGGACGAGGCCTCATTCCATCTCTCTGGTTATGTCAGCATACAAAACGCAGAATTATAGCCAACAGAGAATCCTTGTGCTGTACATGAAACGGTATTGCATGAGCAGAAAATGTGAGTGTGGGTATCAACATCCAGACTGTCCATTATTGGTCCTTTGCTTTTTGAAGAAACAATTAACGTTATTGTTTAATCATCCAAGATGTCAATGGCCAGCTAAAGGATGTCGAAATCAACTGCTTATGGCTTCAATAAGATGGTGTGCTACTGCTCATACAGCTGATAACACTATGATACTTCTGGAGGAGTTTTTTTTGGAGGATGTGCCATCTCAAAATACTTAAGGTCCCGTCTCTCGCCGGACCTTACTCTACCAGACTTTTTTTTTTCTTTCGGGAGCAGTAAAATCTGTAGAATATCGCAAACGCCCAAGCACACTTTGTGAATTAGAAACAATGAGATGAGAAGCATATCACAAAAGATCTGCAGAAAGTGTTTCCCAATACAATTAATCGGGTTTAGCCTTATATATCCGCCCGTGGACGACTTTCCAACATAAATTGTAACTGCAGTGACTTTCCGAACACATGTTATACTGTCTAAAAACAACATTGTATATGGCATACTAAATGAACAATGGAATGTGTTAAGGAATACCAAACAATGCTACCAAAAGTGGGAACGTTGTATAGACGAAATGGCTCACTTCAAAATTAAGATAAATTAAAATCGGAAAAGAATAAGGCAGGAGTGTCAGCTTATTTTGAGCTTAGGTCAGTCAATTGATAACATTTAGTAGTTTATGGCCATCTAATAAAAGTTTTATTAATAACTATTCTGAATCAGAACTAAAGTATTGTAGTTTTGTCCAGTTTGTCAACTGTCACTCAGTTCTCACTGTCACAAGTTCTTATCTGTTTCGCTTCGTTCATACTTTCACTTCACTAAGGTGAACTAGTTCGATTCTCCGTCACTTCACTTTCTTCGTGACATAGCCTCTTCACGCCGGACGGTTCGCTTCACTCGAGAGTTGAACACAAGAGTTCCATAACCCGTCGCTCCGCAGTAGCACTCGCAGCAGATCACAACAGTCGTCACCAGAAATGCAGTCATTAACTAGCCTGCTGGCTGACTGATTCAACTCAACTCTTTCACCGACCGCACTCAACTCGACTTCCTTAATTCCGTGAGAGCGCTCGCTTATATAGACAGTGGAGGGTTTCTACAAGCTTAAAGTTCTAGAACTATTTCGACACACTTTCTGGAGGAGGGGGAAGAAGTTTCAAGAAGGTTCTTTTTATCTGCCAATAGTGCGCCCGGTACTTACGCTGGCGAGTAGCCGTTATCTTGTTTACTCGGACCGCCCGGCGCCGACTTCCCAAAACCTTAGGCCATAGCCGCTACGTTACAGTATCATGTAAGAATTAGTAAAGCATTCAGTGTAGCTGTAGACCGATATTCAAGACATATCTAATGTTTTAAAAGTCATTAGGTTATTCTTATTATTCACATTTATAATTTGAAAGAGCATTATAGAATTTTACATATTTGTTTAAATAGTCCTGAAATGAAACATATTTAATTTAATATAAATACTCCCTATTACACTGTTTAATAAGAATATTCCAATGAGATTTGAAGACTTTACAACCTTAATCTGGCTTTTGAACTTGCTTTTCACTTACCAATTTCTCAATATTAGGCGTAATTTTTATGTGCATCTGTAGTAGTTGAAATAATTTATTCTTAACATTCATCCAGAAAAGGTTTGCTCACAAATATATGTGGAGCCAAATCTACACACGAGCCTTAGATCAAGATCGGTTTGAAGAGACGTATTTCCAAAATTCGGCAAAATTAGGGGCAGTGGGTGATCCACAACGCCCTTTAAATTTAGCATAAAGTCCAGAGTGGTTTTGGAGTTCTATTATTTCCATTTGCAAGGATTTGAGTTGGAAAGGTAGAATCAGTTGACTGAAAAATTCAATGCCATTACCGGGATTTGAACTACGGAGCTCCCGGTTTCTGTCCGGTTACTCTAACCAATGAGCACCAATGGCAACATGCCGGTACGTCTTAAATTCCCCAAGTGATTCGCATGTTTCCCGTAAACCACAAGGAGATCTCAAATTGTATTGAGATGACATACCCCAATGGCGACTTACAATGCTGTAAGTTCTTTAGTCCTGACCTTCATAGTTTCGACCACATTAGGTCAATAAATGGAATTAATTGTTCTTCCACACAAGCCGTGTGTTGAACAAGGTTGTAAAGGTAGAATCAGGTGATTGAAATTAAACTTCGATGCCATCGCCGGGATTTGAACCACGGAACTACCTGTTTTCTACCTTTCCAACCTTGTTAAACACACGGTTTGTGTGGAAGAACAATTAATTTCAAAGATTTGAGTATTTATGAACCTCAGACTCTGAAGTGTAACATGGATGTATGAATGAATCTATGTTATTCTGTTTAGAATCGAATAAGGAAGAGTATGTAATCATAAATAGGTTCATCTCCCTCTTGTCGTCCTCAGTGGACTAGTGGTACCGTGTTAGCCTCTAGTTCCTAAGGTCGCATGTTCAAACCCGGTAAAATCGGGCGTAAAAACCCTTAGCATGGCTTCCTTCGGAAGGGAAGTAAAGCCGGTGGTCCCGTGACATAGATTTACGGCACGTAAAAGAACCTCAAGCCTTATAAAGAGGCCTCTGAGCAAAATTACCGGTCTTTCACGCTCAATATAGAATGGGACGCTAAGGACCATAGCAGTTAAAGAGCGTCCATAAATAAAACTCAATTTAAATTTATCTTGGAACTTGAGCTATCGGCGGGCCATTCAGAATGTCTTGATGGTCCATAAATTGGCCTGCGGCCCTAGCGTTGAGTGACCCTGCAATAAAGACGCATCTTTTTTCAAGAACCTAATTTTGGCCTATTTGAATGAACATTGATTAAAAACATAATTTTCAAGGGTGAAAGGAAGGAATGTTCTGATTTTCGATAATGTAAACTGAAGTTGAAGTTGAGGTAAGGGTTTAGTAGCTTCTGTAGCGCTGATGGATGAGTAGAGGATGACGTATTGACGGATGATCGATTTTTTTACGGTTCACTAACGAGGTGACGTTTCAGACGATTAAACCGCATGCTTGCAAGCATATTATAAGATAAACTGACTGGTCGATATCCGAAGCACTATTAAAATTATTGGTTAATATCAAATACACGACGTATGCATGGAATAGTCGTGGATAGCAGTAAGTAAACACCGTGTGCGTAAATATTGCTTTAGAACAAATTAAATGCTAAGGAATAGAGAAAGTCGTGTGAATGTTACACAGCTTGTGCATTGTTTTCTGTGCTGTAGCAAATGTGACACAAAAACCTCCCATGCTTTACAATAACATTTTAATGGAAATAAATCCAGCAGTACATCAGTTATTACATGTTGGAGCTCTTTTTTTTATTTTACTAAATAACAACTCTATAGCATGTAGAAACAGTTATTTGTGTTGCCTCTTCCATAAAGTATTACAGAAGAGCAATGTTTAACAAAGCGTGTAAAACAACAGGATAAATGAATTAAATTTGCCAGGCGAACGAAAGGAACACAATAAAACTGCAACATTTGCTCTATTTCACACACCACTTAGATCCAGTACGTATTTTTGTTAAATTCTTACCTCACTGCCAGTGCTGACCCCTAATGAAGTCGGGTTTTATAAATGGAAGCACGCCGTGGGCTATTGATAAATGGAGAGCAGGTAAAATTAATTTTGACGGTGCTGCCACCAGTTATCAATATGTTGGATTCATCGACCTCATGCCTCAATGCGTTAAACGCAAATAGAAAACGAGTGGTTTGGTATTTGTATAGTACGATTTTTCTCCTCCTAACCCTATTTGGCTGAATGCGCAATAGTTGGACAAGCCCATTATCTGCCGGGAGAAGTTTTTAGGTTAGTTGTAGGAGAACGGCGATACGTGAGGCAGTCCTGTTGCACCTTTGCTTTGCTGCTGTATGTTTCTCCCATACATAGGTGCAAAAAAGTTGCTGCATCACTGCTATTCAAACGGGCAGTGCAGGTACAAAGCGAAAGGTCACTGAGGGGTAGTTCTGATGTCTGGAGATGTTTATATGGTAGTTTCACACTAAAAAAACCTCGCGTGGTCGCCTGCTTGCAGTTCGAGCCAGGTCACTCAGATAAAAGGTAAAGTTCACCAATAACGAACACACGGTTATGGTTGCGATCTGTGAGCAGACACACCAATATGTAACTGAAGCGCGGAGGCTGCGTTCTGAATATTTTCAGACGCGGCAGTGGACTTCTATGGACTTTTTACATTCTCTACTACGTATAGTAAGTAGGGGAATTATTGTATTCCACCCAAAAATTTGATACCGATATCTCACCGGAAATGCATGTTTTGAGACCCCCTGAATAAAAAAAAGCATTTTTGGAAACATGTCCGTGTGTGTGTGTGTCTGTGTGTCTGTCTGTGTGTGCGTCTGTGAACAGCATAACTCAGAAACGAAAAGTCGGATAAACACCAAACTTCGTATCTAGGTTCAGTATCTTCCAGAGATGCGACACGAAGGTTTTCAATAAATTCTCCCCACCCCAGATAAACCTTCACATAGAACATTTTTCGAAAATTTTAAAGTTCTCAAAAATGGATCTAACGGTTTTGATTAAAATATCATATGTTTAAGATATTTTCAGGACAAATGCAATGTATATCCCGAATTTTCTGGGAATGTCTCCAAAAGCATTCTTCATTGTGAACGACTTTTGCATATCTGGTAAACCATAAGAGATAGACAAAATTTTACTGCACAAAAAATGTAGATCGCGTTAAAATACACAATTTATGTCATATACATTTTTACTTTCTCTACTACGTATAGTAAGTAGGGGAAGTATTGCATTCCACCCAAAAATTCGATACCGAGATTTCACCGGAAATACATGTTTTGAGACCTCCTGAATCCAAAAAAAGCATTTTTGGAAACATGTCCGTGTGTGTGTCTGTGTGTCTGTGTGTGTGTGTGTGTGTCTGTGTGTTTGTCTGTGTGTGTGTGAACAGCATAACTCAAAAACGAACAGTCGGATAAACACCAAACTTGGTATTTAGGTTCAGTATCTTCCAGAGATGCGACACGAAGGTTTTCAAGAAAATCTCCCCACCCCAGACTACCCTTTACATGGAACATTTTTCGAAAATTTTAATTTTCTCAAAAATGGCTCTAACGATTTTGTTTAAAATATCATATGTTTAAGATAATGCCATGAGAAATGAAATGTATATCTCGAATTTTCTGGGAATGTCTCCAAAAGTATTCTTCATTGTGAACGACTTTTGCATAACTGGTAAACCATAAGAGATAGACAAAATTTTACTACACAAAAAATGTTGATCTCGTTAAAATACACAACTTATGTTATATACATTTCTTTTGTTGAGTGAACCGTTTTCGAGATATTGCTTGTTATTCCCTTAAATTTTCCAATACTTATACTTTTTCTCAAATTCGTTATTCATTTTTTTATGTCCTGGACTTGCAAAGAGAATGGAATTCGACACATAGCAACCAGCGTTAAAATATTTGACCATCGCTTAAAAGCTACCATATTCCCTTTGCATCTACAAGAAAATTAGCAATAAGATTGACATCTCGATATCTCGATTAACATAAAGCATATGGAGAATAGGCGTTTGTAAAAATAGATTGTACAAGAGTAGAGAAAGTCATGTGAGTGTAACACATCAGATTTTTTGTTGAGTGAACCATTTTGAGATATTGCTTGTTATTCCCTTAAACTTTCCAATACTTATACTTTTTCTCAAATTCGTTATTCATTGTTTTTACTTTCTCTACTAGGTATAGTAAGTAGGGGAAGTATTGTATTCCACCCCAAAAATTCGATACCGAGATTTCACCGGAAATACATGCTTTGAGACCCCCTGAATCCAAAAAAAAAGCATTTTTGGAAACATGTCCGTGTGTGTGTCTGTGTGTCTGTCTGTGAACAGCATAACTCAGAATCAAACAGTCGGATAAACACCAAACTTGATATTTAGGTTCAGTATCTTCCAGAGATACGACACGAAGGTTTTCAAGAAAATCTCCCCACCCCAGACTACCATTTACATGGCACATTTTTCGAAAATTTTAATTTTCTCAAAAATGGCTCTAACGATTTTGATTAAAATATCATATGTTTAAGATGTTTTCATGACAAATAAAATGTATATCTCGAATTTTCTGGGAATGTCTCCAAAAGTATTCTTCATTGTGAACGACTTTTGCATAACTGGTAAACCATAAGACATAAGACAGAATTTTACTACACAAAAATGTAGATCGCGTTAAAATAAACAATTTATGTCATATACATGTTTTTTGTTGAGTGAACCATTTTCGAGATATTGCTTTTTATTCCCTTAAATTTTCAATACTTAAATTTTTCTCAAATGGGAATTCGTTATTCATTTTTTTTTGTCCTGTATATGCAAAGAGTATTAATCTGAGGCAAAGAGAATGGTGCTGCACATAGCAACCAGCTATTAAGAGATATGTTTATGCTTAAAGGCTACTGTATTTCTATATTGCCCTTGCAAATACAAAACAAGGGGAGCATAGTACGCCTTAAGCGATAGTCAAATATTTCTAGAACTGGTCGCTATGTGTAAAATGTAATTCTCTTTGCATGTCAAAATATCGTTTCTGCAAAAGTTTATCTCGGTTAATATGAAATAGATGGAGAATAAGAGTTTCTAAAAATAGTTTGTACAAGAGTAGAGAAAGTCATGTGAGTGTAACACATCAGATTTTTATGTCCTGGACATGCAAAGAGAATGGAATGCGCCACATAGCAACCAGCGCTTAAAAGATTTGACTATCGCTTATAACCTACCATATTCCCATTGCATCTACAAGAAAATTAACAATAAGATTGACATCTCAATATCTCGATTAACATGAAGCATATGGAGAATAAGCGTTTGTAAAATTAGTTTGTACAAGAGTAGAGAAAGTCATGTGAGTGTAACGCATCAGATTTTTTTCTCTTTCGTATAGAGAGGATATTAAGAAATGGTCGATCATTCCAGGTAGAACGTGGGCCTGAGAGGTCCTTACATGAATTCGTACACCAGGGCCGGGCATGTTTTCGTACATGCTTATTATGAATAATGCACCAATAGAAAATAATGTAATTCTAAGCACCTTTAACGGTACATAAATATAATACGAATAGAACCTCGCTTAATCGTGTTAACTTTGCGGCGCCAATTAGTGCCATATAGTTGTATTGATTGTAGATTAACTGTCATGGAACTAAATGACTTATCACGTGTGCTCAGGTTCGGGTCAAGCGGCAATCCTGAGTTCTTGTTAATCAGTAAATTGCTTGTTAATAACCGGTAATCTTCACATACAGGTAGGGTTGTCAGACCTCTGGGCGCCGCCCGGAGTTCCCGGGTTTGGAATGAATTCTCCGGGTATACAGGCCAATGACTTTAATCTACGGGCTTGAATGTCACCTTACTCATTAATAATTTGAATGATTTGGTTTGAATGCTAATTTCTAATTGTAACAAAACGCTATGTCTCTATTCTTATTCTGGCAAAGTTTCATTGTTGCGTCTGTAGTATTCCGCTCACACTGTTAAAGAAACACCGGCAAGCCGCGGTAACGTCAATTTTTTTTGTGTTCGCTCGTTCATTGTCGCTAGTCAGTTGTCAGTTTACCGGCAATTATTGGAACGGCCGGATCGTGAGTGGATAGACTACTACTACCTTTCATTATTCGGAATAGTTTGCTGTTCTGTGATTGTGAGTAATAACAGTGAAAAGAAGAGACGATATGTAAGTTGAATGGTTGCAGGACCAGAATTACAAAGAGTGGTTACAAAAAGTTGATAGTGACGACTGCATGTGTAAGTGCAGAATATACAGTATCCCATTTACTATTATATATGACGGCATGAAGGCCGTGAATAAACATTTACGATCAGAAAGACTCACATCTAATATTAGCATACAAAATCAAAATCAATCTCTTCTTAAATTCTTACCAAAACAATTTTCTTCAGAAGATAGATGACAAAATCACTGCAACGGAATTAACTTTGACTTATCATGGTGAGAAACACCACCATTCTTACAATTCTCTAGATTAAGGCAATAAATTATATCCACATGTTTTCAGTGATTCTTCCGTAGCAACGAAAGTAAGATGCGGCCGAACTAAAAGCGAGGCCTTAGTAAAAAATTGCTTCTGCCTTATGTTAAAGAGAAGCTACTGAGCGAATTAAAGCAAAGTGTTCCGTTTTTATTAGGTTCAGACGGTTCAAATAAGGGCAATAAAAAACCATTACCCGATAATTGTAACGTGCTTTTCCAAAGATAAAGGAATATATAACGAAGTTCTTGATTTCTATGAAGATGTAAACGAATCTACAGAAGCCATTTCAAATAAACTAAAATCTATTTTATTGGAAAATGGTTTAACACTAAACAATGTAGTTTCTTATTCAGCCGACAATGCTTCAGTTAATTTCGGTAAACATAATTCTGTCTTTACGAAATTAAAAGAAGAAAACGCAAACTTAATCAAAGCCAATTGTTGTTGCCATATATTACATAATTGTGCTAAATTTGGTTTCAAGCTTCTAAACTATGATACAGAAAGTCTAGTTCTTAAAATTTATTCAGACTTTTCTTCATCACCAAAAAATTCCGAGGAACTAAAACCATTTTGCGAATTTGCTCAACATGACTATAGTGAAACATTGCGACACATTATTGTGCGATGGTTGTATTTGCAGTCAACTGTGGACCGTCTTGCTAAGATGTGGCGAGTTTTAAAGATGTATTATGTAGCACGGGGCGAAGAAAAAACGCACCCCCTAATTTGGAAATTTATTAGTTCACAACAAGATGAAATAAACGAGTATTCACTAACACCTGCAGAGTTTTCTGTATTTTTAAATGCAACTCTACCCGTATTTTCTAAAGCAACTAGACTTTTAAAAGAGGACACACTTTCCACAGATGTTCACGAGATTATGTTGGAAGTGAAGAAACAAATAGAGTGTCGTAAGGAGGATAAGTTTTTTGGGTTTGAAGTTATGTCTTTAGAACATCTTACAGAAGAAGAAAAGAATATTCTAGTAAAAGAGTGCACATTTTTTACGACGGATTATTAAACTATCTTAATAAATGGTGCAACTTTTCTGGGAATGACAATGTATATAAACTTGTGTCCTTGCTAGATTTATGACAACCAAAACTATTTTCATTTAATGACTTGGCCGAAGTTGAAAATTAGTTTCGATGGAAACGCACTGTATCATGAGTTTACTGTTTTGAAATCGTTAGTATCAAATCTTAATAGGAAGCATTATAATTGTTGTAAAATGTGGAGTGAGTTTTTCGAAAAAGCAGATGCACCAAATCCGTTTAAAATTATGCAGCATGTCCTCGCAATTCCTGTCAGAACGTGCACGTTGAACGAGTGTTTAATGTAATGAATGCATTATGCTCGGATGCTAGAAACAGAATGTCAACGGAACTTGTGCAAGCCGAGATTTGTGTTCAGATGAATTTGAAAATAACATGAAGATTTTTACAGCACGATTCTTAAAAACAAGACACTTCTGAATGCAGCGAGATCCTCAAAAAATATAATAATAAATGAATAATGTATGCATTTATAACAGTAATTTTTACTACTATTTTTATTGAATTTGTATAGGTTCGAGTAGTAGTAGTGGTAGTGGTAGTGCTAGTGGTAGTGGTAGTGGTAGCAGTAGAAGTTAATTTTATTATGTTAGTAAAAATTGGGACCGTAATAATACAAAAAAATCTTTTTCACAATTTCTGTCCCCATTTACTCAAATGTCCGTTGCCCGTTAGTTGGTCTTCGGACCTGCCTCGAGTTCAATCTGGCAACCCTACACATAGATACTCTCGCATTCAAACACCAGACTGGACATACCGCGAAATGTTTTTGTTTAAAAACAACTTTCCGGAGCCCAGCCGGAAATCGAACACGGAACACTTCATATAGCAGGCAGTTTCTCTACCGAATGAGCAGTTGATAAGTAATAGCAGTTATAGTGCACGTTTTCAAGCATTGCTCCTTCATTTAGCAATCTCCTCTCTGTCGGTATACAGTCCTCTTTGTAGTTCTGCTTAGGCAAACCTTTTGCCATCCACGCTATCCGGGATAAACTAGCTTCAACTAAGAACGGCTTGTGTGGGCCGCCTGGTACATACAAGCAAGGGTGTTCGCGAGTCAGTGAGTGAATTAGGGATTGCGCTTCTAATGCGACCCAGTATGCTCTACTTGTGGCGACTTGTAACGTACAGTGAGTTCTGGGATCAGACAGAACTTGTGATTTAACGCCCCAGCAAGTGAAGTGGAAGTAAAATGAGGTTTCTTTGCGCGTCCTTCATTAGTATATATATATATATATATATATATATATATATATACTGGTGTACAAAACCTAAGGACGAGGTGGGTAAAGTAACATAACAAATGAACTACTTGGTGGAATTAGATGAAGGTACGGAGGCATGTTGCTAGAGGTCCCTCACATGTACCCAGAAAGCTGGACGTCAGATCCCGCAACACGGGGCAGGTGACGAAACAGGACAGGACGGTGTGTGGCAATTAGCGAGCTGTTACGCTGTACTGTAGTGGGTTCTTCATTGCAACATGGCCCGTAGACACCATATGGATGACTTCACACCGGGAAAAATCATCGGGAAACCGGAAGAAGGGCGAAGTGTGACGAGTGTAGCTCAAGAGTTTGGAATTGGTCACAGCATTGTTTCACGTGCATGAGGAACCTTCCAAGCCACAGGCACTGCTGCCCAAGGAGAGGTGGTGGTCGACCACGCTCAACTACAGCAGCAGATTACCGCTACATTGTGTAACAGGCAAGAAGGAATCCACGCCAAACAGCGGGTGCAATTGCAACCACGTTTAACAGGACTGCTAAGCATGCAATCTCAGGATACACAGTGGCTCGGTGACTACACAGAGGTGTTCTCTTTGCCGGACGGCCAGTACGTTTTGTTCCATCGACATACGCACGTTTGCAATGGTTCCAAGAGCATCAAAATTGGACCAACGAGGAATGGGCTCGCGTGCTCTTCTCGGATGAGAGTAGATTCAGTCTAAGTAGTGATTCTCGATGTACCCTCATTTGGCGAGAGGTGGGAGCACGTAACGAAGCCAGGAGCATCCTTGAACATGATCGTTTTGGTGTCCGAATGTTATGGTTTGGGGAGGCATCCTCCAAATCTTTGAACGCTGTACGCTCCCTGGTCAACGTTATTGTGATACTGTGCTCCTTTCCCATGTGCATCTTTTCAGGGCTGCAGTCGGCCCTGACTTTATTTTTATGGATGACAATGCGCGACCGCATCGAAGGATCTCCTGGAACGGGAGGATATTCGGCGAATGGATTGGCCTGCCCGTTACCCCAATTTAAATCCCATCGAACACATGTGGAATGCTTTGGGGAGATGCATTGCAGCACATCCACCTGCACCAGTGACTATCCAACAGTTGTCAACAGCGCTGCTGGAGGAATGGAACGCCCTACCAAACGAACTGCTTACCACCCTTGTGACCAGCATGGAAGCACGATGATGAGAATGTATTGCTGTCCGTGGTGATCATACACCCTTTAAGCATCATGTATCTGTTTCCGTAAATCTAGAGAACCATCATATGTAGTATTGATTTTAGTGTAGCTTATGGTCTATGAATAAAAGTGGCATTTCTGTTCGTCTCATTGCATATTTCATTTAGTTGCCTACTGTAGCATACCGTAGCAGTTCCCTATATGTGATTCAAGTGTCATCGAGCTATGTTACTTCGCAGTGTCACAAAATGTGAAGACTACTTTCGTCCTTAGGTTTTGCACACCAGTATATATACACACTACGTGATCAAATGTATCGGACACCTGGCTGAAAATGACGTACAAGTTCGTGGCACCCTCCATCGGTAATGCTGGAAGTCAATATGATGTTACCCCATCCTTAGCCTTGATGACAGCGTTCACTCTCGCAGACATACTTTCAATCAGGTGCTGGAAGGTTTCTTGGGGAATGGCAGCCCATTTTCCACCGAGTGCGGAACTGAGGAGAGGTATCGATGTAGGTCGGTGAGGCGTGGCACGCAGTCGGCGTTCCAAAACATCCCAAAGGTGTTCTATAGAAGTCAAGTCAGGACTCTGTGCAGGCCAGTCCATTACAGGGATATTATTGTAGTGTAACCACTCCGCCACAGCCCGTGCAGTAAGAACAGGTGCTCGATAGTGTTGAAAGATGCAATCGCCATCCCCGAATTGCTCTTCAACAGTGGAAAGCAAGAAGGTGCTTAAACAATCAATGTAGGTCTGCGCTGTGATCGTGCCTCGAAAAACAACAACGGGTGCAAGGCCCCTCCAGGAAAAACACGACCACATCATAACTCCACCACCTCCGAATTTCACTGTTGGCACTACACACGCTGGCAGATGACGTTCACCGGGCATTCGCCAAACCCACACCCTGCCATCGGACCGCCACATTGTGTACCGTGATTCGTCACTCCACACAACGTTTTGCCACTGTTCAATCGTGTAATGTTGACGCTCCTTACACCAAGCGAGACGTCTTTGTCATTTTCCTGCGTGATGTGTGGCTTATGAGCAGCCACTCGACCATCGAATCCAAGGTTTCTCACCTCACGCCTAACTGTCATAGTACTTGAAATGGATCCTGATGCAGTTTGGAATTCCTGAGTGATGGTCTGGATAGATGTCTGCCTATTTCTCTTTACAACACTCTTCAAATGTCGGCGGTTTCTGTCGGCCAACAGAAGAGGTCAGCCTGTACGCTTTTGTGCTGTATATGTCCCTTCACGTTTCCACTTCACTGTCACTGATCCTAGGGATATTTAGGAGTGTGGATATCTTGCGTACAGACTTCTGATACAAGTTACACCCAATCACCTGATCACGTTCGAAGTCCGTAAGTTCCACGGAGCGTCCCATTCTGCTGTTTCATGATATCTAATGACTACTGAGGTCACGGATAATAAGTACCAGGCAGTAGGTGGCAGCACAATGCACCTAAGATGAAAAACGTATGTTTGTGGGGGTATCCGGATACTTTTGATCACATAGTGTATATATATTAAAATTCTTTATGAGCTTCATAATAAGTTATAACATTAGCTTTGGAATGATCGCTCCCAGATCGATTCCTGCTTTAATTCCAAAAACTTCTCTGGATATATTCACTTGATACACATAGTACGTAAACTAAATCTTAAATTTGCAGTGTAATTATGGCTTTGCGAATTCCGGTCGTCGTGGCCCTCAGGAAGCTGCAGTGGCCTCTATGTAACAACGAGGCTATGGTTTTGTTACATAAATTTCCCGGATGAGTTCTCTTTTTCTCAGGGTTGTTACTTTCGATTTTTACAGATTCTTAAACCTATCTGCAGCAAACCGATGCAACTCAAGTGTTACCTTTTGCTTTATTTATTTATGGACGCTCTTTACCTGCTGTGTTCCTTAGGCCCCATTCTATGTTGGCCGTGAAAGACCGAAAATTTTGCTCAGAGGCCTCTTTATCAGGCTTGAGGTTCTTTTGCGAGCCGTAAATCTACGGCACGGAACCACCGGCTTTACTGCCCTTCGAAGGAAGCCATGCTAAAGATTTTTATACCCGAAAAAAATCTATCGTCTCCGCCGGGTTTGAACTCGCGACCTCGGAAAAATGTTACCGTGCAGTTAGGTATTGTAGTATAGTATAAAATCAATTGTTTCACTCAAGTTGTATTTTATTTACGATCGCTATTTATAGATGAAAATATTATATATGAAAACTCGTATTAATGATTTATATAAAGAATTATTAACCATTTCTAGAACAAATTATGAAATTTTTATTTATAACAAATAATGTCTATTTATACGTCGTACGGGGAGCATATTTCACATGTGGCGTCTTTTCACCTCCTGGCCATCTTGAGAAAAGGTTTTTCGTGCTTCTTGATTCTCTCCGACAACAGTTAGAACCCCGTTACCTGCTGCCTGTTTGTTTTTTTATATTTTGCATATTATATAAAGTTTTAATTACAAGAAATGTGTTAAATTTTTAATGTGACAAAATAATTTTCAACTGCATATGAAATCATTTTAACGTCACTTAATTAAAGCTATTTGCAATAATTGAACAATTAAGATTTGTTTGGGAAATTTCATAAATATTGTATGTATAACATTTTTATCTGGAATTTCTTCTTCCTCTCTGTCTTATTCAGAATACTTAAAAAATTATAGTGGTACATTTTTCGATAATAATTTACCATATTATTTCCGCTACAAATTAAAAGCAATAGCTCAGATCGCTCTGCTAAAGCTGCATCTGTTTTGAACAAAGTAAGCATGTTTTTAACACTTATAATTGCGGGCCGGGCTGCATGCGAGCGAATGTGCTGTATTCTCCCGGAATGCGACGAGCTGCATCTTCGGCGAAGAACGAAGTGAAGACGAGATATTTTCCACTTAAATACATTTTTCTAAACTCATTTTTATTTTCCCTATACCATGTACCCAATTTCGGTAGAGAAGCATTCCAGCCAAAATTTGTTATTGAAATTTTCACCGAAATACATGCTTTGAGGCCCTGAATTAAAAATCGCATTTGTATAGAAATGTCACAGTGAGTGAGTGAGTGAGTGAGTGAGTGAGTGAGTGAGTGAGTGAGTGAGTGAGTGAGTGAGTGAGTGAGTGAGTGAGTGAGTGAGTGAGTGAGTGAGTGAGTGAGTGAGTGTGATTACAGCATAGCAAAAACGAAATGCTGAGAAACACCAAAATTGGTATTTAAGTTCAGCATCTTCCACAGACGTGATACAAAAGTTTTCAGGAAAATCCATCTACCCAAATAATCCTTTATGTGCAAAATGCTTCATTTTTTATTTTTTCAAAAATAGTTCTAACGATTTTGATTAAAATCTCATATATTGTACCGAGGTTTGAACGCAGTATCAAGAATTATGTTAGTATTACCAATACGTAATAAAATGTCCAAACCCTGAAGACACGTCTTTGTAGGACAAAGGCTTCTCTGTCAGCAGTCAAAAGGATATTTAATGCCGAGAATCGAGATCACAGAGGTCTTATTCTCACTCTCTTCGGGTTGACTTGATAGGAAAGTTCTGAGCAACAATGAGTGCTTTACACCCCCATCATAATTAAGTTAACATTTAATAAGTGGATACATCCTGACCTCACTAACGTACAGGTAAGATTAGTGTTACGTTCTCGCTATTCCTGGCCGCCAGGCTATCCAACATCTTATTAACTGCAACTATGTACATTAAGTATGAATACAACTCTTAGTTTTATACAGCCCCCTGGGCCTTTTATTTGATGCCTCTTCCCATAACGCACCCGCCTACGCCCTACCCACCAATCTCCATATCCATCCGCCCTTTCCCATCTGAGATTACAGCCCTCCTGTGTACGCCACCCCTCGGGGATAGCCACACTAGATAGGGGTACTTCAATACTCAATACATTTACACGACATATACATTGTGCATTTTGAATTTTTTGGGAATAGCCTGTGAAGTCGTCTTCATTCAGAAATTGCTCTGTATAATTTTTTATAACTTATAAACCAAAAGAGAGAGGCAAAAATTTACTGCACAGAAAGTATATTTCTCTTTAAAACATACAATTTATTTCAAATAACCTTTTTATGGCATTTGCCATTTAAAAATATCCGTTATTAATTTTAATTTCTCAATATTTTCTTCATTTTTTTAAAGTAATCCAATCTTCAGTTGTTTCTCATGATGTGTTAAGGTAGAATTAAACAGAAAGTACAGTGTGAAATGAGGTGAATACAGTAAATAGTGGTCAGCTGCAGTTAGGATTAAAGAATAAGTAACTACATTTAAAGGGAGAATAAAACAGACTAAGAGAAGGGGTAGACAGTGAGAAGGTAGTGGAAATAGTGATTTATATAAGAAATATTATATTATTAGGTTCCAATAGTAAAACGAGAATTTTAGGCCAGTACTGGACTTAGTGTATAAGTAACATTAGTTAAAAGTTAAGCACTTTAGTATTTTGATACCTGCAAATTTTAATGTGAAGAAAATGTGAAATGTAACTTGATATTTTTTATAAATAAATATATAAAGTTTGGAACCATACGTCCTGGTGTAGCTTCCGGGTCCAGGAAGTATGATTGCAGATTTTATTTTATCTTTTGTTTCTTCGATACCATGTAAAGGACATGGAATTTAAAGGCCAGTATACAGCGACCAGTTTTAAAACATTCAACTAATACCGCTCCTATACCTATAACGAAATGTGTGATGTGTACTTATTTATAGAAGCTTTTATCTTCTCGATTAGCATGGAGTAGATAGAAAAATAAAGTTTAGCAAGAATAGATTGTACAATCCATATAACAACAAATGATAGCAGAGAAAAAATCTGATGTGTTACACTCACATGAATTTCTCTACTCTTGTACAAACTATTTTTACAAACGCTTATTCTCCATCTACTTCACGTTAATCGAGATAAACATTTGCAGAGTCTATCTTATTGCTAATTTTCTTGTAGATGTAAGGGGAATATATATTTACAAGGACAATTTGGAAATACAGTAGCCTTTAAGCACATACATATCTCTTAATAGCTGGTTGCTAGGTGCAGCACCATTCCCTTTCCCACAGATTAATATTCTTTGCATATTCAAGACAAAAAAATGAATAACGAATTCCCATTTGAGAAAATATTGAAAAATTTAAGGGAATAACAAGTAATATCTCGAAAATGGTTCACTCAACAAAAAAAATGTATATGACATAAATTGTGTATTTTAACGCGATCTACATTTTTTGTCAAGTAAAATTTTGTCTATCTCTTATGGTTTACCAGTTATGCAAAAGTCGTTTACAATGAAGAATACTTTTGGAGACATTCCCAGAAAATTCAAGATATACATTTTATTTGTCATAAAAATAACTTAAAAATATGATATTTTAATCAAAATCATAATAGCCATTTTTGAGAATATTAGTATTTTCGAAAAACCTTCCATGTAAAGGGTAATCTGGGGTGGGGGGATTTTCTTGAAAACCTTAGTGTCGCATCTCTGGAAGATACTGAACCTAAATACCAAGTTTGGTGTTTATCCAACTGTTCGTTTCTGAGTTATGCTGTTCACAGCTGACACACACACACACACACACACACACACACACACACAGACACACACACGGACATGTTTCCAAAAATGCTTTTTTTGGATTCAGGGTGTCCCAAAGCATGTATTTCCGGTGAAGTCTCGGTATCGAATTTTTGGGTGGAATCCAATACTTCTCCTACTTACTATACGTAGTAGAGAAAGTAAAAATATGTGAACGTAGCACAAGATTTTTAAGCAACTTTATATTCAAGTAGTACTTGAGTTTTCTGCTCATATAAGCCAGGAGTTACATTGGCCACGCTGGTGGGTTTTCCTGTCTTCATTAACTAAAATATAGATTATGTTAAACGACATTAACATTCAGAGTTTACGCAACCAAATAGGAAGAAATAAAATACATATATGTTCCGATCTTGTGAACGTCAAGAAATTGGTAAACTTTTTACAGGCTGCTATATTAGGTATGCCGTGTACAATACTTGGAATGATGATCTCAAAGAAAGACAAATAGGATGGTAAATACAAATTTAGATGCAAAAACAGTCGTACAGATACGAGACGATTTAAGTTGGTATTGCAATGTGTAGCTCCGCCCTCTCCTAACTTCGCCCTTCTACCACCCTTTTTGCATAATTCCAGACAGTTGGTTAGCAAATTGCTTACGTCACTCCAAAAGATAAACGGAAACATGCCAATAAGTTGTCTATGTCCTTGTTACTTTAGTACCGTTAAGTTAATAATAATAATGACAATATTAATAAGAGTTACGATAGTTGACACGTCAGTAGGTATATAGGGTAGTTAAATTATATTCGAACCCACTCAGGGCCTCTATCTACTGCGCGAGACAGCCGGCAGTCGCCTGGGAAATTACGCCGGCAGAGGGAATTCTTGTCATTTTGTGCACAATATTTTCTCTAAGTTAATGTACTGTGCGAGGATTGGAACGATACACTTTGTCTTTTAAAGAACCCCATAAATAAAAATCACAACTCGTTAGGTCAGGAGAACGAGGGGGCCACAATTCAACACTAATTATTCTGTCATCAAACACCTCTCTTATTGCATGTAATTATTCGGCAGCCGTATGTGTGTGCCGCTGCAGAATCTTGCTGGAACCAACCATACGATTTTTCTTGTTCTGTCAAGCGATTGCAAAATGGCCTCAGAATTAACCTCTGATATCGCTCTGCATTTATTGTTTCATCAAAGGATATGGGCCCTACTATTCTTCTAGCACTTATCGCACACCACACTCCAATATTCTGATCATAATGAGGCGTTTCATCACAAGAATTCCTGCTGCTGAGCTTCGGAGAGTGAGCGAGAATATTTACACGAGATATGCTGTCTGTTTGAGAGCAGAAGGTCAACATTTCCAGCATCTATTATAAGGCAAGGATTTTAGTCCGCCTGCCGGCGTTATTTCCCGGGCGACTGCCGGCGGTCTCGAGCAGTAGAGAGGGGCCGCGAGTGGGTTCGAATATAATTTAACTACTCTATTCTAGCATGTAAAAAACTCCTGCCGGACGAAATTCCGGCACACCAAAAGCACTAAGGTGATCCTGCCGATTGACAATGTCGTTAACAAAAGAAAATATTTTATATTTATTTACGATACTTTTGCTACCACGGTCATATGTGTCTTTATACTATTATTATTATTATAATTATTATTATTAAAATGAAAAATGCAATGCCATAGCCGGGATCTGAATCACAAATCAGTGTATTTACTCTGCGCTGCTCTGAGTTACCATTACAAATTGCCGCCGCAATTAATGTTGTGTATTGTTGCAGAATTTAATATAGCGCGGTTAACTTGTCATGTCAGCTTAGTGATAAGACCAGCGGCACAGTAAGTCAAAGATCCCTCGTTCAAATCCCGGCTATGGCATTGAGTTTTTCAATCTGATTTTATGTTTCCAACTTAAGCCCATAGATTGCATGCATGGAAGAACTGAATAATAATAATAATAATAATAATAATAATAATAATAATAATGTAAATGCACTGATATGCTCTGGTAATCAAAAACTGTTGTTACATAAATGGTCAACCATCAACCTTATTAATATTAGCATGCATATTATTAACTTAAAGGCACTCAACTAGCAAGAATATTTGTAGACAACTCGCTGGGAATATTACCCTCCATCTATATTTTCGGATGACGTAATCAATTTGCTAATCAACTGTCTGGCATTATGCAAGTGCGGAGATAAAAGGGTGAAGCCTGGAGAGGGCGGAGCTATACATTTCAATACAATACTTAAATCGCTCCTTTCCTTTACGAGGCGCTGTTTTCGCTACCAAATATGAATAAGGTGGTAAATGTACGTTTCTTTAAGGTTTTATTTCAAGTATTCCACACGGTATAGTTTCATAGTAGCCTGTAAACAAATTTACAAACTACTTTCTCCCTTACAAGTAGGGAGCCAAATGAATTTTCTTTCTTTTCAATTGGTTGAGTAAACTTTAAATGTTAATTTTAAAATTCAGACCATAAATGTCATTTAAGATATGTTTTGATACTGTAATTATTGACAGTAACATAGAAACAATTAAATAAAAGAAATTATCGTAAGATAAAGAAATAATTGGAATAAATATTTTCCGTATTTTAAACCAATGTCTAATATAATAAGCCGGAGTTGAAAGATTTGTCCAAAGAAAAGGTCATTAGCCAGTTGTGTTAAGGAAATACATTAGTATAAAAGTGCCCGGAATGCAGCGAATGTTAAGTTCAGTACGTTTCAAAAGTCACGTAGATAGGGATTCTGTAAATTAGAAAGGGAATGAAATTCTGAGATTCGAGGAGGTACCGCATAGCAACAGCTTCAGAAACACATATATTTAAGATTGGTCCACGTATGATGGAACATTGATATGGGAAGCGTTAGGTGGATTAATATTAAGTTAAGAAAAGAGTATACATTCTAAATCAAGACACACATTCATGGATACATTCGTGACTCTCCTGAGATTCTCGACTCGTGTGACATAAACTTGTAGTAATTTTTAAGTTTTTAGTGCACATGATCGCGTCGGCGTGGAAATATTTAGCGGCTAATGAGAGGCATCTTTCCGAGAAGCATTTCTACGACTTACAGCAACTTATCGTTATATAAGTAATTAATTCGTAAATTTCACAGTCGCCGTTCTTCTCAAACTGAACATTTTAGTCAACATTAAAATTTATCAGCTAACTAAACAGGTGTTATCCTTCAAAATACACACACGCTACCCTAAAATAAATAACTCATAACTATATCACTAGAGCAGCTGGCGCCGAGACAACGCAAGGCGAGTACGAGATGACGTCATAAAACTCAACAGAGCAGGTAACATTAAATGTTACAGAAATCTGAAGCAGCGTATCAAAGTTGCCGCACCGAGAACGGCTTAAATTTTATTTAATGATTTGTTTCCGTTGCCTACCTCAAAAGTATGAGATACTTAAGTTTGTCAACACTAAGTTACTAATATTTTACTCAACCTAATATATAACATAGTTTAACTTATTTAACAAATTGGTTTTTATTAAACTGTTCGAGATGTTATTGATGTTTATACCGCGTGAACTTGAAGCTACAGCGGAAGTATCAAAATCTGTGCTATAGTCTAAATATGTTGAGATACATTGCTCGTCTGTGCATTTTCAGAGAGAAGCTCAAACATCAGATTATCTGCTGATTCCTGTATGTCATGTGGAGTAACACTTTCGTCGCTTTCCGGCCTCATGCTAATTAACTTTTAATTTAAGAATGTCGTAGGCTGCAATAACTGTAACATAGGAGTTTCTTAAACCAAAAGTTAAAAATCTGATGCGTTACACTCACATGACTTTCTGTACTCTTGAACAAACTATTTTTATAAACTCTTATTCTCCATCTATTTCATATTAATCGAGATAAACATTTGCGGAAACGATCTTTTGAAATGCAAAGGGAAGTATATTTCACACTAAGCGACCAGTTATAAAAATATTTGACTATCGCTTAAGGCATACTATGTTCCCCTTGTTTTCTATTTGCAAGGGCAATATAAGCACAGACAAATCTCTTAATAGCTGGTTGCTATGTGCAGCACCATTCTCTTTGCCACAGATTAATACTCTTTGCATATCCAAGACAAAAAATGAATAACGAATTCCCATTTGAGAAATTATTGAAAAATTTAAGGGAATAACAAGCAATATCTCGAAAATGGTTCACTCAACAAAAAATGTATATGACATAAATTGTGTATTTTAACGCGATCTAAATTTTTTGTGTAGTAAACTTTTGTCTATCTCTTATGGTTTACCAGTTATGCAAAAGTCGTTCACAATGAAGAACACTTTTGGAGACATTCCCAGAAAATTCAAGATATACATTTCATTTGTCATGAAAATATCTTAAATATATTATATTTTAATCAAAATCGTTAGAGCTATTTTTGAGGAAATTAAAATTTTCGAAAAATTTTGCATATAAAGCGTAATCTGGGATGGAGGGATTTTCTTGAAAACCTTCGTGTCGCATCTCTGGAAGATACTGAACCTAAATACCAAATTTGGTGTTTATCCGACTGTTCGTTTCTGAGTTATGCTCTTCACAGACACACGCACACACGGACATGTTTCCAAAAATGCTTTTTTTGGATTCAGGGGATCTCAAAACATATATTTCGGGTGAAATCTCGGTATCAAATTTCTGGGTGGAATACAATACAATACTAGTAGAGAAAGTAAAAAAGTTCACTACACTAAACTTTATTTAGGAGTATTTCCAGGGCAAGGGGCTCTGCAACGCAGTTTGCATTGAATGGATTCTTGCTATCTGCACCGCTAATTATGAGTAGAACTTAATCATTAATTCGTATTGTATTTTGTGGCGGGAGTACACGTTGTCTCATGTACCTCCGTTGTTTTCTAGACGTTCTTGCTGGCTGCGAGTCGAAGAACTGAGGAAATACTTCCTATCATATCTAGTTGAATAATAGCTCTGAGATTTTGTGGGTGAAGGCAAAATAACTTATTTTCCCATAACCTAAGAAAATTGTGTCTATTCAGGCAGCTACCAATTTTCCCTTCTGAAATGCCTTTTCAATCTTATAGATTTAAGCTTCTCGCTATCATTTTATGTTGTTCTGTGGACCTAGATAATTCATCATAGGATCTTCCCACACACATACGCAGCATCTTCCACCTGGTTGCACAGTTTAATTACATCACTGATTCTAATATCGGTTGCTATGGTAGTGGCACGCAAACTAATGCCAAGAGAGTATCTCAGTGAGCCGTGTAAACTCGGGGCCTCCCTACCTTTTATCCCTATGACGTCAGAATTCGCGCCTTTATGTGTTACAACAATTTCCATTGGTTCTTAAGTAGCGTTACGTAGCATGCTATTATAATAAAATGCGCCAAATTTCTGAAGTCACGCGTCCTGCTGACTTATCAAGCAAAACCCAATGCCTCTGTCCTTCTCTTAAGTTCACGTGTCATTTTCTAATTTACCAACTCCCTCGAGTTCCCGGAATTGGACCACTATTTCTGTCTCTTTCTATTCTCTGCCCTCTCTTTCTATCTTCTGATGTTTAGCCTGAACCCTGTGCGTATTAGCGCGTGTGTTGTTGGACTTTCACCTCTGGTTTGCTAGCTCGCCTGTTTTAATTACAGCTATGTTACAAGTTGGTTTTACACATTTTAAGTTATTCCCGATATTCTTAATCCTATTTCCAATATTTTATATGCTGTTATTTCTTATGCTTTTTTGTTAATGGGTATGTCCCCTTACAATCTCCTACGCTTCAAAAATGACAAACTACGTACGCAATTACACGCTTTAATTAGATATCAGAAAAATTATGCACGCAACTTTTATAGAAAGTTTCTTTTTTTAACTTGCAAGTTTTTGTAACTTGCGAAAATTTCTCGCGCATTCAAAAATGTGTCGCTTTCTATACTTGTGGCCTAAATAACCATTTCAGCCTGATTCTAATTTTCTATTATTATTATTATTATTATTATTATTATTATTATTATTATTATTATATTATTATTATTATTACCACGATCATTATTTAAGCTTATAGATCGAAGCAGTTATTGCATTTAAGAAATGCATTCAAACAGTAGCCTCCTACCACCAACCGGATTCAGTCATTCGAGGTATGTCACCCATTTCACCACCGCTTTCAGCGTTACATTCTTCTTCAGAGTTGGCAATAGTTACAGACTTCGTTTCCAAACCTACTTCAGAAGAATCGTGGCATAAGTAAATAATATTGTTGCTGTTTTTGAGCATTTTAAGACTAAGTATTATGCCTCTCACTTATCCCTCCTTGTACAAAGAGCGCCAAAGAAAATCTCACTGCACCTCGCGTCTATGTCAAATTATTTATCGTTGTACGTGGCTTTGAGAAGTCATGGGCATTTCAGTGGTTACTTTAGGCCCCGGTGCAAGGATGCGCTAGTCCTTCTGCTGAATAGTTACACCATTAACCCAACAAAGGTTACAAAATGACGTAGAAACGAAATATATGTTTACGCCCTCGATCGTATTGGCTAAAAGAGGTAGAGTGAGTGCATTCACTTTATCATACAGACCTCTTATCTGATTGGTAGTCCATACCTTATCGGCTAGTATATGACACACCTTTGAAGGGCTTAAAAGATAGGAGGAAAACTTGATGAGTCCCCAGGTTAGTGAAATGTGGAATGTGTAGTGTGAGAAGATTTTCAGGGGGTGCAAATTAAAGCTTGATTGGTATTCATTAATGCACAGCAAGGCAGCACTTTATAACAAAAATAAACAGAACTGTATTCTCACAGTGGTATCAGTGCTTGTTGCTGCATAGAAGCAAATATAACTAAATAATAAATAAAGCAGCATGGTTTCCCTCTAATTCAAACCATAATTGCTTAATATACTTTTACTAACATATTGCTGATCATAGGAATACAGTAGCATTATAGACAAACATATAACCCACGTTTATTGCTATAATATGTATATCATAATCGGTAAACCATATATATATAGTTTCTAAACATGATCAGTCAATTGTAACAAAAGAGTAATTTGCATTTAGTAAACTAATACCATCATCGGCGGATTTTTACAGGGTCTTCCCCACTTTCCTGGAATATTTCTATCAAGTAATTTACTATAAAATCACTATGCACTGCCGTTGCAATTGCTGTAATAGTGCGACCAGCCTTCCACATACCCACGATACGTCCACGAGTAATTTCGCTAGTATACGGCATGACAGGTCCTGAGACATTAAACATGTTTTGGTTTCAATAACATCAGAAAAAGCAAAGGCATCAATCTCTCCTCTTTTACCCCTTATTGCTGTGTTATCAAGCCACCATGCTCTACGTTAGGTAAGGTGAAGGACACGCCTCAAAAGACCCCTGTAAACGATACAATACCCGCCAAAGATTTTCTTTGGCGCTCTGTGTACAAGGTAAATTGCTAATCATTTACACTGGGCTGGCAGCGCAGAATTAATTAGGAGAGGTTATATCTGATCTCCCCTCCCCTTCGTTTCATACTCAATAGAGCATCCCTCATTAGTTCATGGTTTAACGGCATATAACCTTCCTACAGAATAACAAGCTATCACAGCTTGAAGCTCAATTTTCTGCTAGCTTTAGCATTGCTCAAGTCACACAATTAATCGTGTCGGCTGCAAGGCAGGTTGTGGAACACCGAAGCGGGGGAAGAGACAGCTGTTGTCAAAGATCATAGTTCTATAATTGTCACTGCGGGATTCCAAGCAAATGAATTCCATCCAACAACGATTATCATTAGGACGCCTGGGTAGAGCAGTGCTTTTGCTTCCATCTCTCGTACTGATTGTCCAGGTTCGATTCCCAGCTCTGGAGTGGCGATTTTAAGTAAGCTCTATCCACGCCTTCACCTCTAACTTGCGCATGTGAAGTATCGTTCGAAGTCCGCGGTAAAAGCTGTAGGTCCTCTTATTCGGCCGCCAACCTCATAATCGCGTTATCATCGGAAGCAACGGATTCCGCCCGCTGGGTGCCTCCGCCTCAGAAATGGGCCCAGCCATCACTTGGTGGAATGAGGTACCCCCTGGCATAGGCAACATGAGGAGCGATAGGAACGACGATTATCGATTAAAACTATAACAAGTCACTAATGTTCGTGTAATAGCTATATAATCCGAGTTAGATGGCTCCGCGGTAACATGTGAGGTCCCATTCGGGAAGTCTGGGATTCGATTTACGTTGGACCGGGCATTCGGACCTTCTGTTTTTTCGCGGTTTTCTCAGGTCGGTAGTCGAATGGGTTCTATCCTCCATTCCCATGTCATGTTTCACGGTAGGAGTATCAGGCGAGTGGACGGCGTGGCGAGAGTGTGGTGGGGGAATTTGCTTTGAGTTACTGTCTTGGTGTCGTGTGACGATTCCACAACGAGGCCTCTACTTCAGGAAGGAAGCTTGTGTGGGTGGTTCCGCTAGCGTCCGGATCTCCATCTGGAGACGTTAGGGACCCCACCTGTATCCGAGGCTGCCGCCCCAGATCTGGCCACCCTTTATGTTCTTCCCTTTACCCCTTACTCCCACAGGTTCAATATGTAGAATGCGCCTCCTGTGTGTTTCCATGCCGAGATTCTCACCGCACCTGATCTACTCTAACGGTTATAATTATTGTAGTACGTACTTAAGTCCCGCATCAACGAGTACCCCCTTGGTTTGCAATTAATTGTAACTGCTAAAGCATTTCTGTTAAAAAAAAGTAGGAGGTTGTTCAAAGAAAGATCAAACTTCTCCTATAACATCCTTATTGCTCATTGTACACATTTTAAACACTGTGCCCTCTCAAAGTAGTCCCCCTTACTGGCAATACACCGTTCCCAACGTTTCTTCCAGTTTTGGAAATCCTCCTGGATTGCACTTTCTGGGATGGTGCTTAGATCTCTTATGCATTCATTACCTTGAATCTCCTCTATGGTTTGGAAACGACGTCCTTTTATTGTGGTTTTATGTTTGGGAAACCTTAAGAAGTCTGCTGGGGCTAGTTCGGAGAATAGGGTGGATGGGGCACAACGGGAGTTTGACGTTTTGACAGGTAGCTGCGGTCAAGGAGTGTCGCACTGTCATGATGTAATATCCAAGTCTGGCTTTTCCACAATTCAGGAAAATTGTGCACAGATTTTCCGCACAGCTTCCCTCAAACGAGCTAAAATTCCCTGGTATACTTCCTTGTTTACCATCTGACCACGTGGTACAAATTCCTGATGGACAATCTCGACATGGTCATCATGTGTTGATGTGGAAGGTCGTCCAGGCCTGGGATCCTCACCGACCGAGATTCTGACGTGTTCAAAACGCTTTAACTATCATAGCACTGCGTACGACTCATTGTAGCAAAATTACACACACACACCCTACACACGCACTCACACTTTTTTTTGGTTCCATTTATACCCCGCCTTTAACTACATTGATCTTATTGGCGGCCTTTCCTTTGGAACTTATTGCCTATTGGCAATGGTGTTAACTCGTGTAGCTGTTGTCTTTGGGTTTCTTTAGACTTTGGTTTTAATCATTAGATCATACACACATTTACACTCTCATTCTTACTTCCAGACTCTGGGGAGGATAAGGAATAATCTTACGAGGCAAAGGGCAGTTTGTTTTCTAAACCTGCCGCTAGGTGCGCACAGTAGCTGCAGCGCACTCCCTGTGCCGGTTCATGCGCTATTTCAAATCTTCGGTCTTCTTAACACACCTCGTATTTTACTCTATAATAGACAGGATTACAGCGGAGAATCATATCGCGATATAAACTATATGAGTATGATTCTTTCACTATTAAACTAATGAAATTTCAGATTAAAATATTACCCACTCGAAATGTTTTCGTAATTATTTATTTACAAAAGTGCGCGCGTGTGCGTGTGTGTATGTTTATGTTACGTATATGTTTCTACACCGTTGCACCCATTTCGACAAACTTGGCACAGATAAGCTTTGCAAGGCAAAAATTACTTTCTTGCTTACATTTTCTAAATTCCGCCCCATTTCACATGATTAGTTATTTAATTTTATGAAATGCTTACAAAAGCTCGTAAGACCATCTATATCTTTCTCAACGACATTCGTAATTTATCGAATATTGCCAACATAAGAACAATTACTTATGCTTTTACAGCCTTGCAAAATAACAAAGGAACAGCGAATTCACATATTATTCTTTGAGCTCCTCTCTGACATTGATCATGGAATAATAACAGTCAAATTAATAAATTACAACAGCAATGCCACCTGTGGCTATAATTGTGCAAATGTAAAAAGCTACAATCGCTTGGTAAAAAAATCTGATGTGTTACACTCACATGACTTTCTCTACTCTTCTACAAACTATTTTTACAAGCGCTTATTCTCCATATGCTTCAGGTTAATCGAGATGTTAATCTTATTGCTAATTTTCTTGTAGATGCAAGGGGATTGGTAGGCTTTACGCTATAGTCAAATATTTTAAGAGCTGGTTACTATGTCGAGTATTCCATTCACTTTGCATTACAAGTAAAAACGTGAATAAGGAATTTGAGAAAAAGTGTAAGTATTGGAAAATTTAAGGGAATAACAAGCAATAACTCGAAAATGGTTCACCCAACAAAAAAATGTATATAATATAAATTGTGTATTTTAACGCGATCTACATTTTTGTAGTAAAATTTTGTCTATCTGTTATGCCTTACCAGTTATGCAAGTCGTTCACAATGAAGATTACTTTTGGGGAATTTCCAGAAAATTCGAGATATACATTTCATTTGTCATGAAGATATCTTAAACATATGATATTTTAATCAAAATCGTTAGATCCATTTTTGAGAAAATTAAAATTTTCGAAAAATGTTACATGTAAAGGGTAATCTGGGGTGAGGGTATTTTCTTGAAAACCTTCGTGTCGCATCTCTGGAAGATACTGAACCTAAATACAAAATTTGGTGTTTATCCCAATGTTCGTTTCTGAGTTATGCTGTTCACAGACACACACACGGACGTATTTCCAAAAATACTTTTTACTTTCTCTACTACGTATAGTAAGTAGGGGAAGTATTGTATTCCACCCAAAAATTCGATACTGAAATTTCACCGGAAATACATGTTTTTAGACCCACTGAATCCAAAAAAAGCATTTTTGGAAACATGTCCGTGTGTGTGTCTGTCTGTCTGTCTGTCTGTGAACAGCATAACTCAGAAACGAACAGTCGGATAAACAACAAACTTGGTTTATCCGGATGATCATAGGTTTACAATAATATGTTTACCGTTACGATGCATTATCGCTCGAGTGCACGTGTACCCAGAACTTGCATTCTGTGCGCATTATACCATTTTAACATTTGTACCTACCTATTATGCACAATACAAATAACATATTACACAACTGTACAATGAAACAATTCACAAATAGGTGCACTAGATGACCGTGACACAGCGGCTATGGTCCAAGATTATCAGCAGGTTGGCGCCGGGCGGTCAGAGTAAACAAGATAAATGCTCCTCGCCAGCGTAAACACGGCGCACTATCGGCAGATTAACTGGTACCTTATGGAAGTTATTTCTCCCTCTCCTCCAGAAACTACGTCAAAATTGTTCTAGAATGTTCGAGAACCTTGTGGAAAGATTCCGCTGACTATATAAGAGACAGCTCTCGCGAGAGTCAGTCATTGCAAGTCGAGTCGAGTGCGAGTAGAGCTGTTGGAGCAATCAATGAGTGAGCGAATTAGCGAGTGCGTCTCTGGGGCGGCATCAAGACCGATTCTTCGAGCGGGTTAGTGACGGCTGTTGTGACGTGCAGCAAGTGGTACTGCGGAACGACGGGTTTTGGAAGTCTTGTGTTCGACTTTCGAGTGAAGCGAGACGTCGGATGTGAAGAGTCTACGTCACGAAGGAAGTGAAGTGACGGAGAATTGAACTAGTTCACCTTAGTGAAGTGATAGTGTGAACGAAGTGAACTCCCCGTGAAATTGAACTACAGAAAAACTAAAAGTGACAGTTGAAAAACTGGACAAAGTCACAGTGTAAATGTTGAACATATATGCATTCTAAATACATTAATTACTATTCCTTTAATATTACTAAGATTTAAAACGACTTAAATGAAAACAAAACACTTGTTTCCCTTGGACGTTCAGATTGAAATCAAATACTGTCACAAAGACAGGTATAAGATAAGCTACAAGGAGTACAGAACCGTTATATTAGGTGCAGCAAAGCACCTAAGATGGTATAATAAAACAATATGTCGCGCTATCTTTGGGAGTAGTGTACTACTGCATATTGGTATTTAGTTAACGAGTTTCAGCAATAAACAGAAGTTCATAGTAGGTCTAATCATACTCAGGGAAAGTAGTTACTGTCGCCTGTTATTTTATAACTGCGAGTAATTACCTTCTGTTCCCATTAATTTTATAACTGTTACACTACTTTTTGACCATCCTTCTTGTCGATACATAAAAAGAGTTCTTAATGTTGAGAACTTTCTCTGATTATGCACTTAACTCTGTAAGAAAAATCTCATTTTATTAAGAACAGAAACCTATTGGGTTTTCCCGTATTCATTTCCCGATTCGCCGGGAGAATTGTTTTACTAGAATCATGAGAACATAAATGTGTGTTCCATGGAAAATGATAATAATAAATTTTTCCTCGTGTTAAAGCCTCCAATAGAAGTTGAAAGAGGGCTATGCGAACGAAACAGCTAATAAACAAAGAAAATCTACCAATGTTATCTTCCAAACCTTCATTGTTTAAATGTGAGTGTATACTCGACCCATTTAAGCTGGTTCACTATACAGCAACTTTAGTGCTTAATGAATTGCCTATTTTTCTGTATTGTAGATATTCATCTTGTGAATTACTCTGCTCTTTAAATACCTAGTCAGAAATTCGTTTTGTCGTCCTCCGTGGTCTAGGGGTACCATGCTAGCTTCTAGTTCCAGGTCGGGGGTTCAAACCGCGGAGGGCGATGGATTCTTTTCGGGCGTAAAAATCCTTAGCATGGCTTCCTTCGGAAGGGAAGTAAAACCGGTGGCCCCGTGTCTTAGATTTACAACACGTAAAAGAATCTCGAGCCTGATAAAGAGGCCTCTGAACAAAATGTTCGGTCTTTCATGCCCAGTATAGAATGGGACGGTAAGAACCGTTGTAGTTAAAGAGCATGTATAAATGAAAAAAAGGTCATTTGCTTTTCTTGCAGTTAGCACTTCAATTCGTTCAATTCAGTTTCTTCTCTCTTCAGCTCGTACCCTAATCTTCTAACTTAGGACCCTCCTCTCTTCCTGTTTATAACCGCTACTTGACAGCATGTTGCAGGAACTCGCCGAGGAAACAGCAGAATAGTACTAAAATGAAACCACAGCAAAGTAGCAATTAGCTTTCCTTGTATTTCCGAACGCGTCTTGCAGAAGATTCACCCAAGTCAGAAGGCATGAGGGGATTCTGGAAGCTTCTACCCGCATCATGAAAGGAGTTCCAGGCAGTTCAATAAGCTGATAGCAACCTCCTCCTACCTCTACAACGAATTATGTGTCAGGCGGCGGGGAAAGCACCCTGCCCAAGGCGAGCAGCTAGAGTAGACTGCCACAATATGTCAGATATGCTTTCTGCACTACATTTTAGTTTTCACAGTGGTTTGTTTCCCATCACTAGTCTTTGGGAAACACTCCAGCGAACATGTTTTGTTTGTCCACTGCAAGGTATTATACCTATATATTTTCTCTTGTTAAAAATAAATATACCTCGGGAGATAAATTGCTGTGAAAGAATCAGATTTCTCTAAGTAGAAACAAAGTCCCACTTCCTTAACTACACTTTACATGGAAAAACGTTTCGTTAATTTTGAATTTCTCAGAAATGGTTTAAACGATTTTTGCTAAAATATAATATATTTCAGATATTTACAAGTCAAAGTGTATATCTTGAATTTTGAGTGAATATCCTGTTAAATCCACTTCATTCTGAATAACTGCTGTATAATTGGTAAAGCAGAGGGATGCACAATATCTTACTACACAAAAATTCTACATCTGGTTAAAGCACACAATTTATGCCAAATAATATTTTTGTGACATTCACCATTCCCAAGACATTCTTTGTTATTGTATTTTCAAATACTTATACTTTTTTCAAGCGGAAAATCACTTACGTTTTTTTCTCATGGTCATGGAAAAAGGACGGAATTTTAAAGACATTGCATGGCGACCTGCTCTTAAAAGATTTTACTATCGTATAAGCCTACTGTATTCCCCTTCTAATTACAATGAAATATGTAATAAAACCATTTCTACAAATAATATAAAGTATATAGAAGAATAAGCTTTTGTAATAATACTTGAAGAAGGCGGTGCCGTGGCCGAGTGGTTAGACTGCGCTCACCAAGGCGGCCCGTATTCAATCCCAGGGAACCGTATATGGAATTTGTTGGGCACAAAGTGGAGTCTGGGCGGGTTTTCTCCGGCTTTTCCCGTTTCCCCCGCCATTCATTCCACCAACTGCTCCATCGTCACCTTTCCTTTCATTCATCTCACCGTCATTTCATATCATCTCCTTCCTCGATCTCATACCAGGCTTCGGGCTAATCACCCATCCTGGGTGTTCTCTCTGATCCACGGCGTCTGACCCCAGGAACCCACTTGTAAGCCCTAATAGCTGGGAGGGTAAACAGAGAAAGAAGAAAACAATGCTTAAAGGGATGGGTATAGAAAGTTGATGTGGGTGTAATAATCAAATTACATTTATTAATATGACCTAATTACGTTTATCACCTCTACCCTAGACTTTAATGCAGAAACAGCAAACACTAATGTAATCAAGTTGGGCGAATGAAGTCAAGAGAATATCCCTGTGCGCTTAATGGAATCAAAACAGGTGAAATGGCGCTAGCTGTTCGCTTCAGACATCTGTTCCCTACGTCATATTAATTCAGATTCAAATAATTATTTTGACCCAGTTCCAAGACCAATCGTGGAAAAGCCCAAACTAGTAGGATGATCCTGTGGCAATCGATGTCTGCGGCAACTGACCAAACCATCCTAGGTGTGAATGAGACAGAAATATGTTTTTTCAGTAACGTGTTTTAATCCTATGCTTTTGCATCAGTTAGCGGTATTGCGCGGTAATAGCAGCTACCCTTGATCCCCCATAATTATCTGGTTCATTAGAGAACTTCACTCATTATAGTTCAATCTGTTCTGCAATATACTGTTAGTAGTAGTAGTAGTAGTAGTAGTAGTAGTAGTAGTAGTAGTAGTAGTAGTAGTAGTAGTAGTAGTAGTAGTAGTAGCAGTAGTAATAGTAGTGGTGGTGGTGGTAATAATAATAAAATAATAATAATAATAATTGATAAGGCTGCGTAACAACGGAAGTTCTGCTCTATTTTAAAACAGCCTGTTTAATTTTTACTTTTTCTACTACGTATAGTAAGTAGGCAAAGTATTGTATTCCACCCAAAAATTCGACTCCGAGATTTCACAGCAAATATGTGTTTTAGGTGCCTTGAATCCAAATAAAACATTTTGGAAGCATGTCCGTGCGTATTGTGTGTGCGCGCGCGCGTGTGTGTGTGTGTGTGTGTATGTGTGTGTGTGTGTGTGTGTGTGTCAATCTGTCTGTTTATCTGTCTACCTGCCAGACTGTTGAGGCAGTGTTTTTAACACTTAAATAATTTCAATCTAATTATATAATATGTAAATTCAATAACAGTCCACCTTGAAGCAATATGTCTATGTAATAATTTGTAAAATGTATGTAACAGTCATTGCATATGCTTATATTATTGTAAACATGTGCAATAATGTTATGTGAATGTATTACGTAGTTTAACAATGTAGGAGCTGTGAGAATAATAAGTTAAAAGTTGCTAACAATGAGGTAACAATGAGGTAACCTTAAGGAAATAATGAGTTTGAGAGTTTAACAATACTACTTGTAATTCTTGGAAGCAATAACTTAATTTTAGTCACAGTTTATAAAATAGCCAATTAACAACCAGAAAAAGCTTTAGTAAAATGAAGGTATTCTATTGGAATAGGATTAGCCAATCAGAGACTGAAAAGGAGAAACATTTACAAATTTAGAAGTCAGTTGCTTCTAGACAGCGCTCATAACTGGACGTGTTGCCTGCAGACAACGTTACTAACAAGACGCAAAAAGTTGTCTCAAGAAATATAATATGTATTCGTGTGAGACGAAAATACTTTACGTGTTAAAAAAATGCAAATAATTAATAAAAAGAATCTAACAGCTCTCTATATCAGTGAAGTGTTATATAAATCGTATTAAGCATTAATAAAAGGAGTGAAGTAAAATTATAATCTGTGTAAGCCTACATTCTTGTCACATCACAACCCTGCCAAGATATCCATGTCTAAAATAAATACTGACGCACCCAAGACAAACATAAATATTAAGTATTTAAAGAAACAGTTTAATTACAAAGTTAATATTTTTTTAAACTTGGACAAAGGCCACCTGAAAGTACATTTGGGGCGAAGGCTACCGGAAACTGTTTACTATACGTGCGGTTGCAACTACTACAAGTTCGGCTCCCCAACAGTTGAAATATAATACAACTCCTAAAATACTCCTTTCTCACTGTGAACGCACAAATCAAAAAGAAAAAATCGGACAAATACCAAACTTGGTATTTGAGTTCAGTATCTTCCAAGGATACGACATGAAGATTTTCATGAAAATCCCCTACCCCAGACTACCCTTTACATGTAGCATTTTTTCGAAAATTTTTATTTCCTCAAAAACGACTAACGGTTTTGATTAAAATATCATATATTTGGGATATTTCCATGGCAAATGTAATATAAATCTTAAATTTTCTGGGAATGTCCCCAAAAGTCCTCTTCATTTTGAATGACTTTCGTATAACTGGTAAGAGCTACACAAAATCTCGTTAAAACACAATTTATGTCATACTCTTTTGTCGAGTGAGATATTTTCGAGATATTCCTGTTATTTGTTTGAATTTTCCAATAGTTACACTTTTTTTCGTATGGGAATTCGTTATTCATTTTTTTAATGTCCTGGACATGCAAAGAGAATGGAATGCTCCATTTAGCAATCAGTTCTTAAAATATTTGACTATCGCTTAAAGCCTACCATATTCCCCTTGCACCTACAAGAAAATTAACAATAAATGTTTAAATTACAAATGTTTTTCTGATTAACATGAAGCAGATGGAGAATAAGCGTTTAATAGTAGGGAAAGTCATATGAGTGCACACATCAGATTTTCTCCAATGACACAAGTCGTTTCTCCGCTGCGGAATTATATTAACATATTACATAGGTTAAAACTTCCTGCATAAATATCGGGGTCGTTTGCCAAAGGTTTTCAAACTAACATGTAATTATAAAGGTAATTTCTATGTTGCTGGAAAGCTTCGCAAGGGGGCCGTCTTATAGGTACTATGGTAGTTATTGCGATACGGTACACAATAAAAGCTTAAACAAACAATCGGAAAGTTAAAGTCAACACAAATTGCAATATTTGTAGCAAAAACTGCAAATAAGAATATTTTGCAGGTGGTGTATCTATCTAAATAGACCAATATAGTAGGTGTAACAGGCTTTACGTTCTGAACTACTTATCTACCTATAATGCCATAGTTCCTTTTATACATTTCCAGAAATTATCATTTGCTTGTGCCACATTATACCACACAATAATGTACTTGTACTTAACATTACTTCTGGGGGGATACAGCACATTCAGATTAACAAACTTAAACATATAAACGAATTAACAATTATAGCACTCAATAAAAATTGTAATAAATGTGTTTATATTACCTGCATTAATTTACTTCAATATTTTTGTAGTGCACAAAATTTTGAATTCCCCCAAAAATGTTTGATGGCTCAAGGCCCTGCCCCAACTGACACATGTTTTACCGGTATACCAACCGTTCTCAAATTCATTGAAAACTAAATTAAAGAGAGCTTTATTTATGGACGCTCTTTAATTGTTGTGGTGCTTAGCATCCCATCCCATATTGGGCGACAGAGCGGTAATTTTTCTCAGAGGCTTCTTTATCAGGCTTGACGTTCTTTTACGTGCCGTAAATCTACGACACGGGACCACCGGCTTTACTTCCCTTCCGAAGGAAACCATGCTAAGGATGCATGGATGCCGGGTTTGAACGCGTACCTCGAAAACTATAGGCTAGCTTGGTAACCACTATACCACGGAGGACGAATATCAAATTGATTTTGAGATAATATACCCCAGTGGCAACTTGCAACATCGTTAAGTATTTTAAGTCCTGGTTTTATACTTAACCACTATTGGTGCAACCAATTAATTGTTCTTCCAAACATGTGTGTTGAAACGTTGGAAAGATAGAATCAAACTGAAAGATGTAACGCCATAGCCGGAATATAAGCCATTATCTTCGGCTTACCCTGAAGCTGGGCTACCATGGCAACGTACCGGCACAATATTCCCCTGCTGACTCACATTTGTTCCGGTAAACCACAAGGTGTTCTCAAATTCATTTTGAGATAACGTAGTCCAATAATTGTAAGTCACATTCTCGTAAGTACGAGGGTATTCAATAAGTACCCGCACCTAACTTTTTTAAATTTATTATAACCACAATAGAAACTTACAATTATCTCATTTTCAACGTAGTCCCCTTGCCTCTCCATGTACATTTCCATCGTTCACAAGCTTTCTGAAGCCCTCAGAAAAAAATCAGATGTGTTACACTCACATGACTTTCTCTACTCTTGTATAAACTATTCTCCATATGCTTCATGTTAATCGAAATGTTAATCTTATTGCTAATTTTCTTGTAGGTGCAAGGGGAATGTGGTAGGCTTTAAGCGATAGTCAAATCTTTTAAGAGCTGGTTGCTATGTGGTGCATTCCATTCTCTTTGTATGTCCAGGACAAAAAAACGAATAACGAATTCCCATTTGAGAAAAAGTATAAGTACTGGAAAATTTAAGGGAATAACAAGCAATATCTCGAAAATGGTTCACTCAAAAAAAAATGTATATGACATAAATTGTGTATTTTAACGCGATCTACATTTTTTGTGTAGTAAAATTTTGTCTATCTCTTATGGTTTACCAGTTATGCAAAAGGAGTTCACAATGAATAATTTTGGAGACATTCCCAGAAAATTAGAGATATACATTTCATTTGTCATGAAAATGTCTTAAACATATGATATTTTAATCAAAATCGTCAGGAGCCATTTTTGAGGAAATTAAAATTTTCGAAAAATGTTCCATGCAAAGGGTAATTTGGGGTGGGGGATTTTCTTGAAAACCAGAAGTAATATTACTAGTAATATTGTAATTATCCTGAAATACGAACTAGCCTCTCTGTAGAACGAGGAACTTGTTCATGCCAAGAATTAAAACAACTTTCATCCAAAGACTCTTAATAATTTCTCATGTTCACTAATTTACGCTTTCTTACACGTATCTCCAACTGTTCATCAACATCATTACTTTCGCTGAGATCCAAATAGTTACATTCCGTCATTTCATGCACTGGTATGTGAATTAAATTTAAACTGAATTTTATTTATGGACGCTCTTTAACTGCTGTGGTCATTAGCGTCCCATTCTATATTGGGCGTGAAAGACGGTAATTTTGCTCAGAGGCCTCTTTATCAGGCTTAAGGTTCTTTTACGTGCCGTAAATCTACAATACGAGACCACCGGCTTTACTTCCCTTCCGAAGGAATCCATGCTAAGGATTTTACGCCCGAAAAAATTCATCTGCCCGGTTTAAACCCGCGACCTCGGGAACTGGAGGCTAGCATGGTAACCGCTACACCACAGATGACGATTGGTATGTGAACTTAACCTCCATTCGGCTAGGAGTTTACTGGAAGAAACTCTACGGTAAGGTAATTCGTTTATAGTCGCTGAGGAGCAAGTTGAGACAGAATTTTAAACAAAGACAGCATATACACTTACCCTCTCACTCGCACTCTGCCATTAGGGAGTTAATGGTATTGGTGTCACTCCTTCCAAAACGTCCGCGCTACTAACAGTGGCGGCCTGTCTCTCTCCGGAGTGTCCAGCACATACTTCATCCTCAGTGTCTTCAAGGTTGATTACAAATCGATCGATGGCCTCGTCAATTAATCCATCTTTCTCCCAATAAAACGTTCCCTCGTTTTCCAAACTTTCACGTTCTTTTTTCCAGTTTGTCACCTTTGTTAGCGCATTTTCAAGAAGTTACTACGTCACTGGGCTTCAATGTGATATGCCTAGTAACATCTTTCTTTACTTGGGCCCAAATTAACTCAGTCGCATTGAAACTGCAATGGTAGGGAGGAAGACGCACTATTGTACTTTCTGCTAACTCCGCAATAGTGTCAATTTCATATTTTGTAAATTGGTCTTTCATAAGCTTAATATTGTAGTATAACACTACTTTCATTGATCTGGGATCATTTAATATTTTCACATAACCAGGCATGCATTTCGCTCTTTAAACTGGATGACACAGGGGCCTTGTTTATTTCCACTGAATGACATGGTGCTTTGTCCATAACGATTACACTGCTTTGAGGGATTTTAGGGAGGAGTTTTTCTACAACCAATCCCTGAAAACTACACCGCCCATTTCTTCGTGATAATTTTTTGTTGACTTAGACCGAAAATAAAGCAAAGCATTTGGAATAAACCCTTCAGAAGACCCAGCATGTAGGTATTATAATGATCTCTGCACTTTGAAGAAGATATTGTCTTTACGTTGGAGTTGTTTATTTATTTAGCTCCCGTATGGACGCCAATTTGAAGTAGGTGGTTTGTTACATTATTTGCACCACGCTTTGGGCGTCAATTTAAAGTAGTTTATATTGAAGGAGTTGTATTATAGTTCAACTGTTGGGGAGCCGAATTTAAAATTCGTTGCAACCGCACGCATAGTAAACAGTTTCCGGTAGCCTTCGCCATAAAAATGTATTTTCAGATGGACTTTGTCCCAGGTTTAAAAAAATATTAACTTTGTAATTATACTGTTTCTTTAAATATTTAATATTTATGTTTGCCTCGGCTGCGTCAGTATTATTTTAGATGATGATGATGAGATGGGCCTTAAGGGCGCTCAACTGCCAAGGTTATTAGCGCCCTTACTATGTGTAAAATATAAAATGTAAAAGTCAAAAAAGTAAAAAACCCCATACAAACCGCTTGGTCAAAAACACTAAAAAACACAACAGACGAAATACCAAGATCTACACACTAAAATCATGGTCAACAAGAGAATAAAACAACGTGTCAAAACTGTAGAATGCGAGGAAAACGAGCGCCAGATGTCCATTGGGGAGGAGTGCCCCCATTAAAAGATAATGTAAAATCAAACAGCTAAAAGGCGCTCAGCGCATCAAATACGACGGCTAAAACCAGTCAGCGATAAAACGTAAAAGACATTCTACAGCATGCGCGTCGTCTGCCAAAACGTTGGCTAGGCCAACAGGCAGACCAACACGAACGCGCAACGGAGATAAAACTTGACACTCTTAAAATGTGACGCACCGTTAAGGGCGCATCACACTGCTCACACAGTGGTGCGGGGTCACCAATGAGCAGGTATCTATGACTAAAAAGACAATGTCCGATTCGTAAACGAGCTAAAAGTACCTCTTCCAGACGAGAAGAACGAGAAGAGGTACCCCAGACTAACGGAAGAGGTTTAATCTCCCGCAACTTGTTCCCCCTAAGAACCGCCCACTCATCGCGCCAGCGCGAGAGGATACGGTAAAGTAAAATAACATAAAAATCTGAGGAAGGCACAACACAGGTAAAACATCTGGGTGATAAAATGGCCGATTTGGCAGCGGCATCGGCAGTCTCGTTGCCAGAGATGCCCACATGACCTGGAATCCACACGAAGGAGACGCTGATGCCAGATGCACCAAGCGAGTGGAGCAGGTCATGAATGCGCTGTACGAGCGGGTGGTAACTATACAGCGCGTGAATACTCTGAAGGGCACTCAGAGAGTCCGAACAAACAACACAGCGCCGTAAGACGTGCCGCTGAATGTATAAAACACATTGATATATACCAAAAGGTTCCGTGGTATAAATCGAACATTGTTCAGGTAAACGAAAAGTAAACCTCTGTGCACCCAAAACAAAGGCACATCCGACTTCAACATCAGCCTTAGACCCATCGGTATATATAAAATGAGTCCCCGAACTGTGCCTGTAGTTCTAAAAAAGCGGATCTATGTGCGGAAACAGGGGTCGCATTTTTCGGCATCGACATTAACCCAAGGTGGGCCTCAGCGCGCGACCATGGAGGAAAACGCGTTTCCCCCCGTGGAAGGCAGGCGCTGGCGTAACGTCCAAATGCCGAAGTAGCAGTCGAAATCGAACCCCTGGAGGAAGCAATGCAGAGGAGCTAACTAAATATTGGCGATCCAGCGAATCCTCGTAAAATATCGCGAAGGAAGGATGGCCAGGCAAGCTGGAGAGTCGACAGGCATAGCTGCACAAGAGCATCTCACGCCTGAAGGACAGTGGAGGCTCTGCAGCTTCAGCATATAGGCTAGGTACAGGGCTGGTTGGAAAGGCCCCTGTAGCGACTCTTATGCCTCGATGGTGAATGGCATTCAATCGGCGTAACACAGATGGACGTGCCGATGAATAGACAATGCACCCGTAATCAAGCTTGGATCGGACCAAGGAGCGATAAAGACGCAGAAGAACGGTCCGATCAGCTCCCAGGATGTGCCACTTAAAACACGTAAAAGATTAAGAGAACGGTCACACTTTGCTTTTAAAAAGGAAACGTGAGAAGTCCAGCTCAGCTTTCGATCAAAGATCAACCGCAAAAATTTCACCTCGTCTGCAAATAGAAGGACCTCAAGGTGGAGAGAGGGCGGAGGGAAAGCCTTCCGGCGCCAGAAATTGATGCAGACGGATTTCTCGGCGGAGAAATTAATGCCGTTGGGGTTACTCCAGGCGTAGAGACGGTCGATACAGCTCTGGAGACGGCGTTTGAGCAGACAGGTCCGCCGTGAACTACAATAAATGGCAAAATCGTCAACGAAAAGGGACGATGAAATGCCAGCTGGAATACAATCAACAATGGGGTTGATAGCTATCGCAAAAAAGTGTGACACTGAGTACAGAGCCCTGCGGTACTCCGTTCTCTTGAATAAAACGACTAGATAAAACCGAGCCCACACGTACACGAAAGACGCGGTCCGTCACAAACCCCCGAAGAAATATGGGAAGACGACCGCGGATATTCCATGCGTGAAGAGTACGAAAAATGCCGCCCCTCCAAGTGTCATAAGCTTTCTCCAGGTCAAAAAACACAGCCATGGTTTGACACTTTCTCAGAAATCCATTCATAATATGCGTCGACAGGGACACCAGATGGTCGACGGTAGAGCGATAGCGGCGAAATCCGCACTGAGATTTCGCTAGAAGTTTCTGAGACTCAAGCCACCATGTCAACCGCCCGTTGATCATGCGCTTCATCACCTTGCAAACGCAACTGGTGAGGGAGATAGGGCGGTAGCTGGAAGGTAGTTGGCGATCCTTCTCAGGCTTAAGCATAGGAACAATGGTGGCTTCGCGCCAAACGGAAGGGAAAAAGCCGTCTTGCCAAATACGGTTATAGACCTGTAAGAGAAAGAGTTTACTGTCGGCTGAAAGGTTCTTTAACATCAGGACATGAATGCCTTCCGGCCCAGGAGCGGAGTGCCTAGAGCAATGAAGAGCGTGCTCAGCCGCCTCATTGTGAAAAGTTCATTATAACACTCATTATTAGCAGACCGAAAATTAAAGGTGTCGGAATCCAGCCGGTCTTTGATAGAGCGAAAGCCGGCGGAATAATGGTTTGAACTGGAAACCGCCTCAAAGGCAGCACCCAGAGTGTTAGCGATGGCAGCCGGATCCACTATGGTGGCATTGGAAACCTGAAGGCCAGAAACAGTACAATGCGACACTTTACCTGAGAAGCGACGAAGTTTATCCCAAACAACAGATGAAGGCGTAAAGCGATTAAAAGACTGGACAAAATGATTCCACGACGCCTTCTTGCTATCCTGAATAATGCGACGAGCGCTGGCGCACGATTGTTTAAAAGTCACCAAATTATCGAGTGTTTGGTGTCGCCGAAACTCTCTAAGTGCAGTTCTACGGGCACGAACGGCGTCCCGACAATCCTCGTTCTACCACGAACAGGAGGTCGCCGAGGTTGAGAGGATGAACGGGGAGTAGACGTAAGGTGCTGCACTAGTTGGTTAATATCGGCGAAGGGCTGATAGTAAAAATGCACTTGCCTGGATTACAAGCTCCAGTCGGCTTTTGTGAATATCCAGGTAGGTACTCTCGAATGCTGTACGTGGTGTCACAGAAGAGAAACGATGCAGGGGTAATGGTCGCTGGAGTAGGTGTCAGCGACGACGTTCCACTGAAGACGACTAGCAAGCTGGAGTGAGCAAACGGCAAGGTCCAAGTGAGAAAATGTACCGGAAGAATCAGAAAGAAACGTAGGCTCACCTTTATTGAGTATAGAGAGATTGAACTGATCAAAAATGTCTGATAGAAGTGTTCCACTCGCACAAGCCCTTGGCGAACCCCACAGGGGGTGATGGGCATTAAAATCTCCCAACAGGACAAATGGTGTTGGGAGAGCGGACAAGAGAACTCGAAGGTCCGCGTTAGCGAGGGGAGACGATGGAGGTGAATATACAGAGCAAACAGAAAAGAAAAAACCGGGTAACTGCAGTCTAATGGCAACAGCTTGCAAGTCGGACGTAAGAGTGAGACGTTGAAAGTGAACGTCGTTACGCACTAACAACATGACACCTCCATGAGCAGGAGTACCCTTCTCCGGTTCAAGGTCGTAGCGAACCGGAGTATATCCTCGGAGATCAAAAGGATCATGAGGGCGAAGCTTAGTCTCCTGAAAACACACGACCATAGGCGAATGGGAACACAATAAAAGTTGCAGTTCCGCCCTATGCGATCGTACACCACGTACATTCCAGGTCAGGATAGCCATTAAAAAAGGGATAAACTGTCTATTTACAAGGGCGGCTTAAAATTACCTTTTGTTCAACCTTTGGGCTTGGGCTTTTGGTATGGAGTTGGTCAGACTCGATAGCCTCCTCGAAGGGAGGGCCCACGCGCTCAGAGCCAGAAACCGATTCAAGCGCCGTGAATCGGTTCTGGGTGGCGATGGGTGAGGGGTGCCGCTGAGCGCGGCTTGTCCCAGGAGCTTCCTGGGACTGTGACCTCCGAGGAGGAGAAGGTGAACTTTTCTTACCGCGCGCACGCGGAAGGTCCATCAGAAAATCTTCCCTACGAAGTTACTGCTTTGGTTTCTTTTCAGCGGCTTGCGACTTCATTGACTTGGAACCAGGTTTATATAGCTTGCTAACTATACCAGAAATGGACGGCCGGATGGTAGTGGCGGTTAATGCAGTCATGGAAGGTCTGAGTTTCGGCATCTACTCGTGGTACTGGCGAGGCAACAACAGAACAAAATGTACCAGATCGCAGAAGAGAAGGTTGGCGCGCATGGTAACGCCTCCGGGCCTCGGCGAAGGAGAGATTCTCCTTTACCCAGATCTCCTGGATCGCCTTCTCGTCCAAGTACCGCGGACAGTCGGCAAATGACGCAGAATGAGACCCTTTGCAGTTTACGCAGACGGGGGCTGTGGAAAGGTACTTTCGTGCGACGGCTGGCTACATGAGCCACAGATGGTAACGGCACTCTTACAGGAGACTTGCGTATGCCCAAAACGTTGGCATTTAAAACAACGCAGAGGTCTAGGAATATAAGGCCTCACAGCAATACGTTCGTACCCCGCTCAAATGCTCGTGGGCAGATCGACGCCATCAAATGTTATAAACAGGGTACGAGTGGGTACCAATACTCCGTCGCGTTTGGCCTGCACTCTATGCACTGCTGTCACCTTTTGGTCTGAAAGATAATCTACGAGTTCATCGTCCGACATACCATCGAGGCTATGGGTGGTAATGACGCCTCGACAGGAATTCAATGTGCGGTGCTTCTCCACACGGATGGGATAGCCGTGGAGAAGCGTAGCGCGCAACAAGGTCTTACTTTGCTGATCGGACTTCGTTTGTGCTAATAAGGAACCATTCCGTAGACGAGTGCAGGACTGAACCGCACCAGCAATAGCATGAATGCCCTTTTGAATGATGAAAGGGTTCACCTTCTCAAAACTTTGTCCTTCTTCGGTTCGTGAAATGACCAAGTAACAACCAGTTGTCGGTGGTGTCATTTCTGTTACGTAAACTTTCCGGCGCTTGTTGGTATTAATGGAGAAAGGGTGATCCATAGAGAAATAAATCCTCCACCATTGCAACCGTCTCCGACCTCGGGCTCTGACTTCCTGGGCGTTACCCCGGCTTGGGTGAGTGGCCTATCTATACCAGACTCACCCCAGGGTCACACCTCCCAGAACATAGACAGAGGGACCCAATCGCCGTCAGAAGTCAGCAGCTCATGCAATGGCACCCCGCGGGACTGCAGTTGAACAGCGGATACGATTACAATCCCTACATGACGACCCCGGGTGGTGGGGATGACGCCATTACTCACTCACCCAGTGCTCGGGTATCCGTCAGGCTGTGGATTAAAATAAAATGTAAAAGAAATAAAACTGTGTGGGCGTTTCGCACGCAAGGTAGGCCGTCGAGGAAGAAAAAGAGAGGCGTAAATGAATGGACGTGGTGCAAAATGTGCAGAAGTAAAAGAGAAGAAAGAAACGATGGCGAGGGGCGACATAGAATGAAATGCATAGAACGCACGAGAGCCTACCTTGAGTCCCCCAGTCACGAGAACGACCCCACCACGACCGGACGGGGATGAATGGGTGAAAATGGCTATGAATGGCTCGGGTACCCCGGGTGCGCCTAACCCGTAATCACAAAAGGTGAGCCCCTGGGGGGATTATTTTAGAGACATGGATATCTTGGCAGGGCGTGATGTGACAAGAATGTAGGCTTACACAAATTTTAAGTTTTAATTCACTCCTTTTTATTAATCCTCGACACAAATTAAATAGCACTTCACTGATATCGAGAGCTGTGAGATTCTTTTATTTAATACTTGCACTTTTTAATACGTATACTATTTTCGTCTCACACGGATACGTATTATATTTCTCGAGGACACATCACGCATCCAGTTACAAACACTATCCGCAGGCAACTGAAAAGATTTCAACCATCTAAACTTGTAAATTTCTGTATTTCAAGTCTCTGATTGGCTAATCCTACTCCAATAGCATACCTGCATTTAAATAAAGCTTTTTTTGTTGTTGATTGGCTGTTTTATAAACAGTCACTAAAATTACATTATTGTTACTACAAGAATCACAAGTAGTATTATTAAACTTTCTTACTCATTATTGACTCAAGGTTACCTCATTGTTACCTCTTTGTTAGCAACTTTTGACCTATTTCTCACAGCTCCTACATTATTAAATTACGTAATGCATTCACATAACATTATTGAACATGTTTACAATAATATAAGCATATGCAATGACTGTTACATATATTTTACAAATAATTACATACACATATTGCTTCATGGTGAGCGGTTATTGAATTTACATATTATATAATTTGACTTAAATCATTTAAGTGTTAAAAATACTGCCTCACCTTTACCTAGGGCGACAATCATAGATATGTCAATTTCATCATCGGGTGTATCACGGAACCATGTTTACTTGTAGTATGGTTCACATTCAGCCAGGCTTCATCGAGATAAACGACTGGTCTACCACTTGCTCTCATTTCCTACAATCCTTTTAAGTAATGAAACCAGGTTTTCCCATTAAACACTTTCGTCCTGCACTGTTTTTAGCATACCGGAATTTAAGAAATTTTAAGATTTGTCGCACTACCCATATGCTGCCTTCAACTAAATTAGCCTCCCTCAAAGCTCCGTGGATATCAACCAAACTCGGAACAAAACTTTTTTTATATAAGGCATAAATTGTTCTTTTGAACGCCGATGCAGTAAATGAGTCCATGTTTGTCTTTGTCGAGGAACTATTGGGCCTTTTCTCACCCGAGTTCGGATTTTGGACCCTGAATTGTCTGCGTTTACCTTCTCATTTAACATTCTATAAACACTTGCACAAGATATTCCAGTTACAGCAGCTGTTCGGCCAAAATCATCTCCGACAGATATTTTAAGCTGACCACTTAAGTGCCTCAAATTCATCTTTAAAGAAACTATGAACATTGATTACTGTTCCTCTACCCTGTGACCGCAATGGCTTTCCCCTTTTTCCAATGCCTGTTTGAACAACTGTTAACACGAGAACAAATATTGTCAAATATAGAACAAAATTAAGCATTTCTGAGCTCAACATTTTGTAACTTTGTCGCGGTATCGTTCGTGTTATCTTATTTGCTGAGCGCCTGTTATTGTTTTACTATTTTGAATTTTGGGTTCTTTGTCCTCCGGCTAGCTATTATTACTCAGTCGAGCAAATCTCTTGAACAGGGTGTGTAAACGGAAAGGAGTTGTTACTAAAAGATAACACTGATAAAAGAACTTGTTTTTACACTTTTATTGCCGTCACACTTTATTAATTAAACACATGATTACTCTTGATACACGTCTGACTGTAACTGTTATATTTTCGAATGTAACTATAATCACTTATTTGCCGCACTTTATTAATTCGCGTATTTCACATTCTATAACTAGCTTTACGACGCGAGAGATTCTGTAGAATTGTGTAAAGTGTACTTCGTGGATGATTCTGTAGAACTGCGCGACGTGTAACCCGTGAATGATTCTATTAAACTGTGCGATACTTGTCTCTGGCTTTACAACTTATACTCCCTCACCCCGATATGCCTAAATATTATAACAGAGCTGCTATTGGTTAATAAAGCGCGCCAACATTAGTGTCTATTTTTTTATCCAATCAAAATTACGAACACATATGCTCTAGGGAAGATATTCCCTCCATTTCTAAAGCAAAGCACGCTACTCTGACGTCATTTGTTTGTCTCTTCTAATTAATAATTAACTCACCCCCTCGTTTCATTGTTATCCGCTCCTATTGTCAGTTTCAGTGAGGCCGTGTAAACGTATTTCCTAACAATACTTATAATTAACAAACATCTCAAATCATTGTCATACAATAATGCTAATTTACACTACAATCACTCTGGCATTTACAGTGTTGTGATATAAAATACTGCCTCAACTAAGGTTAGAATCTACTATGTAGTAATGTTTTCACTTACACTACACTTTTAATAAAAGTAGCCGTTACTTTTATAATAAAACGGAATAACACTACACGATACAAGCAATGTAGAAACTTAACACGCAAACAAATTCTAATAACGCTAAAGCAGAGAAGAGATTGCACAGAAAAAAATAGACAATGCTTGCCAACGCTGATAACCTCAAGAGTTAGACTCACACAGCAAGACACTTCCTTGTGGTCCTGCCTATGTTACTTGACAAGTGTTTGACAGCCTCGGCGTTTTCTGGAGCAGGTAGCATTCTCAACATATTCCTCACAAACTATAGAGCCTACTTTACTCTCACATATTGGTTCATATGAATAAAAAGCAAGTACTTTCTCAAAGTTCGTACTCGTGAGTATGAACACTTTCTATGACTATAATATACTCAGCTCAATGAGAATACTCGTTTTCATAAGAATAAAAGTCTACTACCTCACGCGAATATTAACTCATCCCCACAGCCATCTTGTTGAAGATGATAGTTTGTTACGTTGTTATTTATTAGCCCCACGCTGGGCGCCAATTTGAAGATGATGGTTTGTTACGTTGTTATTTATTAGCACCATGCTTTGGGCGTCAATTTGAAGTAGAAGTTTGCTTCACGTATGGAAAGAGTTTGTATTGTAGTTCAACTGTTGGAGAGCCGAACATGAAGTAGTTGCAACCGCACGTATAGTAAACAGTTTCCGATAGACTTCGCCCCAAATGTATTTTCAGGTGGCCTTTGCCCCAAGTTTAAAAAAATATTAACTTTATAATTTTACTGTTTCTTTAAGTATTAAATATTTATGTTTGCCTCGGTTGCATCAATATTATTTTAGAGACATGGATATCTTGGCAGGGCGATATGCAACAAGAATGTAGGCTTACATAGATTTTAAGTTTTAATTCATTCCTTTTTTATTAATCCTTGACACAAATTAAATAGCACTTCACTGATATCGGGAGCTGTGAGATTCTTTTATTAAATACTTGCATTTTTTAACACGTATACTATTTTCGTCTCACACGAATACGTATTAAATCTCTCAAGGACGCAGAAGCAACGCATCCATTTATGAGCACATTGCAGGCAACTGAATTGATTTCAACCGTCTAAACTTGTAAATTTCTGTATTTGAAGTCTCTGATTGGCTAATCCTACTTTCATTTAACTAAAACCCCTCCGGTTGTTGATTGGCTATTTTATAAACTGTCACTAAAATCACATTATTGCTTATAAGAATCACAAGTAACATTTAAACTCTCAAACTCATTATTGCCTCAAGGTTACCTCATTGTTAGCAACTTTTAACCTATTATTCTCACAGCTCCTACATTATTAAGTTACGTAATACATTCATATAACATTATTGAACATGTATACAACAATATAAGCATATGCAATGACTTACATACATTTTACAATTTATTACATACACATATTGCTTCAAGGCGGGCTGTTATTGAATTTACATATTATATAATTTGACTGAAATCATTTAAGTGTTAAAAATACTGCCTCATTGTTCTCTTAAAAGTAAGTATGTACTCGTGTTATCTACACTCTTTGACCATATACCAGCTTTGTTGATTCTGTGTTGTGCTGTTTGGCATTCTGAATTAGAAGAGTAGATTTTGTCGTATTTGGTTCTGTCCCATCAGAACTGCTCAGGAGTTATCTTGTGTTGCAAAACAAGTTTCAACAGAAATGTTAGAGAAATGTGAGGTCCTTTAAGAAATGAAAAATGAGTTGAAGCAACACACACAAAAGCATAGCTGTAAATTAAATTGGCAAAACAATAAATAAAATGAAGTGGGCAAAAATCTATTATCAATAAATCGGGCAAAACGAAAATATTCACAGATTCTAAAATCATAATTATAAGCTGCTGGGTGCAGATTCAAATCAGACTGTTTCTAAAATCCTGGGATGTTTACATATTTTTCTACGAAACAGTTTTGTTATAAATAACCTATCTTCTTAAGCAACTGAATTTGGGCTTAGGATTTTGCACAGAAAGCTTAATAAATCTGACTTTCAATGATACTTTTAGATCATGTTTTCAAGAAGCAAAACAGGATTTTTAAACTCCTTGAATGTTCATGGCAATGAGAGAAAACCAGTAAATAAAATGATTATAGGCAAAAAGAAACAAATAATTGTGGATTGGAAACCCATAACTCGTAAGGTGCTAGACGAAGTCATCCGACTGTATTTAGAATCTGAAACGTGTTTTTCTAACCCCAGAGGAAGTGGATTGAATGTAGGAATAATGGCAGATTTGTACTTGAAAATATATTACATAATTAATTAGCAAGCCGAATTTCTTTCATTTAATAAACCTGCATTCAATAACATACATAATTATCTTTTTAGAAACCCTTATTCTTTCAGAATTCTTTACATTCTTAACGGCTTCAATACATTAAATTAAGCTACAATAATTACGTACTTGCTTCCTGCTCTCACATTTACTGATATCTTTGAAATCTAAACCCCAATAAATGTATAATTCGGACGGTCAACCTTTCTCCGGTGAATAATTACAAAAGAAAATTTTGAATAAGTTAAGCCAAACAAGAATTTAGAAATACCGTCCGGAATGCATTCTGTCTAAACGCTGTCCTGCTGTTTTCCTCGTGACCTCTCTCGCCGTCGAAGAAAGATTGATCAGCCTTGTGGACTGCACGTTGAGGAGAGCTGCAACTAATCCGGCGCCTGCGCAATCGACGATCACCATCGCCTGACGTACTACACAACTCAACTTAACTGCGCGTTTTCTTCTTCTTGTTGTCGTTTCACTTCTGTTCCCGTAAATGTCAATCTTGCTTTCGTGGAAACCGTCATCGCTTAGAGTAGGTTTCTCCGGAGAGGGTCAATTTGGCACAAATCCCAATACATTTACGCTGTTTAGGTATGCTATGAAACAGTATTCTTATAAAGTTGTGAGTAGGTATCTGGATTTTGAAGCTAATACTTTACATAATAAGGTTGATTAATAAAGCTGACTTTCAGTGTTAGAAATAAAATGAGAGCGCTGGCACAGAGAGAGATGCCGACAAGCGATAAAGTTCTTTGTTCTACGCCGACAAGCCCCGCCCCCTCCCTTTGAGGGCTCACATGCCGCCAGGTCTCGTGTCGTTAGGCCCCGCCCCCTCTCGCTTTGTGTGCTTACCTAATGCCGACAGTGTCTGTGCTAACAGGTCCTACCCCCTCTCCCATGCGTTCTACTGTGGCGTCATGACTTGAGGTAATTGTTTTCTCGAGTCCTGCCGCCCCTCGGCAAATTAATTAGGTAATGTTCGTCAAACATTTTTTTTTATGACTACTAAGGTCTGCACATTGCATCCTCGAGCAATTAAGTTTTTTGAATAATGAATTGTTGACTGGAGCGTGAGTATAAGTAGTCTGCTCACGGGGACAGTCTGTCATGTAATGAGAACACGCAGCCTTCTTCTATCTGGGGAAAGCGCTTGTCCATTAGCTGAACATGTTAGACGCTTTCACCACATTAATAGGCTTTTAAGTTTGCATTCCGGATCTGTTTACATACATTAGCGAACGACCTACTTCTGCCTGGAGGTAACGGTGACCTCCATTAGCTGACCCGTTAGACGCTTTCACCACATTAGCGAACAAGAGCCCGGCATGTAATGAAAAAACCCGTAACCTACTTCTGTCTGATGGTAACGGTGACCTCTATTAGCTGACAACTTTAGACGCTTTCACCCCATTAGCGAACAATGTCAGTAATTGTTTTCCTAAGTGCTCTGAAAAACCCCCAGACACTCAATGTAAATACCTTTTAGCTCGTAGAATTTCCATCACAAACCGTGGAAAAACCCAAGTCTAGACAATTTTTTCCCTGATAATTAATGATTAAGTTTCATAGTTCTTATTTCTTTCAATAAAATATTGCGAATAAAGTATTCATAATTCAGAAGCGTCTCATTGATTGGTGAATACTACATATGTTATTAAAAATAAAATAAATACGGATAACATTATAGTTAAATATTATAAATGTTATTAAAAAAGGTGATTGTATTCAAAAAATAGACAGCTGGGCTCTGCCTGGAGACGAATAACAGGTCTCAACATGCATTCATCCCCCTCCACAGCCGCGTGACGTCACAGTCATCAGTATATAAGGAACGTCGGCAGCCAGAGCGATCAATTTATTGTTCGTTCAGTGATAATCGAAATGGCTGGTGATAATCGTGCATCTGAGATGAATGATTACTGGAGCGAGTGCGGAGAAGATTATTTTCACTACGTATACTTCCATACCGAAACATGCAATGGTTTAATGCATTCAGTGTTGTGTACTCAACCATTGCATCATGATCAGATGACTACACTGGAAGTGTGTACAGAGAGCTGTCCTGTTTATCGAGGAGCGAACATGTAAGTAATATATATATTTCTATAACTCGGTAATATATTGTACGTATGTTAAATGAAAACTAACTTGAAATTATTTTATTCTTTCAGTGAAAATCGCATGGGTGATGATGTGGAGGACCTTAGCGATGTCGAGGAAGTTGACGATGTCTTCGTCTCGAAACATCTAACAGAATGTGATACAGAGTCGTGCACGGGATACATGCATTCTATACTTTGTACTAACCCGGCCCAGCATGAACGCATGACATCCTTCTTCCTATGTAACGACAACTGCGACGTCTACCAACGCAGGAGGAGAAAACTCGAGTAAGTAGAAGAAATGTTAAATTACATTTTCATTTACTGCTTCTAATGCTACTCTATGTCTAACCTAAAATTAAATTATTACAGACTGCGAATGACTGAGCCTAAGGTACCCGTGCCAATAGAGGAGCTGGATCCTGAGAGACGTATTGTCAATATAGAGGAATATCCAATCGCAGAGGCCAATACACAGCCTATGGACGAGGATGCTGCTCCACTACCCGACATTACTACTACCCCTGATGATGATAAAGCAACGATGGTACAGGATGGGATAAATCAGACGATTCCAGATTGCTCGCCCGAGATACACACAGAATCATGCAAACCCTTGAAGTGAGTATGACACACTTTGATAGTACTTTTTTGTGTGGCAAGGGAGAGGATTCTTCTAATATATGTATTTTTCTCTTTCAGAGTACATGAAATCATTAACTAAACCTATTTCTAACATTGTTTTGAATATATGTTGCAGGGGTGTGAGGAGGCAGCGGAGGAAGAGGCAGAACGAGACTGCGAAGAGAAAGCAGAAGAGTAGGTGTAAGAGGAGGATCCTCAACGATGGTCCAAGGGTCTTCTTATTCATTGAAGATACCCCGGAGGAGCATGGAGAATCGATCACAGGCGTTTGATGACGTCAGCATCTCCCCCTCCCATTCCGTGAACATTGGACTATACTATGACATACCCTCCCTCTACATAAATTGTGAAAGTGATAAATCAATTGTTTATATTACAAAATCAGACTGGGATATAATATCCAAAAACATTTCAATGATTGAAGATTACCTACGCCAAGAAAAAAAGTTTGCGTGTGATGAATATTGTGACAATGTAATTTATGCATACAATATAATTGTATTTTTGACAGTTCAGTTCATTTCATAAATACATGTTTAAATAATAATGTAATATCTTTAGACATTGATGGTGTAAGGCACCTAAAACGGCTATCGCCCTATATTGAAAGACATTTGAATATTTTAAATGATTTCTGCAAGTCAGGAGCAATTAGTTTTTCAGGGAGTAGGAGTGGAAGAAGGAAAATGTTTGAAATGTATGCTAAAGTCAATAAAAGAGTGCTTTTAGTATATGAATTCAATTTATTATTCATAAAACTTATCCTTGTACATTCCTTTACAAAAACCATTCACCCAAACGTATGCATAATTATATAAGTGCTTGCATCACGTGAGAAAGAGGTTTGTAGGTAAATACTTTATCGTGTACAATCAGGCAGTACAGTGACGTCTGGGCTGGTATATTTACAGATGCTTGAATCTCGATTCTGATGTTCACAGCTCCATTTATAACCTCCTCGGGTTGGTGAGAACAGTCTATTACGAATAATGGTGCACGGTGAAGAAAATCCTTTCTCTTCAAGAGAGGATAATTCTCTCTTTCATAATAGGAACTTTGAAATTTACAGTACATTTCATATAGTGAAGCAAACTTTGAATTTTTAAAGTCCAAGTTCAAATCATGGTAGGGGTAGCATTCACTGTTGAGGAATAGTCTCATATTAGTAATGTTGCAGTGATCAAACTCGGAACTGTTCTTGCTATAATCACCCGATCTTGCAGTCTGAGCACACACTATGATGAAGCGAGGTTTCTCGAGCTTAGATGTTGTTGCTACATTCCACGTGAAAGATCTTGTCTGGGGTACAGCAGGCTGGGTATGAAGATCCATAGATCGAAAGGCAAGGTGTAGAGGTTTATCAGACTTGACAATTTTTAGAATGTGAACTCTTTCAGCATCGGAAAGGCGAATTACAGGCATCCTCCATTCGATTCTAGTTAACTTTGCATTAGCTTCCTCTCCATTCGAACTCAGGACACAGTTTCTAGAATCTTTGGATCTTATGAGAATCAATTCAAACTTGCTGTTGAGTATAAGTTCCTTGTGGTCATCAGCAAATCCTAGGAGCATCGAGAGAGGGACTACAGCATTGAAAGCTCCATTCGTAGCGTGTACTATATCAACTTCTTCACCAGGATAGGCCCATCCAGCATTCAGCAGACGATTCGATTCCATAGGGTTGAGAGTCACATAATTTCGTATAGTTGTAGTAATTCCAGGATTCCTTGTTCTGTCTATAGTTGTAGCATTCATATCTAGACGTATCTCATCAAACATGAAGGTTATAGCATTATTAGTGAGCTTCGATGTAGTAGTAGGGGATCCATCTACCTTGGTGAGAGCACCTTCGATGTAGAGATAACTCTTGTTAGGTAGCGTATACAAATCTTCAGCTTGGCATGGTATTCTAATTTCATCGTTTACATCCAGAGCGGAGGTATTGTATGGAACAAAAATATGCTCCTCCTCCTTGGTGATCTTGTCGTCAAAGGCTGGAACTTCTGTCACGTTTAAGATGTCCATTATAGCGTCCTGTAACCTAACTCTTCGAGGAACTTGCGGTTAGCACGTGTTAACTCCTCGGAAGTTGGAGAGGTAGTATGCTTCGATCGCTGTGTACGTCGTCTATTATAGTATTTGAGGTGACTTTTAAAATGTATTGCCATTACGTCTTATGTGGAGTCTTGTAGTGATAACTTCGTTCCTGAAGTTGATAGCCTTCCCGTGTTGATCTACCACTCGAATAGTGATCTGGTCTATATAGTTTGTATCTATGACCGGTAAATATATTGGGTTCGAAGGTTCTTGAGAGATATGATAGCCTGGCGGAACAGAAGGGAAAAACTCGTAGAGCGAATGTCCGCTTTTACCGTCAATGAAAGAGCCTGTTGCAATACTGCACTCCACAAGTATGATACTCACTTTAAATATATTCACAAGATCGTCAGATTCGAGCGCTTCTCCAGCAGGAATTATTTTAGTGTCTGTGAATCCTAGAAGCGAACCAATAGATCTTTCCTTAGAAAAGTCTATTGTATAAGGACATTTAATTTCAGCCTTCATTGTATTATTGTTAGGCCTTATGAAGAAGACTTCATCATTCAATTCTAGTTTATCCTTTAGAAATGTATTGATATCGACAACCTCGTAGGTTCCATGAGGGATGACAATGGTTTCAGGTTTACCATTATGAATATAATGAAATCTATTATTACTTTCATCGACATTTGGTATTGAATAGAATGTTTCAAAATTCAAGAGAGCAATCTCATAATGACCTGGAGGATCTAGCTGTAGAGGAGGGTTTAGATACGTTGAAATAACAGTGTCTGACCCACTCACTGTAACTGTATAACACATCTTGACGATGAAGCAGCTTCTACGATAAAAGAAATTGCAAGCACAAGTGTCCGCAGATGACTGAATCGAAATTCTGGTATCTCTGTGTATTATAGTAGATTTTAACGTCTTGTAGATATTTCTCAATCTCAGGAGGCGGCTTCAAATTACCGAAACTATCAAAGTAGTATGCGACATCACCTTCTTTCCTTATTGCAACCCAGTGTGTTCCTTCATTATCTGATGTATCGAGATTGGTAATAAGTCTCTCTTTGCAGTGCGGTTTTAAAGGAAGTTTGTCAATCATATAAACCCCTCTAAAATAAGGAATTTTTAAACGTTTAGCGTAATATTCGAGGGCTACGTTACTTAGGGCTTCCTCCGGTATATGTACAATCCTCTTCCTCCGTTTTTTGCCTTCTTCTTTAAACCCTCGCCTTTAGATCCTCTTTTTTTCAAAGACCTTGCTATTTTAGATGCAGCGGCTAAAGACGACATCAGCGGCATTGCAGGTAAGAATCCTCCTTTATTTCTCTTCTTACACCTTCTCTTCTGGAGTCCCTTTCCTCGGGTCTCCATCGCCTTGTTATGCCTAGCAACTTCTGCTAAGTGTCTATCAGCAGCCTTTTTTTTATTGACTGCAGAGGCTATCTGAGCAGCGCCACCTGCTGCAGCGCCTAAAGCAGCAATGATGGGTATCAACGGTAAAAACCCTCCTCTCTTCTTCTTCCTCTTTCCGGCTCCCACTGCAACCTTTCCCTTCATGATTGCAGTTACTAGCCTTGCAGCTAACCTTTCACCAAAAGTTGAATCGGATGACTGCACACGTTTCCAAGCCTTCTCTGCAAGAATCTTATCCGCTATTTGTCTTGAAGCGGTGTCCTTATTCTCAGCGTACGCGAGGTCGTGCTGTTTGCAAGCTATGTCTAATTGGTTAATTCCCGGGTCTCCTCTTTTAGACGTTTTTCCAATTTAGTACCAGGCCCGCAATATCTATATCCAGGTAAGTGAGCTTCAAAGGGGAGCGAATTAATTATGGAATTAATAATTCCAGAGCCGCGCTTATACTGCAACGACCTCCCTCTCTTAGCTCTCATGATAGACTAAACGAGTAATTGAATGCATTAGCCCTTTTATATCATTGCAGTCAATCATTAACTACTTTTACAAGCGGTAATATATATATATATATAAACAACGCACATACATTTTATAAGTTAGTTGTTAACATGGAGCTTGTTAAGCAGCACTGCTCTCTACCTATTCAGGTATTAGACTTTGAAAGTGACTTTAGAAGTGATCGTCATGGCAAGTTATTTCCATCTAATGTCAGAGCTCTTATTTTAGGGAGCTCCAGTGCAGGGAAAACAAACGTATTACTCAATATGCTACTCCATGAGAATGGACTACGTTTTGAAAATTTATATATTTATTCAAAGTCACTCTATCAACCAAAGTACCAATATCTAATTAAAGTGCTTGGAAACATCGAAGGTATAGAAGTGAACACCTTCGACAACGGGGATGATGTTTTGCATCCTTCTGAAGTCGAAGAAAATTCAATCTTTATATTTGATGACGTCATCACTGAAAAGTAGGAAAAGATAGCATCCTTTTACAGTATGGGTAGACATCGAAATGTCGATTCTGTATATCTAGTGCAGTCCTATGCTAAAGTTCCAAAACATTTAATTCGCGATAATACAAACATGATAATACTCTTCAGACAAGACAATTTAAACTTAAAGCACATTTACGAAGATTATGTAAATACCCACATGACTTACAATGAATTTAAAGATCTATGTAAGAACGTTTGGGAGAGCTCTACAGAAGGAAGACCCTTTGTTGTGATAGTTCCTGAATTTCATATGAATGAGGGACGATATAGGAATGGTTTTGATGTATATATTAAGCTCGACAAAAAAGAAAATGATCATTCGTAGTTAACCATGAGCATCGATAGGTTCGGTTCTCAGAGAACTGGTCCAGTTAGAAGAGTGTTTGATCGTTTTATCATAAATAGAGATGTCAAAGGAAATTATCAATTCAAGAATAAGAGATTGTGTAACGTTCACGATATTGAAGATAATCATGATGCCTCCAATAAGAATTATGTGGATACACTCGAAATTAGGATGCAAGATTTCTCTCAGCAAGCAGCTAACAATGTTGAGGTTATGGCTAAGACCCTGATCGATGAAATGATTTCAAGATATATCCTCAAGAGAGATAAGGAAAATAACATTGTGATTGATATTGTTAGATTGAAGGTATTGCTAGATCCTGTTCACGATAACGATGTTGTGAATAAAAAGTTCATCACTGGATATGTCAATTCACGCACGCAGTCGAGAGATGGTAATGGTAACATTATATTCGACAATAAGAGAATCACTGATATAGCAGATCCTCTCGGAGATACAGATGCTGTAAATAAAAGATATGCTAGAGCTATGATCATTAGGAAATCGAACGAGACGCGACAGCAGTTAAACAGGTACTTACCGAAGGAAATCGAGATGCAAATAGGTAAGAAGCTGCTAGACATCACAGCAAATCTGAATAAAACTACGAGTAAAGTGGATACTCTAACAACCTCTACAAAAAACAGAGTGGATTCTGTAATGGACTCCATTAAATAAGTTACCGCAGAGCTTGATAGAGAAAAAACAAATCTTCAGAATCTTTGCAATCAGAAAATTAGCAATTTAGAAAAGTTAGCGATGAAGCGAGTTTCAGATTTAGAGGCTACAGTCGGACAGTTAAAGACAGAGGTTTTGAATACTCTCAAAACTGATTCATGCAATGATAAACTTAAGAAAGTGGAGGAAAATGTAAATATGATGATGGACGCTTACAAAACTAATGTGCAGCAAATGACGAGTCTAGAAGAATCAACCAGAAGCCTGTACGCTAATACGGCAATCTTTGCTGAAGCGTTCAAGACACATACGCAGGAACATAAGAAAGAAACCGAGCAAATGAGAACTTCGATAGAGATGTTAGCTAAGGCTATCGATACGATGAGAACTCAAGGTGGACGCAGACTATAAATTGAATGTAATCGTCTATTTTCACGTCATTTGTAAGATGGATAGTGAAAGCATAAGACTTAAAGAGTCTGTAGCCGAGCATACCAGGGCTGTAAAAGAAAAACTGAGAGCTCTAAAAGGTCTCAGGTTTGAGACTCAGCATGTCATGTCCGAAGCTTTGAAGCCTGTAACCGCTCCCCTCAAGGATATTTTGGACAGTCAACGAGGGTTGGCTGTGGAGACAGTCAAGAATGAAGATGATGATTCTACAAGTATTTCTACTTTCCTTCAACACGTTCGCTCAAAAGACAAGGACCGCATTGATACATTGTACGGGGTGAGATATCAGGATTGAAGTTATATGCTTGGAAATAAAGATATTCATTTTATAAATAATCAAATATTGATAGGTGATGAAACGTATGAGTCTACAGACGGTTTGACGGAGCTCATCTTTAAGCGAACGCCTCAGATTTCTGCATACACCAGTGAAGACTTGGAGACGTACGCTAAGATTATGAAAAGTACTTTTCTTCATAGATCTGGTTACACCAGACACGGTCGTTTGAAATCTGGTAAATCGTATAAATACAAGAATATAATACGCCCCTTGCTCAATACACATTCAGGTCTAGGACTGACATGGAAGGAGCATAAGTCTGATAAGGAGGTTGACTACGTTTTCTGGAGAAACCCTAACACATTAGTGAATAGGCTGAGGTTACTTATTGCTTCGAGGGACGCTGGTAATAATAGTCACACTCAAGAGATTGAGGAAATTATCAGGGAGTTGAAAGCATCTAAAGTTATAGCATGACAACCAAACAGAATATCGCCAGAGAGCTTCACGGGTCGGCGAGGAGGAACTATTTACGACGCAAAATTATTAGCAAAGGTATGAACGATTTATTACAAATTGATTTGATTGAAATGATACCATATGCAAGAGTGAACAAAAATTTCAAATACATTCTGATCGCAATCAACTTTTACTCTAAAATGGCATATGCAAAACCCTTAAAGGATAAGAGCGAAGTTAATGTTGCAATGGCAATGGAGGATATATTACAAGAAATGGATATCCCTCCCCGGAATATTCAAAGTGACAACGGGAAAGAATTTTATAACAAATTCTTTAAACGGCTAATGTTTAAGTATAATATTAACCACTACAGCACCTATACCAATGTGAAGGCTGTGGCTGTTGAACGTTTAATTCGAACCTTGGAGAATATGATGTACCGAGAGTTTTTAGTCCAAGGCTCATACAAGTGGCTAGATCTTTTACCTAGAATCCTTGTAAAGTACAATGATACTTTTCATTCAACTATCCGCATGAAACCTAATGAAGTGAAAAACAACGATCTTCTTCTGACTGTGTATAATTATAATCAAGAACGAAGAGAGAAGAAGGCTTCAAGGAAGTTTAGTGTTGGTGATTATGTCAGGATATCTAAACATAAAGGACATTTTGAAAAGGGTTATGAATCTAACTGGAGCGTTGAAATCTTCAAAGTATTTCGTGTGAACCGTACCAAGCCTACAACATACATACTAAAGGATAGGTATGGTGAAATCATAAAAGGTGGCTTTTATGGACATGAACTAAAAAAGACTAACTATCCTAATACATATTTAGTAGAAAAGGTTATACGTAAACGTGGAAACAAAGTTCTTGTAAAGTGGTATGGTTTTCCAGATACTCAATGGATTGATATAAAGGACTTGGTGTAATATGTGAAGAATTAATAAAGACTAAAGTTTTATGATTGTAAAATCATGAGTATTTTTATTTTAAAAAAGCATTCATATTTTTCTTTCTTTTTTGAGGGAAAAGTGTTACATAAAAAACCCTCACACATTTGATATCTATTTTACACAATATATACATTATTTAAAAGTTTAGGCACTAGCAATCACCGGGTCTAAGGGAATAATGGCCCCACGCTACAGTCTTATAGCTTCCTTCCATCAACTTCCTCTTATCGTCACCCCCCTTCAAAGCCAATTTGTTTGTTTCAATTGTTGTAATTTTGTGGTGTTTACTCCGAAATGTTTTTTGTACCGAATAAATTTTTAGGCTATGGTCTTTTAAACATTCAAAATAATGACCGAAATCGATTTTTTCCATGCCTGTCCTGGTGATGCCCTTAGCTTTCTTAATTATCTGCCCTCCGTATCTGTACGCGTATAACTTTGCTCTTATACCGACATACTCCTCCATAACCAAGCCGCCCAATTCATCCTTGAACAACCCAATCTTTTTCCTATTGGCTTGCTTAATGCCATAGCCATTATCCTTTTCGAAGTTTGAAGTGTCGAAATATTGGGGGTTCTCCCTGATGAAATCATAGATATCAGAACTCGTTTCAAAAATGAACGAGTCTGTATCCATGTAATTCAGCAGCAAGTCTTTTAAATTTGGTTTCATGATATTGTAAAAGAAGTCGTACATGATAAATTTTGAAATGTCCAAAATTGCGTGTCCTATGTAGATTGACTTGTTCATATGCACTTCCTCTCTACCCAGCTCGATTCCTACAAGATTTTCCTCAAAGATTATGCTGCGTAGGTAAGTGCTGCGTGCTATCAACTTCTTTGCCTGTTCCCAGGTTCCAACTATTTTGAAATCACTGTATTTCCTCACATTTTCTATAAATTTTCCATATACGGCGTTATTCATCTTTTTCCACAGGTTTTGTCCGAATTTTGACTTTTCCTGAATTCTTTTCTCAGTGTTCACGTCGATATATGTCTTCAACCAGTTAGACTGGTCGTAGGATACCACTCTGTGAATATGTCTCACAGTTAGACCTTGTTCGATACACTGCTGCATCACCCTGTAGTGCAAGACATATTTGCTTTTCTGTTCTAATGTCGCAAGCAGTTTCTTGTATTGGCCATTCGGTGGTATCGCACTCTGTGGGCAGAAAGGAAGCTCGTTGTGGGCGTCGTGGATATGGTCGGGGTATTCGATATCAACCTCTAGCACATAACCAGTCTCTGAGTCTTCTTTGATTTCAGCGAAGTTTATGCTATCAATTTCTTCTCTGGTGAGCCATTTCAGATTCTTGTACGGGAGGGCAGATCCCATAGAAACTCCATATAAGTTATTTATGTCCCAATAGGACAGGTGTTTAACAGGAGCATGCTGATCAAAGTTGGACATGTACCTGTGGTTAGCTTTGGTATAGCCCTTCACCACTGTGCACAGTCCGCCTCTAATTCCCGACTCGAAAAATTCCAGCATGCTCTTGTCGGATATTAAGGAAAGTTTCGCCTTTGTTATCTTCAACATAGCGTCAAAGGCGAGTCCTGGTAATGTATAAAACCATGCTGGGTCAAGTTTATACATTCCCAGAATGAGATCTCGAAACTTTTCGAAAATATCCGCCAAGAGCAGTATATCTGTTTTCAGGTATAGATCGCTGTATTCTCCGATATTCCGGATATTAAAGGTATCCCAAACTTTTTCAGCATGCCTGTATTCCTCGTCTGTGATGTGGCTGTCAGTGAAAGTGCTGTAGAAGGCTTCCTTCGGTGGTAGAGAAGTTTCTTTGAGTATGTCTAGGCTTGAAACATAATCATACGGGAATATTCCCTTGCTCTTCGCCAGCTTAAAATGCTCCTCAACAGGATATTCTGCCCTTGTTATTTTAAAGTCACTTTCCTCCAGCATGTCAGCCAGACTGGCCAGCTTGTCGTCAAGAAACTTAAAGCTGTCCAGAAACCTGAAGCTGATGTTCCTGTACCGTTTGCTAAACGCTATATACCTTTCACCACTTTGAGCGATGCACGATATGGGCTTATTATCATATGCCAGGCGTCTTATCAAGAAGTGGCTGTCATAATTAGATAGACAATGAAAAAAGATCGGTATGAAATCAGGGACCTTTCTATTCAAATTGCATCTATTATGAGCAGCACCCAGATATTCCCCTGACACATGATCGTGATCCCTCACGCGCAAATCGCTCACAGTGAAAGCAGCAAGGCATATATGACACTCAGAAGCATTGTCAAAATTCTGTTGCTCTTCAAGGGTTAAATCCATGGGTTTAGGATTGGAATACACATCGATGACGTCATCAGCAATTGATTTTAATTGCTTGATAAAGTCATCGACGGCATTCGGACCTCTAAAGAGGAAGAATTTTGACATGGCCTCGTCATGCCTACATACCACCTTCAAGGCAATAGACATTGCTTCATGCTCTTGAATGACTCGGTCCAACTCGAGCTGCTTGAGGGCTCGCACGAGTGAACCTTCGCCAGAACAGATTCAATGTCCGCGTATATAACAAATGGTACAGGGACGCTTTTGGAGAATGCTTTAAATTCAAGGTACTCATCCTGTTGAGGCATTCTAAGCAATTGACATTTTCCACATCTTAATCGGTGCGTTTCCAGAGCCTTTTCATTGGTACATCTCTTGAGGCAAGCCTCACATGTCCATATTTTACCGTTATGTTTGGTGACTTGACTGCTTACAAGTTTGGACAAGTCTTTAATTATACAGTAGTGGGACTTTTCCCCCTGCTCAACATATAAGAGATTGATATGGTGCTGCTTCTTTTCAGCTGTTTGGTATAGAGGAATAATGTTCTCATTCTCCTCCTCTATACCAAACACTGAAATGGATACTCCATTATTCTGCTTTTCAAAGCAATCAATTTGATGGAATGGTACCGGAAATTCGATACCTTCATAATTGAATGCCCCGAAAAGCAGTTCCTCTGGGTATTTTGTGGTTCTCTGGCCGTTGCAATTAACAGGGTATTTAGAGGCAAGCATGCACCATGCGAAGCAGAAGTTGTCTTCATTCTTTATGTTTATGACTGCATGTTTTTTCACAATTTTCTGTGGTAGTTCAATGTATGAACCTGCATGTAAAGGATCGTAGTGTGTAAAGCCCATCACCAGTCTGAGTATCTTTGACAAGGACTTTGACGATGCTCCCCCCTCCAATGTAGAAATGTTTTCCAAAATATCCCCCGCAATTGAAGAGAAGATCTGATTGAGGTCGCTTGATGGAAGAATCAGTACAGGCTTAGAATTAAAGCCAGTGGAAAGACACTTCTCTTCATCAGGTTTCTGGATTAAATATTCAAGTTCCATGGAACAATGCATCTTTAATCCACTCCTGCTTTTCTGTAAAACGTTTTCCGCTTCTTTAATAATAAGCTCCTTGCACTCATCTAAAAAGACTCTGGGCTCGAGTATTTCTAATGTATTTTCTATTCTACTATTAAAAATACGTCCCTTGAATGCCGATTGGATGGTATTGCACTCTAGACCCTGGCAATTGCTAGCACTAACCTTGACTTTTTTTATTGTAGGCTGTTCCCTCCCATCCGATGTCGGTCCTCTCTTTCTATTAACTGGTTCTACATCATTGGATGATGATGAGGAGGTTGACGGTGCAGCGGCTTCATCGCTTGCGTCTGAGGAGGTCGATGGTGCAGAGGTTTCATTGCCTGCGACTGAGGAGGTCGATGGTTCACCTTGTATAACTTCCTCCAGAGTGTCGAGCGATGAGGAGGCGGACCGTGCAGTGGTCGATTCTTCACCAATCTCTGGCGATGCTGATCCCTGTGTTGCCAGGTCCATAGGCTGGCTTCCAGCGTCACCCAGATCATTTTCTGGAATAATAATAATAATAATAATAATAATAATATACAATGTGTAAAAGAACTTCATAAAATGTTGAAGGATTCTTACCATTCGACTGTTGCTGCACACATATGTCAGACCCCCATCCCTGCTGATTTTGTACAGGGAAAGGTGATGGAACAGCGCTCGCATGTTGAGCGATACCGCGCCCGAAATAAAGTCCACTTCCTGGAAATAATAATATTAATAATAATAATAATGATAACAGTATAGAATGTGTAAAAGAAGTTCATAAAATGTTGAAGGGTTCTTACCATTCAGTGGTTGTTGCATGTACGGGGCAGGGCCCCACCCCTGCTGATTTGATGCAGGGAAAGCTTGTGGTGCAGAGTGTGCGTGAGGAACAAACCCGTCTCCGAAATAAAGACCACTTCCTGGAAATAATAATAACAATATTAATAATAATATAAAATGTGTAAAAGAACTTCATAAAATTTTGAAACATGTTCTTACCTGTCGGTGGTTGCTGCATGTATGGGACAGGGACCCAATCCTGCTGATTTGACTCCATGAAGGCTTGGAAGCCAGACGGTGCCTGTGCAGCGGACAATGGCTGACTCATCCCAAAATAAAGTCGACTTCCTGAAAAAATAATAATAATGATAATATTAATAATAATATAGAATGTGTAAAGCAAGAAGTTCATAAAATATTGAAAAACTCTTACCGTTCGGTGCTTGCTGCATGTAAGGGGCAGAGCCCCACCCCTGCTGATTTGGTACCAGGAAGGTCTGGAAGCCTGGGGGTGGTGGTGCAGCGGTCGCGAAGCGTTGTGGTGCAGGTGCAATGGTTGCGAGGTCTGGAAAAAATAAATAATATTAATAATAATATTAATAGTATAGCATGTTTAAGTACAGAGTTCTAAAGAATCTATACGCTATACGTGAAAAATAGATGTTTTAAACACATGCGTGAAAATACATGGTATTCTGGGATACCGGTAGAGTTATGTGACTGCATATGTGGTGAGAAACTCCCCTTAAATATATCCTTATCTCCTTATACAATTCAGAACTCTAGGCTGTCGTAGGTAGGTCTTTGTATGCTAGAATCGCCCTTGTATACCTACTATTAAATAATTTTTAGTTACAATTGCTCAAACACCGGTCTGTAAATTCTTACCATTCGAGTGTTGCTGTATGTACGGGCCAGAGCCCCATCCATGATGATTTGGCACCAGGAATGTTTGGAAGCCTGCTTGTGCCATTGCAGTGGTCGATGGATGACAGACTCCGAAATAAACACCGCTTCCTGGAAATAATACTAATAATAATAATAATAACAATAATAATAATAATAAAGAATATGAACAAGAAGTTAATATGAATTGTTACATTAATTTTTTAAACTCTGAAGAATGCTTACCATTCGGTTGTTCGGGTGCCTGAATCATAGCTGTATTTGAGGAACGATCCTGCTGGAGCTGGATGTATGCCTCAGCTACGTTAGCAGAACTGAATGCTGAAAACGTAATTAATTTACGCGTTAGATTTTTATTTATTTATTTATTTACTTATTTTTTTAAAGAAAAGTTATATTATTAAGTTAATTTACTTTATTGCGCATTGCTTATACAGGGAAATGTCGATGTATTTTTAAACACCTGAGAAATTTCTGTGACAAAATAAAGCATTTGTATTATTCGACACACTCATGGAAAATATCTCTTTTTAACGTGATGGAAACAGACTGGAAGTTTTTACTAAATTAATTGCACAAGAGGAATGAAACATTAACTGATGAATGTTCGATTAATGCATGCAAACATGAAGTCCCCGGATCGAATACCGCCGCTTACCCTCGGAAGAATATTTATACAGAACATTCTTTATTCGAATCGTAGGGTAATCAAGTAATTGTATTTTGTCTAGAAAGGAATATAATTCACTCTGTGAAACCCTGTATTTAAATATCTGGAATAATAATTACTCAACAAGATGAATACTTAACTAAATTGTTCACATTTTTTGAGAATTCGCGCAGTTAGCTATTAAATGTAGAATAAGCTTGTCTAAAATGAATACTTAACTAAACTGTTCACATTTCAGAAAAAATTCAACTGTCTAGCTATTAACTTTTAGAATACTCAGTTATTTACAAATAAAGGGCCGTCATTAAAAACAAGAACGCAAATATGTTAAATGTACCAAGTAATAAGTTAACTTTTTAATGAAGATGAATTGGTGATACAACTTACCAGACATGCTGTTCGATGTAATTTCCACGTTGAAAGAATAAAGTTTGCAGAGTGCTTAGATCGCAGTGTTCTTACGATACTGTGAAAATCATTGGAGAAGCTGCTGCTTTTATATAATTCCCCCCACTAAAGCTGAAGTGGTGAGAGATTGTAGAGCACTTAGGAAAACAATTACTGACATTGTTCGCTAATGGGGTGAAAGCGTCTAAAGTTGTCAGCTAATAGAGGTCACCGTTACCATCAGACAGAAGTAGGTTACGGGTTTTTTCATTACATGCCGGGCTCTTGTTCGCTAATGTGGTGAAAGCGTCTAACGGGTCAGCTAATGGAGGTCACCGTTACCTCCAGGCAGAAGTAGGTCGTTCGCTAATGTATGTAAACAGATCCGGAATGTAAACTTAAAAGCCTATTAATGTGGTGAAAGCGTCTAACATGTTCAGCTAATGGACAAGCGCTTTCCCCAGATAGAAGAAGGCTGCGTGTTCTCATTACATGACAGACTGTCCCCGTGAGCAGACTACTTATACTCACGCTCCAGTCAACAATTCATTATTCAAAAAAACTTAATTGCTCGAGGATGCAATGTGCAGGCCTTAGTAGTCATAAAAAAAATGTTTGACGAACATTACCTAATTAATTTGCCGAGGGGCGGCAGGAGTCGAGAAAACAATTCCCTCAAGTCATGACGCCACAGTAGAACGCATTGGGGAGGGGGGGGTGGGACCTGTTAGCACAGAGACTGTCGGCATTAGGTAAGCACACAAAGCGAGAGGGGGCGGGGCCTAACGACACGAGACCTGGCGGCATGTGAGCCCTCAAAGGGAGGGGGCGGGGCTTGTCGGCGTAGAACAAAGAACTTTATCGCTTGTCGGCATCTCCATGTGCCAGCTCTCTCATTTTATTTCTACTAGTGTTACTTTTAGCTTATGTTTTTATGAAACAATGTAGGATTTTGAAACTCCTTTAATGCCCATTGGCTATGTTGCAACTTTTCCATGAGAACTATACAGTTCATAAATTGTGCCATTCTCTTCATATTTAGTTTTAAGTTAAAACAATCAATATATACTCAGAAGTGAGTATGCATCTAACCATGCTCAACATGAGAGGAGAATGAACTCATAAAACTAAGCTTTTATTCATATCAAATATGAGTACATACTCTTGTGAGATGGATGCCTGAGTATGCTCTACTCTGCTTCCATTACTTGAGTATATACTTTACTTGAAGTAGATACTCGAAAGGTTTTATTCTTACCAAAAGGAGTATTTAGTTAAAAAGTTAACTATATATTATATACTCATGTTTATTCATATTTACAATGTCTTAACGGATATTCTAAAATGAACTGCTGGTAAATTGACAGTAAAAATAATCTATTTTACTGCAGGTGGTAATAATGAGCCTTAAATAACAAAACCCAGGTTTAGGTTAATGGTGATATAAACATGCTAAAAACAGAACACAAATGGTATTCCAAAATGCAAAGAAAACGAAACATAGCGATATTCCAAAGTTGTAGGGGAACAGGGATCTGTTTGACAGAGTTTCGTCTAACCCGACGCAATGTTTCAAAAACTTTAATACTTCTAGCTCGATAACAGGCGTTTACGGCATACATTCCCTAAAAGAAAATGTTCAAATATAACTCCTGAATCGCGCCTTAAAACTGTTCGGTATATTCTGATTAACTCTGTATATGGTTTTTTAAATTAAATATTAGCGATTTTTGTCTTATTATCGTCTCTATAGTTACGTATAGTAAGTGGAGCAAGTATTGCATTCCACCCAAAAATTCGATACAGAGATTTCACCGAAAATACGGGTTTTGTGGGCCTTTGAATCCAAAAAAAGGATTTTTAGAAAAAGGTCACACGCGCGCTTTGAACAGTAAAACCCAAAAACGAAAAGTTGGATAAATACTAAACCTGGTGTTTAGGTTCGGTAGCTTCCAAAGCTGCGACACGAAGATTTTCAAGAAAATACACCCTCAAACTATACCTTATATAGAGCAGTTTTGAAATTTTGTATTTTCTAAGAAAGTCTAACAATTTTTATTAAAATATCATGTATTAAAGATATTTATATGACAAATAAAATACATACGTCTTGAATTTTATGCGAACACCTTGTGAAGTCCTCTTCATTCGGAAGGAATTTTGTATAACCTTGTTTTCGTCTATCGTTAAGCGATAGTACAAGAAATGTGGGTTTCTTTAAAACACACAATTTATTTCAAATAAGTTTTTTTGGCATTAGCCATTTGCAAGATATCTGTAATTAATGGTTTAATTTTATCAATACTTTGTCATTTTATTAAGTCCCATCGACTTTCAGATGTTTCTCGCGATTACATGGAAACAGTATGCAATTTTAAGGCAGCATAAGGCGTCCAGTTCTTAAACATTTTACTACAGCTGTTGCTTCCGTAGCCTAATAAAATGTATAATGTAGCTATTTCTGCAAAGCTTCATCTCGATTAAAATGAAGTAGATAGAAAAATTAGCTTTTGCAAAATAGTTTGTATATTCACTAATAAACGATAGATGCTAGAGAAAGTAATGTGAATGTAATACATAAGATTCTTAAGCATTACATGCATTTGGAATATTTTCCTCCTTTCGTTGCTCAAAATCGTTGCCCTCGATTATCCGAAAAAAATACGTTATTCGAAATGTCTTTGCCCCCTTTAATTTGAGTTTTACTGCATTAAGATACACTTGATTACCTCTTGGGTCGAGTGGTCAAGGCTCTTGCTTCTCCACTGAGGTCCCGGATTCGATTAACGGCTGATACAGGGAATTTTTCTTTAACCAACATCATTCCCTACCCACCACAGAGTTTGGAAATATAATCGTTAAAAAGACTGATATCAGTAAAGTTAACTTTAAAAATTCTATAGTTCAACGATCAATAACACTATCAATTGTGTAACAAGCCAAAGCCTAAGATGTTAAAAGGGAATACACAAATCGCAATAAAAAATCTTATGCGTCTCATTCATGTAACTTTCCCTACTCACTCTTCTACAAACTATTCCTAAAAATGATTATTTTTTCTATCCACTTCTTGTTAACCGAGATAAACTTTCATTACACATTTTACATTTCGATAGAGGTATACAAAGGCCGAAGCGAGTCAGATATTTTAAAAAGCTGATGTGTTACACTCACATGACTTTCTCTACTCTTGTACAAACTATTTTTACAAACTCTTATTCTCCATCTGTTTCATATTAATCGCGATAAACATTTGCAGAAACAATCTTTTGACATGCAAAGAGAATTACATTTAACACATAGCGACCAGTTCTAAAAATATCTGACTATCGTTTAAGGCCTACTATGTTTCCCTTGTTTTGCATTTGCAAGGGCAATATTGAAATACAGCAGCCTTTAAGCATCGAAATATCTCTTAATAGCTGGTTGTTATGTGCGGCACCGTTCTCTTTGCCACTAATGCTCTTTGCATATCCAAGACAAAAAAATGAATAACGAATTCCCATTTGAGAAAAAGTATAAAGATTGGAAAATTTAAGGGAATAACAAGCAATATCTCGAAAATGGTTCACTCAACAACAACAAAATATATATGACCTAAATTGTGTATTTTAACGCGATCTACAGCTTTTGTGTAGTAAAATTTTGCCTATCTCTTATGGTTTATCAGTTATGCAAAAGTCGTTCACAATGAATACTTTTGGAGACATTCCCAGAAAATTCAAGATATACATTTTATTTGTCATAAATTATCTTAAATATACGATATTTTAATCAAAATCATTAGAGCCATTTTTGAGAAAACTAACATTTTCGAAAAATGTTACATGTAAAGGGTAATCTAGGTTGGGGGGATTTTCTTGAAAACCTTTGTGTCGCATCTCTGGAAGATACTGAACCTAAATACCAAGTTTGGTGTTTATCAGACTGTTTGTTTCTGAGTTATGGTGTTCACAGACAGACAGACAGACAGACAGACACACACACACACAGACACACACACGGACATGTTTCCAAAAATAGCTTTTTTTGGATTCAGGAGGTCTCAAAACAGTATTTCCGGTGAAATCTCGGTACCGAATTTTTGAGTGGAATGCAATACTTCTACTACTTACTATACGTAGTAGAGAAAGTAAAAAGTTAGTCTCTATGTGGTGCTTCGTAATTTCATGTTTGTTCATTACTACGGAAAAACTAGAAACATCTTTGGAACCATTAATGCCATAAAATTTGTTATTTTGTACTTCAACGAGACCTGCAGTTTTTGTGTCGTAATATTTTGTCTATATTTTACGATTTACTAATTACAGAATAGTCATTCAGAATGGCTTCACAGTCTAATCTCAGAAAATTCAAGTTATAGTTTTATTTGTCATACAAATATCTTAAACATAAGGTCTTTTAATCAAAATCGTTTAAATAGTTTTGATAAAACAAAAAAATAACGAAAAAATTTCCATGTGAAGGATAGTTTAGTGTGCGGTGATTTCTTTTTAAACCTTTGCGTCGCATCCTTGAAGATGCTGAACCTAAATATCAAGTTTGCTCTTCTTACTTTTGCTATTCAAAGATACACACACGCGCGCTTTTATTCTCCAAAAATGCTTCTTCTGGATTCGGAAGCCTTAAAACATGTATTTCTGATGTAATATCGGTATTGAATTTTCGGGTGAAACGTAATACTTCCTCTTAATATAGGTAAGTAGCAGAGAAATAAAAAAAGGAAGATATACTTCAATTGCGCAGTAGAGCTGAGGCAGTATTTTTAACACTTAAATGATTTCAGTCTAATTATAGATATAATATATAAATACAATAGCAGTCCGCCTTAAAGCAATATGTGTATGTAACAAGATATAAAAAGTGTATATTTCAGTCATTGTATATGTTTATATTATTGTATGCATGTAATAATGTTATGTGAATGCATTACGTAATTTAATAATGTAGGAGCTGTGAGAATAATAGGTTAAAAGTTGCTAACAATGAGGTAACCTTGAGGCAATAATTAATTTGAAAGTTTAACAATACTACTTGTAATTCTTTGAAAACGATCGTGTAATTTTTGTGACAGTTTATAAAATAGCCAATCAACAACCAGAAAAAGCTTTAGTTAAATGAAGGTATTCTATTGGACTAGGATTAGCCAATCAGAAACTTAAATGGAGTAAAATTTACAAATTCAGAAGCCAGTTGCTTGTGGACAGTGTTCCTAACCGGATGCGAGATGCGTTCTCGAAAAATTTAATGCGTGTTCGTGTGAGACAAAAGTAGTTTACGTGTTAAAGAGTGCAAGTAATTAATGAAAAATCTCACAGCTCCCTCTATATCAGTGAACTGTTATTTAAATCGTGTCAAGCATTAATAAAAGGACTGAAGTAAAATTATAATCTGTGTAACACTACATTCTTCAGCCGCACCACTCCCAGCTAAGACATTCATGTCTCTAAAAAAATATAAATACTGACGCAGCCGAGGGAAACAAATATATAATATTTAAAGAAACAGTCAAAATTACAAAGTTAACATTTTTTAAACATTTGGGACAAAGGCCACCGGAAAGCACATTTGGGGCGAAGGCTACCGGAAACTTTTTACCATACGTGCGGTTGCAACTACTTCAAGTTTGGCTCCCCAACAGTCGAAATACAATACAAAACAAAAATAATGGTTCTTCAACTTTGGCTCCCAAAACGTGGTGCTAAAAATAAGTAATAAATAATATACTACTTCAGAGCAATGCAAAAAAGAGAGAAAATGAAGATGGCAACCTGACGGTAAAGGCAAACTATTCTTGGTTGATTCCTTGAAAATAATTTTAAGTTCTGAAATGTCTGTCTTCATTTGCCTTTAAAATGAACCTGCGGAAGTCTTTAACGACAGTTTTTTGCTTCTTTTTTTTATCCAGGATAGGGCAGCAAAAAGGCTTCATTAACGATATCGTCCAAAATCGTAAATGCTATGGATGATTAAACCATATATAGTATATACTCTCATTCAAAATATGTACGTCCTATTAGGGCACTGCGGAGCATTTCCAGTTGCAATCATTAGAGCTGTTCTCGAATGCTTTAGTTCTGTGTTTTTCTGGATTACTTAGCTATTAATATGTACTTCTAATCTCTCCCCATTAGAAGGGACTCTAATGAAAGGCTCAAGAGCCTACAGTATGGCAGGCAAGCACGAGAAAAAAATATAATTAGCAGATAATATGCTTTGCACAATTAATTCTTTACAGAAATCCTATAGTAATACAGGACTTTCTGAAATTACGTCAAAACGATTACAACTTTATGCAAATTTGGAAGTGATAGTTCATTATGCTACAACTGGTTTGGGATTCTTCAGAAGCAAAGGTTAATTCTAACATTATTTGAGACTTCCTGTTTCAATCTGTATCTTAAATGTCGATGAATTATAAATTTTGTGATTTAGAAAATACAAACGACTATTTCACACTTTTGGAAGAATATCGCCTAGAATTTCACCAATATTGATTTTAATTACAGAGAAGTTATCGCATCTGAGGAAGTGATAATCATCCGATAATTTTGTTTAAACTTGCCTTCATACAATGAGCATCTCTGTCATTTGCTTTGTATTGCGGAAGATTCAAAATAAACTGACAGCTATAAGATTAGGTGTGGTTTCGCGTCAAATTAGTTTTTTTTAAAAATAAATGTTTTTCCAGAGGGTTTATGTTTTCCTAACTCTGTATTTTATCCAAAAAGTTAAAAGTTCAGATTTGACCTAAAACACAAGTTTCGATCTTTCCTGAATCCAAAAAATTAAGGTACACATGTTTGTGCGTGTGTACTCTAAAACTAAAAAATCTGATGTGTTACACTCACATGACTTTCTCTACTCTTGTACAAACCATTTTTACAAACGCTTATTCTCCATCTACTTCATGTTAATCGAGATAAACATTTGCAGACTCTATCTTATTGCTAATTTTCTTGTAGATGTAAGGGGAATATATATTTACAAGGGCAATATAGAAAAATAGTAGCCTTTAAGCAAATATATATCTCTTAATAGCTGCTTGCTAGGTGCAGCACCATTCCCTTTGCCACAGATTAATACTGCAAGACAAAAAAATGAATAACGAATTCCCATTTTAGAAAATTAGTATTGAAAAATTTAAGGGAATAACAAGCAATATCTCGAAAATGGTTCACTCAACAAAAAAGTGTATATGACATAAATCGTGTATTTTAACGCGATCTACATTTTTTGTGTAGTAAAATTTTGTCCATGTCTTATGGTTTACTTGTTATGCAAAAGTCGTTCACGATGAAGAATACTTTTGGAGACATGCCCAGGAAATTTAAGATATACATTTCCTTTTTCATAAAAATATCTTAAGCATATGATATTTTAATCAAAATCGCTAGAGCCATTTTTGAGAAAAGTAAAATTTTCGAAAAATCTTCCATGTAAAGGGTAATCTGGGATGGGGAGATTTTCTTGAAAACCTTCATGTCGCATCCTTGGAAGATACCGAACCTAAATATCAAGTTTGGTGTTTATCCGACTGTTCGTTTCTGAGTTATGCTGTTCACAGACAGACACACACACAGACACACACACGAACATGTTTCCAAAAATGCTTTTTTGGATTCAGGGGGTCTCAAAACATGTATTTCCGGTGAAATCTCGGTATCGAATTTTTGGGTGGAATACAATACTTCCCCTACTTACTATACGTAGTAGAGAAAGTAAAAATCATAAATTTAATCAGATACAATGTAGTAATGATATGAAATGTTTTCAACAAAACCGCACCTAAAAACCATTTGTATGCAAAGGTTTTTTCTCTCTCTGTCGAAATCAGTTTAACGAATTTTATTGAAGTATTTCTTAAAAGTTATCAATCAGTCAAACTATGATTTTGCCGGGTTTTAGAAATATGTAACCAAAGTTTTGTACAAATCAAGCGGTGCAGATTTGTATCTATGGGAGTTGAAATGTGTATAGGGTAGTTTGTTTAATTTTTTTAGAAGCCTAACAATTTTAACTGGTTCTGAAACGTTAAGTTCTCAGCGGTTTGTACAGTGTCTTCGTTTTATGCCAAGGCCACAACCGCTTTATATGCGTATCGGCCGAGACGGCAGTGATCTCGGTGTTATGCCATTGTGCAGAAGCGGCGCAGGGCATGTCAAGGGTGCGTTATTCAGCTGTGAGCTGTCTCAGCCGTTGTTTTGTCTTCGTGTTGCGAAGTGCTTCGACAATACGTGTGTTGTGTGTGATTTCCTTAGGAATGTTACTCTCTTATTACTCTACGGAAATGTCACTCTTGAACAGCGTATTTTTATGTACGATACATATGTGAAAACTGAATCATGTAGACAGGTGTATAGAAAATTTCAGCAGCAATTTCCTGGTTATCCAGTTCCAGGTAGACACACTGTGAGATGTTTGGTCAATAAATTTAGAACAATGGGATCGCTAAACACTAAAAAATAAAGCTTATAGGAACAATCTCCACACCATAGTCGAACTTAAGGACAGTATAAAAGCAGAAATTATTAACATTGCGTAAGAAAAACCCATGCATGTGAATGTAATTTCATCTGGCGATGTCAAGAATGTCTTCGCGCAGATGCACACCACTTTCAACAACACTTATAACAAGGTTAGTACTCATTACATATATGTTACTAGCACTGGTAAGTAACGCGCAGGTTACAAAACAGAAAACCCGCAGTGTAGTAAACTGTGTGAGGAACACGCATTCCCGCGATAGCGGCCTTGACATTGTATAAACGAAGGCGTTGTATAAACAGGCCAAACAGCTGAGATCTTCATGCCGGGGTAATGAAGTAATTTTGAAAGTTTTGGGGAAGGCGTCAGGTGCCTTGAGTTTCGTCTTGATAGACCAGACTTGCTTTATATACAAGGGGTTAAAAATATGCGTAGAGTACTTAATCTTTTTTGCGTATAAGTCAAACGGTGCTAATGTAAAGGAAATTCGTCTGTCAACAGCACAACCCGAAAAAGAAAAATCTGATATGTTGCATTCACATGACTTTCTCTGCTGACTCTTCTAAAAATTATTCTTACAAAAGCTTATTCTCCTGTCTACTTCTTGTCAATACAGATAAACCTTCATTACTCATTTACTTATCTTATTGTAGGTATAAGAAGAATACTATAAGTTAAAGAAATAGTCAAATATTTTCAAAGTGGGTCGCTATGTGATTGCTTTGAAATTTGTTCTTTGAATTACAGAAAGGAAAAAAAAAAGATTTGCAGTTGAGAAAAATTATAAAGTATCCGAAAATTTAAACCAATAACAAGGAATATCTCGGAAATGTTTAACACCACAAAAAGGACTGATACTTCGACGAGATCTACATTCTCTGTGTATCTAGATTTTGTCTATCTTACATTTACCAATTATGCAAAAGTGGTTCACAGTAAAGACGACTTCAAAAAACTTAAGATATGCAAATAGCTTAAACGATATCATTTTAATCAATCTCATTACGGTCACTTTTGAGAAAATAAAAAATAATTAAAATTTAAGGGTAGTTTGGGGTGGAGGATTTTCTTCAAAATCCTCCGTGTGGCGTCCTTGGAAGGTCATGAGCTTAAACACCAATATTTGTATTTAACCGACTTTTCGCTTTTTAGTTACGCTGTTCATAGAAACGGACCTTTTTTCTAAGAATTCTTTTTGCTCAGGGCCCTCAAAACATATAGGTATTTACAGTGAAATCTCGAGATGGAATTTTTTGGTGGAATACAGTACTACTTCTCTTTACTGTATGTAGTACAGAAACTAAACGAGTGACGAAAGCATTTAATAAAATACATTCGACATGACAGATACTAAAAAGAATTCTCAAAACATTTTGTACTGTATAATTCACTAAACTAATAGTGGTGATATTTTTTCCAATATATTGGATTTGAAAGTTGTATTTAGTATAACACAACTATGGTAAATCAAACAACTATGGCATCGTGTGGAGCTTGGTAGCGGAAAAAGTAGTTTTTAATTTTCATATCTAACAACAAGTTGACATTTAATGAATACGTTTGTTTTTCAAGGCAAACCGTGACTGGCAGAATCCGCCGATTTTAATATTTCAGAGCTTTAGGGAATTCCCAGCTTGGTTGGAAACCAGTTACATAATGCGTTTTTATATATAGTTTTATTTGTTGTTTTTTGCAGAGTAAAGCATGGACTCAGGGACACACCACAGCCTGAACTATCCGGATACGATGCATTAAATTTATGGCAGTCAAAATAAACTACGCAGTATCGAGCTATTACCATCAGCTAACCAGTTGTAATATGCCCAGGAGCTGTATTTACAAAAGAGTTGATTAGAGAACTGATAACCTTCTATGTTTCAAGTGTCACTAAACTCCGAAATTTCATTTCACCGTCTTTACAGAACCACGCGCTAGAACCAGCATCTAATATGATATATACACATTATTTTTTCTCAAGGACAAATTCACAAGCAGGTGTAGAAATTTCACTTCACCTGACTTTCTCTATCCACTGCGTTTGTTTTTCTCAAACTTCCACAAATTATTCTTACGAACGCTTATTGCCTTCTCTACTAGGTACACGTGGAAGGTAGTGCATTCCACCCAAAAATTCAATCGAGATTTCAACAGAAATAGATGTTTTTTGGCCCCCTTAATCCAAGAGAAAGCATTTTTAGAAAAAGGTCCATACGTTTGTGTATGTGTGTGCATAACTCAAAAGTGAAAAGTTGGATAAATACCAAACTTGGTATTTAAGTTTAGTACGTTATAAAGATGCGACACGATGATTTTCAAGAAAATCCCCCAATCCAAATTACGCTTTACATGGAACATTCTTCGTAATTCTTTATTTTTTAAAAAATGCCTAACGATTTGATTAAATTACCACATATTAAAGAAATGTATATGACAAATAAAACGTATATATTGAATTCTCTGGGAATAGCCTTTAAAGTCTTCTTCATTCGGAAGCAATTTTGTTTAATGTTGTACAATTGGTAAACATCAAGCGGTAGGCGGAAACGTACTGCATATAAAATATAGATTTCTTCTAAAATATACAACTTATTTTAAATGACTGTCTTTATGGCATCAGCCGTTTCCGAGATATCCGTTATTAATGGTTTGAATTGCTCAATACTTAGCCAAGTCCTGTCGATTTTCAATGGTTTCTCGCGATAAAATGGAAAGAATATAAAATTTTAAGGCCAGCGTGGGGCTCCGGTTCTAAAACTATCTCTACTCTCTTTGTATCTATACCGAAAGGTGAAATGCAGCTATCTCCGGAAATGTTTATCTGGATTAAAATGAAGTAAATAGCAAAATAGGCCTTCGTAAGAATAGTTTGTAATCCCTCTTATAAACGACAGAGGTTAGAGAAAGACATGCAAATACAACAGATATATTTTTTACTTTCCCTACTACGTGTAGTAAGTGGGGGAAGTATTGTATTCCACCCAAAAATTCTATATCGAGATTTCACCGGAAATACATGTTTTAAGACCCCCTGAATCCAGAAAAAAACATTTTTGGAAACATGTCCGTGTGTGTGTTCGTGTGTCTGTGAACAGTATAACTCAGAAACGAACAGTTGGATAAACACCAAACTTGGTATTTAGGTTCTGTATCATCCAGAGATGAGACACGAAGGTTTTCAAGAAAATCCCTCCACCCCAGATTACCCTTTACATGGAAGATTTTTCGAAAATTTTAATTTTCTCAAAAACGGCTGTAACGATTTTGATTAAAATATCATATGTTTAAGATGTTTTTATGACAAATGAAATGCATACCTTAATTTTCTGGGAATGTCTCCAAAAGTATTCTTCATTGTGAACGACTTTTGCATAACTGGTAAACCATAAGGGGTAGACAAAATTTTACTACACAAAAAATGTAGATCGTGTTAAAATACACAATTTATGTCATATGCATTTGTTTTGTTGAGTGAACCATTTTCGAGATATTGCTTGTTATTCTCTTAAATTTTCCAATACTTATACTTTTGCTCAAATGGAAATTCGGTATTCATATTTTTGTCCTGGTAATGCAAAGAGAATGGAATACTCCACATAGTAACCAGCTCTTAAAATATTTGGCTGTAACTTAAAGCCTACCAGTTCCCCTTGCGTCTACAAGAAAATTAGCAATAAGATTAACATCTCGATATCTCGATTAAAATGAAGCTTATGGAAAATAAGCGTGTGTAAAAATAGTTTGTACAAGAGTAGAGAAATTCATGTGAGTGTAACACATCAGATGTTTCTTAATTCCTTCATTATAATGGATATAAGCTGAGATAATTTGATTTCACATTTCGTGTAGATACAGGGGGAATATACAAAACAGAATCGATACTCAGTTGTTTAAAAATCTGCTCGCTATAGAATGGTCTACAAATTTAATACTCTTTCCACATCACGAGAACCAGCTGAATAGCAACGGCACTTTAAAAGACTGAAGTATTGAAAATTTCAAACCAATAACAACGAATATCTCGAAATGCCTAATGACACAAAAAATGTTATTTGAAATAAATTTGGCGTTTTAAAAATATCTAAATTTTTTGTGTAGTACGTTTTTGTCTTACAACTTAGGCGTTATACAAAATTTCTTCCGAAATAAGAATAACACAGCCTATTCCCAGAAAATTCAACACATTTGTCATGTATATATCTGAAATGTATACTGTTTCAATCAAAATCACTAAAACCAATTTTGATAAAACCGAAAATGTTGAAAAATTTTACATGTAAGGGGTAGTTCGGGGTGGGTAAATTTAATTGAGGATCCTCATGTCGCATCTTTGGAATATGCTGAACCAACATACCAAATTTACTATTTATTGGACATTTCGTTTTTTGGATTATGCTGTTCATAGGAAGATACACACAGACATTACTGTAAAGTGTTTTCTAAAAATACGTTTTTTATAGGTTCAGGGGCCTCAAAACTTATATACGAAGAACTCTTAACATCGAATGTTTTGGTAGAACTTATAATACCTTCTCTGCCTACTAGGTAGGTGGTAGAGAAAGTAAAAATATACTATAAAAAGGTTGATGGTAGATAGATGTGTGATCATATACAGAATGGATCATTTAAGTTGAGAGTGTACAATACTTCCAAAGCTAAGCGTTGTAGAAAGTGAGACAGTATGTTTAACACTTAAATGATTTCAGTCTAATTATATAATATATAAATTCAATAACAGCCCGTCTTAAAGCAATACGTGTATGTAACAATATATAACAAGTATATAGTACAGTCATTGTATATGTTTATATTATTGTATACATGTGTAATAATGTTATGCGAATGTATTAATAATGTAGGAGCTGTAAGAATAATAAGTTAAAAGATGCTAACAATGAGGTAACCTTGAGACAATAATGAATTAGAAAGTTTAAATGCTACTGGTAATTCTTGAAGCAACAATAATGTAATTTTTGTGACAGTTTATAAAATAGCCAATAAACAACCAGAAAAAGCTTTAGTTAAATGAGGTATACTATTGGACTAGGATTAGCCAATCAGATACTAAAATGAACCAAAATTTACAAATTTAGAAGCCAGTTGCTTGTAGACAGTATTCCTAACCGGACACGAGATGCGTCCTTGAGAAATTTAATACGTATTTGTGTGAGACAAAAATAGTTTTACGTGTTAAAAAGCGCAAGTAATTAATAAAAAATCTCACAGCTCTCTCACTCTCTATATCAGTGAAGTGTTATTTAAATCGTGTCAAGCATTAATAAAAGGAGTGAAGTAAAATTATAATCCGTATAAGCCTACATTCTTCAGTCACACCACTCCCTGCTAAGACATTCATGTCTCTAAAAAAATATAAATACTGACGCAGCCGAGGCAAACATAAATATATAATATTTAAAGAAACAGTCAAAATTACAAAGTTAATATTTTTTTAAACACTTGGGGCGAAGGCTACCGGAAACTTTTTACCATACGTGGGGTTGCAACTACTTCAAGTTTGGCTCCCCAACAGTCGAAATATAATACATGTTCTTCAAACGGGCTTTTCATACGTAGCAGCAACAAACCACCTTCTTCAAAAGAAATGTCTTTAATAAATGTTGCTTGATATTATAGGGGAAAGTAAAGCGTGCGTTTTATTTGGAGGACGTTATAATGGTCATTTTATGTTCAATTTAATTTTTTAAATGGGAACCTACAATTCCTCCAAATAAAATACGATTGTAATTTACTTTCCTCTATAATATGAAGCAACTTTTATTCAAGACATTTCTTTCAACAACGCATAGTTTTGGAGAAATTGTACAGCCTCAACTTAAATGGTCCAGCCTGTATACTGCGATCATATTTTGTTTATAAACCTATGTCCAGAAACTCTTTGTTTACCACTAGAGACTCCGAAATGGGGAGAGAGATGACTGTAGGGAAAAAATCTTAGACTCTCGGCAAGCAGTAGACGTCACATTCATTAGTTAAGAATTGTATAGCAATGGAACTGCATCAGCTGTTACATGATGCACGCCATACCTACACTCAACGGTAATGTTTACTGTATTATTCTCTTTAGTAGTTTCATTCGGGCGTAAAAATCCTTAGTATGGTTTCCTTCGGAAGGGAAGTAAAGCCGGCGGTCCCGTTTGTTAGATTTACGGCACGTAAAAGAACCTCAAGCCTAATAAAGAGGCCTTTGAGCAAAATTACTGGTCTTTCACACCCAATATACGAGAGCTGATCAATAAAGACTGAGACTGATTTTTTTTCACAGATATTTATTACTCCATTTCAATGTTGTCACGCTATTTTTCAAAGTAGTCCCCTCCTACTTCAGTGCACTTTTTATAGCATCTCTGCCAGTCCTCGAACACATGGTGCAGGCCATTCTTTGTCAGGTCTTTGAGAATCGCCTCACTTTTCTTCAGCACTGCTTCAGTGCTCTCAAATCGAATGCCCCGGAGCTTTGCCTTTAGTGATGGGAATAAAGAAGAAATCACAGGTGGCAAGATCTGGACTATAAGGCGGATGCGCACACAGGTAATGTTAAATTTAGCCAAAAATGCCTAGACTTGATTGGCGACGTGAGGCCGCGCATTGTCCTGATGAAGTCGCCACTCATTCCGATGAAGTTCTGGACGTTTCCTTGCAATGTACTTCCTCAGTGTAGCCAATACTGACCTGTAGTCTGCTGCTGCAACAGTAGTGTGAGGGGGAACAACAATCACAGCAGCTGTGTTGATGTTGACTTCAGTCATAGCAGAAGCCGAAACACCAGACCCACCTTGCTTAGCACAGAGAACTCGCTCTACTTCCTTGAACCACCTAAACACTGTTGCAAGAGGTAGTGCATCTTCACCGTATGCTTGCTTCAGTTTTTCGAAAATTTCAGAGGCTGTATGATTTAAACGAAAACAAAATTTTATTGCACTGTATTGCTCCTCTCGTGTCACCTCCATTTTGTGGTATGCGAAATTCAAGTAGGGTCAACAACATACTGCATTACTACCAACCTACCGATACGACAGTGCTGACGCCTATGGACATTATACATGAAACCCCGCTCTTTTCAAATATTTATAGTACAGACAGGAAACTATCAAGAACACCTCAGGAAAAAAATCAGTCTCAGTCTTTATTGATCAGCCCTCGTTGAATGGGACGCTAAGGACCACAGCAGTTAAAGAGCGTCCATAAATAAAACTCAATTTAATTTAATTTAATTTAACCTACATTAAAGGATTATAAGAGTGTCTTGCTACCAACTCTTTCAAACGCTTATTCTTCTATATACCACTTGTTAATCGAGATAAACGTTTGTAGAAATGGTTTCATTGAACATTTCTCTGCAGGTAAAACAGGGATACAATAGACTAAAGCAATGTTTAGGATTTTTAAAAGGCGGGTCGCTATGTGGTGTGTCTGAAGTTCTTCTCTTTGTATGACCACCAGAAGAGTCTGATGTGTTACATTCTCATGAATTTATCTACCCACAATTCGTTTATTCTTATATACCCCCTACAAACTATTCTTACGAAAGGAACCTCTTCTGGCTACCTCGTTTTTACTTTCCCTACATGTATAGTAGACAGAAAAGGTATTGCATTCGACCCAAAAATTTGATATCGAAATTTCACCGGAAATACATGCCTTGATGTCTCCTGAATCCAAAGAAAAAAACATTTTTATAAAAACGTCCGCGCGCGCCTGCGTGTACGTGTGCGTGTGTATGAAAAGCATAAATCAAACACGAAAACTCGGATAAACACCAAACTTGATATTCAAGTTTAGTATCTTTCAAGGATGTGACATTAAGATTTTCAAGAAAACTACTGGAACATTTTTGGAAAATTTTGATTTTCTAAGAAATGGCTGAAACGATGTTTATTAAAATTCACATAACTTTCTCTACCCTCTATAGTTTATTAGTGGATGTAAAAATTGTTCTTGCACAAGCTTATTTTTCTATGTACTACATTTTAATCCAAATAAACCTATGCAGAAATAGTTATATTACACATTTCGTTATAGATACAAAGAAAACAGCGACAGTAAAATTACTTAAGTATTGAACGCTATATGCTGGCTTTAAAATTCCATACTGTGTCCGTGTAATCGCGAGAAGCAACTGAATGTTTAAAGGACTTTAAGATAATGACCAGGAAATGGACAATTGGAACCTTAATAACGGTTATCTTAGAAACAGCTTGACACAAAAAAAAATTATTCGAAATAAATTTTTGTGTTACTTTTTTTATTAATTTATCATGTAAATATCTTAATATATGGTATTTTAATCAAAATCGTTAGGGTCATTTCTTAGAAAATCAAAATTTTTGAAAAATCTTCCATACAAAGGGTAGTCTGGGTAGAGAGGATTTTCTTTCAATTCTTTGGGTAGCATCCTTGGAAGGTACTGAACTTAAATAATAAGTATGGTATTGATCCGACTTTTACTTTTTGAGTTATGCTGTTCACAGTCAGTCCCACACACACACACACACACACACACACACACACACGCGCGCGCGCGCGCGCGCGCGGACCTTTTGCTAAAACACTTCTTTATTTATTCAGGGCCTCAAAACGTGTATATGCATTGAAACCGCGAATTTTGTAGTACTTTCCCTGCTTTACTATACGAAGCAAAGAAGGTAAAAAATTCCTTTTTTTTTTTAATCGGAGTGTCACAAAAAATGTATTTCCGGTAAACTCTCGGTATAAAATTTTTGGGTGGAATGCAATGCCTTCTTTACCTACTAAGTACGATGCTAGAGAAAGTAAAAAACTGATATGTGGCAGGCACAACAACGGAAATCCATGTTTTATATTTATTCGACTTTTCGTTATCATTGTTGCTGTTTACAGACGTGCACACTTATGCTTGTTTTTACTAAAGCTACCTTTTTTTGCTCATTGTACCGCAAACAATTATCACTGTAATCCCAATATTAAATTTTTGGATGGAATACAATGAATCCTCTACCAACCAAAGGAAGTGCTAAAGTAAACAGTAGGTAAATGTCAATAATATCGTTATTTCCAGTAAATGTGAGGAATGCAGTGAAAATTATGTCATAACCGTTTTCAGCTGCTCATAAATGTTATTAAGCATTACTCCGATTCATGAAAAAAAATTCAGATGTGGACCTTTGTAATAAATAGTCGTTTTAAGGGGAGATTAAAAGACCTATCCCCACCCCTCTCTGTTAAATTTGTTAAATTCACGAACCGTGATCTCATAAACTGTTTAACAGATCAGACTGAATTTTTTTCTAGGCCTAAACGCATCTTAAGATCAGTGATCTAAGTTTGTTTATTAAAGAAGCCTATAATGTTTTCCTAATTAATCCATTTTTGAATAACATTTAGCCACAATGTTTTTTAAAATTATTATCAACCATTTTACCAACCCCGAAGTAGATCCGTAAAACGCCTGTATCAATTCAGTTCAATTATTTATTGATATTTCAGAAATACATCAACACCAATTATTATTATAAGTCAATAATACAATAAAAATCTGACGTGTTACACTCGCATGACTTTCTCTACTCTTGTACAAACTATTTTTACAAACGCTTATTCTCCATCTACTTCATGTTAATCGAGGCTGTAAGCGATAGTCAAATCTTTTAAGAGCTGGTTGCTATGTGGCGCATTCCATTCTCTTTAACGAATTTCCATTTGAAAAAATCTGATGTGTTACACTCACATGACTTTCTCTACTCTTGTACAATCTAATTTTACAAACGCCTATTCTCCATATGCTTCATGTTAATCGAGATATCGAGATGTCAATCTTATTGGTAATTTTCTTGTAGATGCAAGGGGAATATGGTAGCTTTTAAGCGATAGTCAAATATTTTAACGCTGGTTGCTATGTGGCGCATTTCATTCTCTTTGCATGTCCAGGACATAAAAAAATGAATAACGAATTTGAGAAAAAGTATAAGTATTCAAAAATTTAAGGAAATAACAAGCAATATCTCGAAAACGGTTCACTCAACAAAAAAAAATGTATATGACATAAGTTGTGTATTTTAACGCGATCTACATTTTTTGTGAAGTAAAATTCTGTCTATCTCTTACGGTTTACCAGTTATGCAAAAGTCGTTCACAATAAAGAATACTTTTGGAGACATTCCCAGAAAATTCGAGATATACGTTTCATTTCTCATAACATTATCTTAAACATATGATATTTTCATCAAAATCGTTAGAGCCATTTTTGAGAAAATTAAACTTTTCGAAAAATGTTCCATGTAAAGGGTAGTCTGGGGTGAAGGGATTTTCTTGAAAACCTTCGTGTCGCATCTCTGGAAGATACTGAACCTAAATACCAAGTTTGGTGTTTATCCGACTGTTCGTTTTTGAGTTATGTTGTTCACAGACACACACACAGACACACACACACACACACACACACACACACACACACACAGACACACACACGGACATGTTTCCAAAAATACTTTTTTTGGATTCAGTGGGTCTCAAAACATGTATTTTCAGTGAAATCTCGGTATCGAATTTTTGGGTGGAATGCAATACTTCCCCTACTTACTATACGTAGTAGAGAAAGTAAAAAGTACACGTATTGGAAAATTCAAACGAATAACAAGCAATATCTCGAAAATGGTTCACTCAACAACAACAAAATGTATATGACCTAAATTGTGTATTTTACCGCGATCTACATTTTTTGTGTAGTAAAATTTTCTGTCTCTTATGGTTTACCAGTTATGCAAAAGTCGTTCACAATGAAGAACACTTTTGGAGACATTCCCGGAAAATTCAAGATATACATTTTGTTTGTCATGAAAATATCTTAAACGTATGATATTTTAATCAAAATCGTTAGAGCCATTTTTGAGAAAATTAAAATTTTCGAAAAATCTTCCATGTAAAGGGTAATCTGGGGTGGGGGGATTTTCTTGAAAACCTTCGTGTCGCATCTCTGGAAGATACTGAACCCAAATATCAAGTTTGGTGTTTATCCGACTGCTCGTTTCTGAGTTATGCTGTTTACAGACACACACACGGACATGTTTCCAAAAATGCTTTTTTTGGATTCAGGGGGTCTCAAAACATGTATTTCCGGTGAAATCTCGGTATCGAATTTTTGGGTGGAATGCATACTTCCCCTACTTACTATACATAGTAGTGAAAGTAATACAATAAAAATGATACGATAGATTAAAGCTTAAACAATAGAAATACAAAGATATAAAACAGTACAACTCAAAATAAAAGGTCAGTATTGGCTTTAAAGAATCCCTTAACACTAAAATGCGTTTACAGCAAACCAACCTTTTAAAACAACTTTAAATCTATTAGGCTAGATGAATGAATAGCACTCGGTAATCTGTTAAACATATTAATGCCGACATTATTATACCATTTCTTGAATTTAGTCAACCTTCCTTGTATGTGACAATAAGATTTTTAGTATAATAATCGTGATGCTGATGATGAAATACTTTATTATGTAAATTAGTCTAAATAATTACTAAGCAATTGTATGTATATTTTTGCATTAATTACAGCCAGGATTTTAAAAAAGTTAAATATAGGAGGGCAATGGGCATCGAACGATGAACCAGATACCATTATTAAAGCGTTAATATTTTGCCCAAACATGAATACCATAAGAAATTATATATGAAAAAGCATAAGTTTGTTTAATATGACCGTCTGGGTATTGATTACCCAAATGACTAATTTTATTTCGTCTTTCATGTGTTTTTTAGAAGTTGGTAACTGAGAGCCAACTTTTTCTTCTCATTTACTTTTTCCCAACCGAGATTTTCTCTATGAATAACGAAGAGGCATCTCGAATTCATCCTAAAACCCAACTCAGTTATCTGCAATAGCTTTCGATAAAAAGGATCATATATACCAGAAAATGTCAATCACAGAAAAAGCTGTTCAAAGCAAAATCACACAAAAACTCGCATATGTTTGCAAAGAAATAAATCACATGGTATGAGCACACAGAATCTACTGTACTAACAGTAGCACAAGTTTGTAGAGCAAAACTTCCCCTAAAAGACGGGCTCAAGTTTATCTCTGCTCCAAAGTGTGTAGGTGTTTAGGATTGTTTATGTGAAGTGGTGCAGAATTCACAAAATGGCAGATGCAGTACTACTTTAAGTACATACTTAGAAAATAAGTATTGCGCCTAGAATGATAAATATAAATCAAGTGAAAGAGAGAATTCCAATTAATGAGAATGGACAAAAAACTAAAAGTAGCTGTTTTTGTCAAATTTCGCCTTAATAATGCGTATTTATATTAAAGATAGAATCTGGAAACTTACTTCACTCCTATGTAAAACATACTGTGTGTTGATGATAAACGAATCACTTATAGACACGACTTTTATAAATCGCGAAAGGAACTCGGAACGTTACGGAGACAGAACGCGCGTTTCCCGCCAAGAGCATCGAGCTGTTCGCGCGACGCCACATCACTGACACCTTCAACGTAGAGCATACAACGGAGACGCTCCCGTGCAAATCCAGCGCATGCGTTGCCAGAACTAGTTCCTTCTTCCATGAAAGGTTGCGTATCTTGAACGCCGCTAAGGTGGTCAATGATAGTTTTATTTTTATGGAGGCCATGACCTTCCACAACGCTACTGGATTGCCCAGCACCTGCCACTTTGCGAGAAACTAGAAGCATCAGGCCACGCTGCATTTTGTGTCCTCAGTAGACTAGTGGTACCGTGCTAGCCTCTAGTTCCCAAGGTCGTGGGTTCAAACCCGGCGGAGAGCGATGGATGTTTTCGGGCGTAAAAATCCTTAGCATGGCTTCCTTTGGAAGGGAAGTAAAGCCGGTGGTCCCGTGTCGTAGATTTACGGCACGTAAAAGAATCTCAAGCCTGATAAAGAGACCTCTGAGCAAAATTCCCGGTGCTTCACGCCCAATATAAAATGATACGCTAAGGATCATAAATAAAACTCAATTTTTTTTTACACGCTGTATTGCTCAGCTCTTCAAACATACTTTCTAGAATAACTCCTGGATACTTAATATTGAAAGTTGGGTTATTGCACATTTACTCAGTCTTCCAGTCAGGCAAACTGTTGCTGTAGATCCTGTTTCGAAGACGTTCGTTCGTGGTCTAGATACGTGGTTTCTGCACCAACTATTTACCGGGCTGTCTCGTTCCAGAATCGACCTACTCTTCCGGACGTAATTTTCGGTAACGCAACAGTCTAACCCGCGATAATCACAATACGCTCTATATGCAACTTATTACTGTCTCTGCTACGTATAGTAAGTAGGGGAAGTATGTATTCCACCCAAAAATTAGTCATCCAGGTTTCACCGGAAATACATGTTTTGAGGCCCCTGAATAAAACGAATTGTTAGAAAAACGTCGTATAAATACCAAACTTGGTACTTAAGTTCAATACCTTCCAAAGATGAGACACGAAGATTTTCAAGAAAATCCCTCTACCCCAGACTATCCTTTATGTGGAAGATTTTTCTAATTTTTTTTTATTTTCTCTAGAATACCTAAAACTTTCTAACGATTTTGATTAAAATACCATAAATTAAAGATATTTACATTACAAACAAAATGTATAACTTGAATTTTCTTGAAATAGCCTGCGAAGTCCACTTCATTTGCAAGAAATTCTGTATAATCCTATATAACTGGTAAACGTTAAGCGATAGACGAAAACATACTACACAAAAAATGTAAAGTTCTTTAAAACGCAAAGTTTATTTCAAATAAAATTTTTGTGGCATAAACCATTTCTGAGATATCCGTTATTAAAGATTCGAATTGATAATTTCTTAGTCATTCTCTTAACTCCTGTCAACATTCAGTTGTTTCTTGCGATTGCATGGAAACAATATGGAATTTTAAGGCCAGTATATAGCGTCCAACTCTTAAACATTTGATTATCCCTGTCTCTTTGTATCTATAACGAAATGTGTAACGTAGCTGCAAAGGCTTACTTGGAGTAAAATGCAGTAGACAGAAAACTAAGCTTTATTAATAATACTTTGTGTACTCACTAATTAACGATAGAGGATAGAGAAAGTCATGTGAATGTACATCAGAATTTTTTTTGGCATTCATGATTTCATGAATTAGGCTTTCATTATAGGCATTATATAATAGCGAAAAACCTTGAAATTGTGTGTTATAAGCGACAAAGTAATACATTCGCGAATTATTATAAGGGATGTGCCGTTTTATAGCGAATTTCACATTCTAACCCTTTTGCTTTATTATTATTGAACCAGTTTGATTCGGATTTTCTTCAGTAAATATTTAATTCATTAATATACGTACAATTTTCATTTAACTTAAAGGTTGCCTCTGACCTATTGCATCATACTCCTGTATCGTCAAACCTCATTTGTTTCCAATTTATAAGCATTACCAAACTGAAACAAGGCACATGTTTCAATATTTCTTTCAAGTATTCCAAGACGCCAATCTGTTACAATTAAATTCTTTATTGTCTACATAACGGCAACAAAACAAAAACATTTTCTCTGACAAAATTTTAATTAGGAAACGGAAAACATATTTCAATTCACTACAGAATCTAAAACATTTTATAAATCTGTGTAAATTGTATTAACACAACATAAAACAAAGATAATGTTTGCAATACTATCCATAATAATGCTTTTAAAGCTTTAATGCTGTATTTTAAAAACTTCAATTTATTGTAGAAATTGCAGTTGTTCTTGATTTTGTATTCCATATTCCACCTTTAGAAAATTCAAAGAATGTAATGTTAGTCCTTGTAGAGAAAACGAAGTGTACATATCTACTGGAATAATATGATTTGAAAAGCGCACACATTTTCAGCAATTTACATTACTCTCCAGGCGGCGCCGTGGCCGAGTGGTTAGACCGCTCGCCTCCCACAGAGGCGGCCCGAGTTCAAACCCAGGGACCTGCATGTGGGATTTGTGGTGGACGAAGCGGCGTCTGGGCAGGTTTTCTCCGGATTCTGCGGTTTCCCCCGCCATTCATTCCACCAACTGCTCCATCACCACCTTTCCTTTCATCTACTGCCTTCATCCCATCCTGGATGCTGTGTCTGATCCATGAGTGTCTGCTCCTCTGACACCAGGCACCCGCTTGTAAGTCCTGCGGGGTGTAAGTCCTACATAAGAGGAGGGTAAACAGATAATGAATGAATACATTACTCTCCGCCAACAATAAGAGATTACACTTAAAAAACAAAAGATAAAATCAATCTCCATAGACATTTGCCCTTGCCCATAGCCTAACTCGTCTCTAATGTGTAAGAAGATATGAAACCAAATAAAAGGAAAATATTCCCTTCCACTTTGTGGAGAACTTGGGATTGATCAACGATTTCATAGGTTGGTGTGTTTACAAATGCAGTCTTTCATAAGTGTCTAATGTTATTGTATTACAAACAATGCCATCAAATAATAAAATTATTTAAAAAACTATGATGTTTTACATTCACGTAACTTTTTATTCAGCTATATTTACAAAAGCTTATTCTTCCGTCTCTTCTAGTTAATTCAGTAAAATGTCATTACTCATTCACATGTATATTATAGCTACAGTAGGCTGAAGCGACAGTTAGATTATTAAAATTTGAAATTCCATGCTCCTTACACTCACATGACTTTCTCTACTCTTGTATAACTATATTTACAAACGCTTATTCTCCATCCCTATGCTAATTTTCTTGTAGATGTAAGGGGCATATGTATTTACAATGGCAATATAGAAATACAGTAGCCTTTAAACACATACATATCTCTTAATAGCTGGTTGCTAGGTGCAGCACCATTCCCTTTGCCACAGATTAATACTCTTTGCATATACAAGATAAAAAAATCTGATGAGTTACACTCACATGACTTTCTCTACTCTTGTACAATCTAATTTTACAAACGCCTATTCTCCATATGCTTCATGTTAATCGAGATATCGAGATGTCAATCTTATTGGTAATTTTCTTGTAGATGCAAGGGGAATATGGTAGCTTTTAAGCGATAGTCAAATATTTTAACGCTGGTTGCTATGTGGCGAATTCCATTCTCTTTGCATGTTCAGGACATAAAAAAATGAATAACGAATTTGAGAAAAAGTATAAGTATTGGAAAATTTAAGGAAATAACAAGCAATATCTCGAAAACTGTTCACTCAACAAAAAAAACGTATATGACATAAGTTGTGTATTTTAACGCGATCTACATTTTTTGTGTAGTAAAATTTTGTCTATCTCTTATGGTTTACCAGTTATGCAAAAGTCGTTCACAATGAAGAATATTTTTGGAGACATTCGCAGAAAATTCGAGATATACATTTTATTTGTCATGACAATATCTTAAACATATGATATTTTAATCAAAATCGTTAGAGCCGTTTTTGAGAAAATTAAAATTTTCGAAAAATGTTCCATGTAAAGGGTAGTCTGGGGTGGGGGGATTTTCTTGAAAACCTTCGTGTCGCATCTCTGGAAGATACTGAACCTAAATACCAAGTTTGGTGTTTATCCGACTGTTCGTTTTTGAGTTATGCTGTTCACAGACACACAGACACACAGACACACAGACAGACACACAGACACACAGACACACAGACACACAGACAGACACACACACGGACATGTTTCCAAAAATGCTTTTTTTGGATTCAGTGATTCTCAAAACATGTATTTCCGGTGAAATCTCGGTATCGAATTTTTGGGTGGAATGCAATACTTCCCCTACTTACTATACGTAGTAGAGAAAGTAAAAATGAATAATGAATTCCCATTTGAGAAAATTATTGAAAAATTTAAGGGAATAACAAGCAATATCTCGAAAATGGTTCACTCAACAAAAAAATCTATATGACATAAATTGTGTATTTTAACGCGATCTACATTTTGTGTGGAGTAAAATTTTGTCTATCTCTTATGGTTTACCAGATATGCAAAAGTCGTTCACAATGAAAAATACTTTTGGAGACATTCCCAGAAAATTCGAGATATACATTTTATTTGTCATGAAAATATCTTAAACATATGATATTTTAATCAAAATCCTTAGAGCCATTTTTGAGAAAATTAAAATTTTCGAAAAATCTTCCATGTAAAGGGTAATCTGGGGTGGGGGAATTTTCTTGAAAACCTTCGTGTCGCATCTCTGTAAGCTACTGAACCTAAATACCAAGTTTGGTGTTTATCCGACTGTTCGTTTCTGAGTTATGCTGTTCATAGACAGACACAAACACACACACACACACAGACACACAGACACACACACGGACATGTTTCCAAAAATGCTTTTTTTGGATTCAGGGTGTCTCAAAACATGTATTTCCGGTGAAATCTCGGTATCGAATTTTTGGGTGGAATACAATACTTCCCCTACTTACTGTTACGTAGTAGAGAAAGTAACAAAAGCGACTTGCCACTAACGAAAAGTATATGTATTCAAACATTCAACGTAATAACGAAACAAATCTCGGAAATCGTTTTAAAAAACTTGTGTTACGTTATTCTTATGAAAGTTTATTTTCTTATCTTCTTCATTTTAATGAAATAAAACTTTACGGAAATAGCTGCATTACATATTTCGTTATAGAGAGCTGTAGTCAAATTTTTAAGAACTGGACGCTATATGTTAGCCTTACTCCATACTCTTTCAATGACATCTCAAGAAGCAAATAAAAACATAAAATCTGAATAATTATACTATCCCGGTACCTTGGTTACTACATCGGGACACACATTCAATCTTTATATTTATTTCATTTTGCTTTTTTACTTTCTCTACTACGTATAGTAAGTAGGGGAAGTATTGCATTCCACCCAAAAATTCAATACCGAGATTTCACCGGAAATACACGTGTTGAGACCCCCTGAATCCAAAAAAAAAGCATTTTTGGAAACATGTCCATGTGTGTGTCGGATAAACACCAAGCTTGATATTTAGATTCAGTATCTTCCACAGATGCGACACGAAGGTTTTCAAGAAAATCCCCCCACTCCAGATTACCCTTTACATGGAATATTTTTCGAAAACTTTAATTTTCTCAAAAACCGCTCTAACGATTTTGATTAAAATATCATATGTTTAAGATGTTTTCATGACAAATGAAAGGTATATCTCGAATTTTCTGGGAATGTCTCCAAAATTATTCTTCATTGTGAACGACTTTTGAATAACGGTAAACCATAAGAGATAGACAAAATTTTACTACACAAAACTTACGGATCGCGTTAAAATACACAATTTATGTCATATACATTTTTTTTGTTGAGTCAATCATTTTCGAGATATTGCTTGTTATTCGCTTAAATTTTCCAATACTTATACATTTTCTCATATGGAAATTCGTTATTCATTTAATGTCCTGGTAATGCAAAGAAAATGGAATACTCCACATAGCAACCAGCTCTTAAAGTATATGACTATCGCTTAAAGCCTAGCGTATTCCCCTTGCATCTACAAGAAAATTAGCAATAAGATTAACATCTCGATACCTCGATTAACATGAAGCATATGGAGAATAAGCGTTTGTAAAAATAGTTTGTACAAGAGTAGAGAAAGTTATGCGAGTGTAACAAATCAGATTTTTTTAAATAAAATAATTACAAACTTCACAAAGTCTAGAAAATAATACATAAAAATAGAAACAAAAGAAAGAAAAATAACAGAAATTATTAGTTTAGAATAAAGGCGTAAACAAAACTTAATTACAATTCTAAATGTATCTACTCTTGCCAGAAATCAGCAAAACTTAGCAACTCATAACCAGCAACTATCTACTCCTATTTCACTATATTCACTGGAAACCAGCCAAAATGTACTGGTAGCCAGCACAAAACATTCTACTAAGTTACTAATCATTTTAATAAGTTTATATATATATTTCTATTTTATTTAAAAACTCCTTAACAAAAATTGAAAATCGACAGGACTTTAAAAGGATGGTCAAGGATTGAATAATTCCAACTATTACTAACGAATATCTCGGAAATGGCTGATGCCACATACGGTTCCTTAAAATAAATAGTGTTTTGAAGAGATCTACATTTTTGCTATAATACGTTTTTGTTTAATGTTTGCCAATTATGTAGATAATTTACTTATTTATTTATTTATTCATTTACTGTAGCAGAGCTAAGACCATTTGGCCTTCTCTTCCACTCAACCACTTAGAACAATCCTGAATACAAAATTCCGATCACATAGATGGCACACAGATAATATCTAAAGGAACATAAAACAGGAATAACACAAATAATAAAATTCCTCCCGAATGAAGAGGACTTCACAGGCTATTCCCGGGAAATTCAAGATATATATTTCATTTGTCATGTAAATACCTTTAATATACGTTATTTTAACCAAAATCGTTAAAGACAGTTTCCAAAAAATAAAAAATTTTGAAAAATGTTCCATGTAAAGGGTAGTTTGGGATGGGGAGGTTTTCTTGAAAAGTTTCGTGTGACATCCTTGGAAATTTAGTATTTATCCAACTTTTCGTTTTTGAAACAATCCAGTGCGCACACACACGTGTATATTTCTAAAAAAAATGTTTTGTTTTATTATACAGGGTGTCCCAAGGTATATATTTCTGGTGAAATCTCGATATCGAATTTTTAGGTGGAGTGCAATACCTTCTCTACCTAGTATACACACAATATATAAAATAAAAATTATTTTGCAAATTGTGTGGTTTAACGAGATCTACATTTTGTGTGTAGTAAAATTTTGTCTGTCTCTTAGGGTTTACCAATTATATAAAAAGCCTTTCAGATTGAAGTTGGTTCACAGACTATTCTCAGAAAATTCAAGATATAAAAATCTTAAACATATGGTCTTTTAATCAAAATCATTAAAGGCATCATTGAGAAAAATAAAAATAACGATATTTTTTTCTAATTAAGTGCATTTTGGGGTAGGGGGATTTTCTTAAAAATCTTCGTGTTGCATCCTTGGAAGATACTGAACTTAAATTCGAAGTTTAGTTTTTAAGCACTTTTTGTTTTTGAGTTATGCTGTTTCCACTCATACATTTTTATTCTAAAAAAAGAGTTTTTTTGTAATTAAGATTCTCAAAACTTGTACCTCGGTGTCGAATTTTTGGGTATAATGCAATATTTCCTCTGCTTACTATTAAGTGAGGAATAGAGAAAATAATAAATAAAGGTCACATACTCAAAATTAAATATTACATTTTATTACTATAATGCAACATTGTCTATAAAAATTCCAGATGTGAATGCTCGCCATTCTTATACTTTTAACAAAATACTTTTGTGATAAATCCAACCATTTACTGATACAAAACGGTTGTTTAAAAGGACCATTTATACTGTTACAGTTAACATCAGTGGGGTTGAAAGTCAAGTAGGGTTTCATAAAATTGGTTATGTAAGGGTGTGAAGAATAGAAAGTATTGGCACGGTGTGGGTGGAAGGATTCTCAAGCATCTGTAGTTCTGGTCAGCGTAGCAGAAAAGTTCGCCAATATTGTTGGTGGGAATGAAGAAAACCGAATCAAATAAACACCTATCAAATACTTTCCAATTTTCGAAGATCGTTGAACACTCGACAGCATATCGAAGACAATACAATCCTCGACCTCAGAACAAAATACCGCCTACGCCATTCTCCAAGTTCATTCATTTCTTATGTGTCCTCCGTGGTCGCGGGTTCAAACCCGGCGGAGGGCGATGTATTTTTTCGGGCACAAAAATCCTTCCACATGGAAGGGAAGTAAAGCCGGTGGTCCCATGTCGTATATTTTGAGAAGTTGGTTTGTTATGTTATTTTTACCACGCCTTGGGCGTCAATTTGAAGTAGTTTGTATTGAAGGAGTTGTATTATTTCAATTGTTGGGAGCCGAACTTCAAGTTTGTTTGCAACCGCACGTATGGTAAACAGTTTCCGTAGCCTTCGCCCCAAGTTTTAAAAACATTAACTTTGTAATTTGACTGTTTCTTTAAATATTAAATATTTATGTTTGGCTCGGCTGCGTCAGCATTATTATGAGAGACATGTTTCTCTTAGCAGGGTTGTGATGTGACAAGAATGTAGGCTTACACAGATTGTAATTTTACTTCACTCCTTTTATTAATGCTTGATATGATTTAAATAACACTTCACTGATATAGAGAGCTGTGAGATTCGTTTTATTAATTAATTACACTTTTTAATACGTAAACTTATTTTTCGTCTCGCACGAATACATATTAAGTCTCTCGAGCACACTTTCTGCGTCTGGTTAGGAACATTGTTTGCAGGGAACTGCCTTCTGAATTTATAAATGTTTCTCCTTTTCAGTTTCTGATTGGCTAATCCTGCTCCAATAGAATGAATACCTTCATTTAACTAAAGCTTTTTCTGGTTGTTGATTAGCTATTTTATAAACTGTCTCAAAATTTACATTATTGCTTCCAAGAATCAGAAGTAGTACTGTTAAAATTTCTTACTCATTATTGACTCAAGGTTACCTCATTGTTAGCAACCTTTAACTTATTATTCTCACAGCTCCTACATTATTAAATTACGTAATGCATTCACATAACATTATTGAACATGTTTACAATAATATAAGCATATGCAATGACTGTTACATGCATTTAACAAATTATAACACACATATTGCTTGAAGGCGGACTGTTATTGAATTTACATATTATATAATTTGACTGAAATCATTTAAGTGTTAAAAATACTTCCTCGATTTATGGCACGTAAAAGAAGCTCAAGCCTGATAAAAAGGCCTCTGAGAAAAATTACCGGTCTTTCGTGCCAAATATAGAATGGGACGCTAAGGACCATAAAAAATCTTTTCTTTAGTCATTTGATTCTGAATTTTGTCCTCGCAAGCCTTCGTCAAATGAAAAGCACAGCCACTTACTTTGGCAATAAGGTCATACCTTGTTGACAATATTGTGAACAGCCTTTTAAAATTTACTACTATGAGGTAGGCTCCAAAGACAAATTATGTTTACTAAAAAGGTTTGCGATTGCAAAAATACACTTCTCGTAGGCATTCCCTTATTACTTTCTCTGCCGCATGCCTAATAAGTAGAAAATATATTGCATTCCATCCAAAAATTCGATACCGAGATTACACCGGAAATACATATTTCTAGGCTCCCTAAATCCAAAAAGAATTTTTAGAAAAGGATCCGTGTGTATGTGTATCTATATCTGTGAATAGTATAACTCAAAAACAAAAAGTCTGATAAATATCAAACTTGGTATTTAGATTCAGTACCTTCCAAAAATGTAACATGAAGATTTAAGAAAATCCTCCACCTCAAACTATATTTCACATGGAACATTTTTCGAAATCTTTTATTTTCTAGCGATTTTGATTAAAATACCAGGTATAATCCTCATAAGTAATGTTAAACAAATAAAATAAAGAGTTAAAAAATTATTAAATTTAGTATTCTATACTAAAGATATTCACATTACAAATATTATGTAATACATCTTGAATTTTCTGGGAAAACCTGTGAAGTTGAAGCTGGTTATCGAGACCCAGGAGAAATAATAATAATAATAATAATAATGATAATAATAATAATAATAATAATAATAATAATAATAATAATAATGATAATAATATACGATCGAACATAGCGACGAAAATGTGCTGAATTCATATTAGGAATGGGGAATTCAATGGGTTTTGTAGGGAAGACAGAGAAACAAAGTTTGTTTCCTCGAAGCAGAGGTATTTTACCTGCGATGGTCAACGAACCTGCATACCGGAAGTCTCGCCTTTATACTTTTGGCTCGGACTGGGGTTACAACGGTTTCAAAGCTTAAAAGGGTGAGGAAGTATATGTGCCTTATCTACGATCTAGGAATGTTCGTGGGAAGATTTTAAAACTCAAAATAAGCTGTAAGAAGCAGATGTGAAAGTTGTCAAGTGGGGGTAGCCAATGATAAAAATCATGAAACAAAATGATAGCCAATCGAAAGATCGCGTAGGCATCACATGATACGTTTGAACTTAAAACAAAACGAAACTTAAGAAAGGGAGAGGGGGAAAATTCTACGTTTGGCGAAAGGCGTGAAGGAGGAAAGAGAACGCCGGGACAGTGGGGTACAAACTAAACAAGAGGACGGCCGAGGTACATTCCGGTACAAACTAACCACGAGGACGGTCGACGAAACAAAATTAGAAGAAAATAATCAGAAAGTTTATAGTGTAAAAATGAAGTTATGAAATCTAGGCAATTCGAGGGCTAATCGGAGAAACACATAAGTAGCGACTTCGAAAGTGATAAGAATAACAGTGGTTTCGACGACGAAGGTGGCGGGTCGACCAGATAGGAATCTACGTAACGAAATAAAGAAATAACTCAAACTTCTCCGGCAGTATTATTAATATCGTCAAGGCAGTGTCACCACCCCTGAAAACTAGAACCTCAGCTCTACCGAAACAAATTCTAAATCCCTGCCATCCAACCATCGAACCCAGGACTCTGAGTCCACTGAAGCAAATGTCAGGAACAATACAGATGCGTCAGAGGTCAGCGTCACCTGGTATTTAGATTCAGTACCTTCCAAAAATGTAACATGAAGATTTAAGAAAATCCTCCACCTCAAACTATATTTCACATGGAACATTTTTCGAAATCTTTTATTTTCTAGCGATTTTGATTAAAATACCAGGTATAATCCTCATAAGTAATGTTAAACAAATAAAATAAAGAGTTAAAAATTATTAAATTTAGTATTCTATACTAAAGATATTCACATTACAAATATTATGTAATACATCTTGAATTTTCTGGGAAAACCTGTGAAGTCCTCTTCATTCGGAAGGAATTTTTTATCGTTTTGTTTAACTGATAAACGTTAACGTTTATACAAATATATAAACGTACTAAACAAAAAAGTAAGTCTCTTTAAAATACGCCATTTATTTCACATAAATTTTTGCGGCATAAATTGGCGAATTGTTCATTTCGCTTAAACTCCTGTCAGCATTCAGTTGTTACTCACGATTGCATGGAAACAGCTTGGAATTTTAAGACTAGCACGTTGCGTCCAATTCTTAAACATTTGACTGTCGCTGTTCTCTTTGTATCTATAACGAAATATGTAATGTAGCTATTTCTGCAAAGTTTTATTTGAAATAGAATGTAGTAGATACAAAAATAAGTTTTAGAAAGAATAGTTTGTAGCCATGTTAATTTATCACATCAGAATTTTTTGGGGTAGGGAAAACACTAAAGGGATGTAAATTCATTAAAAGGACCATAGAAGATAAATCATTTAAAATGTTTCGGGCAGTGCTCAAAAGTGTTATCCACATTATAGTGTCGCAGTTTTTATTAATGCTTTTACGTTCCATGGGCAACCAAATACCGAGGTTTTCTACGCCATTCAAAAGAATAAAGTTTTCATTTTCTTGAGTTTTGTTATTCATATCAGTAATAGGAGAGTGAAATACCTTTATGCTTTTAGACACAAGTAATAATACTTCCCTGCTTCTACAATAAACGCGTTTTCTTGTCCTATTACGAGGGGCACTATTTATATTTTGAGCCTTGGCAACCCTGAATGTTGAAGGTGCCATCTGACGTTTCAAATGGAAATTTTGACATTTTTTACCATAATCTAGTTCAAATATTTTGTCAATAGAGTGTCATTTATTTTGTTTACACTAACTTGAAAATTGTGTGTCAATAAAAACATGGAATTAATTCCTGAAAATGTTCGTGCAATGATTTATTACGACATTCGATGGATTATCAAGACAAGAGTGCATCAATCAACTAACTTCCACATTTGGCACGACGCTCCATTCTTTGCCACTGCGAAACGCTGGTATAACGAATTTAATCGTGGCCGCCGTTCGCTCAATGATGAAGTTCGTGAAGGTCGTCCAAAATCAGTTGTGCCAGAAAACATTGATGCTGTGCAAAAACTAATAATGAAAGATCGTCATACTACATATTGTGAGATTGAAGCAACCCTAGGCATTAGTTGCACCAGCATATATAAAATATTGCATGATTATTTAGCCGTGAAAAAGGTTTCCTCTCGTTGGATCCCACATAATTTGACGCAATCTCAAAAACATTCTCGTGTCGATTGGTGTACAAAAATGCTCAACAAATACAATAGTTGTGACTCAAAAGACGTATATAAGATTGTAACAGGTGACGAATCATGGATCTATGCGTACGAGCCGGAACGTAAACAGCAGTCGACTGTATGGGTGTTTCAAGATGAAGCAAATCCAACAAAAGTTGTGTTCACAATCGAATCACTTCGACGACACTATGTACTTTTATTAAGAGAGTTAGGATTACCTTCTCAACTATACCAACTTTTGATTAAAGTGTATTATCAATTATTGTGTAAAATAACCAGCTATATTATTAGTACAACAGCATTTAGAGTGTTTTTTTCACCCTAAAATTTAATTTACCTATGTTAAATTGTCTCTGAGAAAAGGGGTCATTTATACCAGAAAATGTCATTCACGGAAAAAGTTGTTCAAAGAAAAATTGGAGAAAACAAACCCGCGTATATTTGAAAATAAAGAAACCATATGGCTTGAACACACATAAGCTGCCATACTTAACAGTAACACCCATTTGCGGATCAAAATGATCCCTAAAATATGAGCCAAAGTTTACCTCTCTACTCCAATAGTGTAGTAGTTTTTAATTATTTGGGGGGGGGGGTTAAGGGAGCAGATTTCACCGTAGAAAATGGAAATGCAGTATCATGTTTAGAATATATTTTAAATATAAGTAATGTACCTATAATGATAAAACATATTTCAAATTAAACAGAAGTTTTCAACTTATAATAATGTATAAAAAAGTATGACACTCACATAACTTTCTCCACCAACTCTATACCAACTAATCCTTATAAAGCTTATTTTTCTATATACTTCATATTATCCAAATAAACTTTTGCAGAAATAGCTACATTATACCCATTTCCTTACAGATACAAAGAGAACAGCAAATATTCAAATGTTTAAGAACTGGTCGCTGTACGGTATCCTTAAAATTTCATATTGTTTCCAAGAATTCGCAAGAATTTGACAGGACTTTAAAATAATGACCAAGTAATGAACTATTCGAACCATTAATAGCGGAAATCCCATAAACAGCTTGTGCCACAAAAAAAAGTTATTTGACATAACTTGTGTGTTTTAAAGAGATCTACTATTTTTGTGTAGTACGTTTTCGTCTATCGCTTGTCGTTTACCAGTTATACAAGGATGTACAAAATTTTTCCGAATGAAGAGGCTTCATAGGCTATTCCCAGAAAATTCAAGATATACATTTTATTTGGCATGTAAATATCTTTAATGTAAGTTTTAATCAAAATCGTTAAAACCATTTTTTAGAAAATAAAAACTTTCGAAAAAATGTTCCGTGTAAAGGATTTTTTGAAAATCTTTGGATGGAACTGAACCTACATAGCAAGTTTGGTGTTGATCCGACTTTTCGTTTTAGAATTATGCTGTTCACACACACACACGCACGCACGCACCACACACACACACACACACACACACACGTGGACCTTTTTCTGAAAATCTGATGTGTTGCACTCGCATGACGTTCTTTACTCTTTACAAACTATTTTTACAAATGGTTATTCTCCATCTACTTCATGTTAATCGAGATAAACAATTGCAGAAATCATCATTGCCAATTTTCTTGTAGGTGCAAGGGGAATAAGGTAGGCTTTAAGCGATAGTCAAATCTTTTAAGAGCTGGTTGCTATGTGGGAATTCCCATTTGAGAAAAAGTGTAACTATTGGAAAATTCAAACAAATAACAAGGAATATCTCAGAAATGGTTCACTCGAAAAAAACAAAACGCATGTGACGTAAATTGTGTGCTTTAACGAGCTCTACACTTTTGGTGTAGTAAAATTTGGTCTACCTCTTACGGTCTATCTCTTATGCAAACGTCATTTAGAATGAAATGGATTTTTTGAGACATTCCCAGAAAATTCAAGATATACATTTCATTTGCCATGTAAATATCTTAAACATATGACATTTTAATCAAATCTTTTTAGAGCTATTTTTGAGAAAATCAAAATTTTCGAAAAACGTTCCATGGAAGGGGTATCTTGGGTTGGGGATTTTCTTGAGAATCTTCGTGTCACATCTTTGAAAGTTACTGAACCTATATAGTGGTTTGATACTTACCCGAGTTTTCGTTTTTGAGCTATGCTGTTCACAGGCACACACGGAACTTTTTCTGAAAATCTTTTTCGGATTCAAAGGACCTCAAAACATGTATTTACAGTGAAATATTGATATCTAATTTTTAGTGGAATGTAATACTTCCCCTGCTATAGGTATACGCGGTAGTGAAAGTAGTAAAAATGTAACAATTAGCAATTTTCGTCATTTAGTCTCTCCTGAAGTAGTTGGCACATTTTTTACCTAAGGCTAGTTCCTTCCATGTTGTGACCTAGCATATCAGGGTAACTCACCTAAGGACTTTGAAAATGTTTTCTCTAGGAGCATGGACATACACAGGTCTCTCTGCATGACGTTCTTCACAAAGCTCTAGAGGAAGAATTTGGATAATATAAGATAAACGTAGAATTTGGGAGCCATATAATTGGTTCACCTGAAAGACCTGTTGGGTCATTCAAATAAATCCACGCTTGTGTTCAAGACGTGGTTAACCATCATGGTGGAACATGATATCCATGTTGCCTTCTTGTTGCATATCTGGTGCAAGCATTTAGTCCACGCACTTAACTTATTGCTGAGCTGCAAACTGCAGTTCATTTATCTTTAGTTATTGATAAGCATTTCCTTTATAGTACGCTCTCCGCGCAAATTTCATGAAATTGTTTAGTTAGCTAGTTCGGAAGTTTACACACAGAAATCCAATGTAGCACTAAAGCCTTTGCAAACAGAAGAACATGCATAAAAAGAGAAGATGAAAGCAGTTTCTCGTTTGCACATTGCCTGTGTTGCATGAAAGCTTATTAAAATCAAAGCGATGGCGTCGTAAGTGCTTGCGCCTTAAGTATTATTATTCCTGTGTAAGCTACCTTACATATAAAATAGGGATGAGGCTTATAAAGAAAATCCGAAAATCTACTCGTGGATAAGTGACGGTGCATCTTAGTCTACCAACGCCATCAGAATGCCATGTAATACTTAGAAGTTACAAATAATCCAAGGGATATGACAAGGGTGTCCTCTGTCACACATTCTTTTTAAAATTTATACTGACGTCATAAGCCACTGGCAAAATACTTAACACGTGAATTTGAGGTAGATAAGATTTTAATTATCCTATTGAACGAGCTTTTTAAATCATGTGGTAGTCTCCTAAGGCAAAAACAGAAAATAAATACATAGATAAATATAACTAAATATACACCGCCGTTTGTGAAAATTGCAACACCAAGAAGGAAACGTATGAATTCAATGAATTTAATATCACAGGTTAGGTACACCACAAGTAACAAATGATAAACTTTTCAAATCTATACATAACCTTTGAGCCCTAATATTCAGTATTTGGTGTGGCCTCTATGCGCTGCAATTAGAGATGCTATACGCCGTGGCATTGAATCAAAAAGGTTCTGAATAAGTTCCTGAGGGATTTCCCTCCACGCAGTTTGTATTCGAGCTCACAAATCCGTGACACTGGTTACTGGAGGACCGTGATGCACCGGGTGCCGACCAATCATATCCCAGACATATTCGATGGACGACATGTTAGGCGAACGTGCAGGCCAGGGAAGCAATGGTACCCGTTGCTCTTCGAAGAAAGCTTGTACATTCCTCGCAATATGTGTCCTGTTGAAATGTGGCCTGTGGAGATGGCTGAAGCAGTGTGAGTACCTCAGGCTCTACAACCACCGTTAGGTACCGGTTGCTGTTCAAAGTGCCCTCAATTCGTAGGAGGCGAGATCGGTTGTTGTAACCAATGGCGTCCCAAACCATCACACCTGGTGTTTGTCCGCTATGCCGCCCAACAATGCAGCCCTCCGGGTTGCGCTCACCACGGTACCGCCGGACACTATGCGGCCATCACTGTAGGACACGTTAAAGAGGGACTCGTCCAAAAAGACTACATTTTGCCACTCAGCATCACAGTGACGGTGTTCACGTTCCCATTGCAGTCGGAGGAGCTTTGGTTTCTGGGCAATGGAAGCCGACGTAATGGCATGCATGCAACCAGTCCAACCTGCAGCAGACGGCGACGAACCGTTGATGCAGACAAGTTCATACCTGTTGCAGTGGTCCAGCGTTGAGCCAACACTGTGGATGAAGCTGTACGATCCGTTATGGCCAAGCGGACAAGATGACAGTCACCCCGTTCTGTGGTCATGTTCCGTGATCCAGTACCCGCTCTTCGCACTGTACGACTTTCATCTATCCACTGCTTCCACACACGCATCACTGTCGTAGCAGCATGCCCTGTACGAGCCGAAATGTCACAGCATGACAAACCCGCTTCTCGGAGACCTATCATTCTGCCCCTTAGAACTTACTCACAAGCCGAAATGGCTCCCTTTGATGTCGACGAGGCATTGTTTCCGCCTTGATTCTGCACTGACTACACTGGGCGCAACACTGACCTTGTCGAACCGACACGAAAGGCCTCTGCTCGGTCTACGTGTATGCCATCTCTCTGCAAACCTAATTACTCATTGCTTGCACACTCTTCTACACTTCCACCAAGTTTGGAGTTATTCGGGAAATTCTTTCTTGGTGTTGCAATTTTCACAAACGGCAGTGTATATATTTACCAAGTGAGTAGGCCACCCCTACATTTGCGGTTTTATACAATCCGCAATTTGTATTACAACATAAAAGCATCGATTCCTATGGTAGAACCTACTTTGTTATTGTTTTTATTGCTTCGATTAAGCGGGTTTGTGTCCCGTGTTTTAATCTCTGGGTTTTAAATTTTATACATTGTAAGGGCGCTGATGACCTTAGCCGTTTAGCGCCCTTAACCCCCATATCATCATCATCATCATCATCATGATAGAATCTATCTAAAGTGTGTAACATGGATGTCTTTTTTTGCACATTCTGCGAAATTACTAATAATACAACCGGTGTTATAGCCTCGCCTTTGAATACTCATAATTAGACAGCTGACGTTTGCATAATTGAAAATGCATACTGGGACAAGCAAATACTACATATTGTGTTAAACTGACTATGCATCTCTCATGTTTCGAGATAACTCAGTTGAAACGAGCGTGTGGTTTGTAAATAGTCCATCTGCAGTATAGGTGACTTGAAATCACTTGTGAGCACCAATTTTTATTGTGTTTTAATATTCATAAATAATCTTGTTTTAAAATAGCGTTATGCTTAACACGTTTATCATCATTTTAGTTTGCAGTTCTTATTTTTATTTGAATTTAATATACTATTATTGTTAGTGTTTCTTTATTTGTATACTACACGTAGGTAAATGTTTATTTACTGTTTAAATGCGACATAGGTACTATCTTTCAAGAAAGTAGATGAACACCTTTTGCGGGTCAGTATCTTTCAGGCGTTCCGTGAGTAGGGGTATGAAAACTAAATCGGCCGTGGTCGTATACTGACAAGATTTCTATGGCTATATTAATCCAGTATGGGAAAACATGCACTAAATATTACAAATAAATTGCAATTCTCTTGCTGCTGAGTTACTAACTACATGACATTGGAGAATATGCAAGAAAACAGAAAACACGTAGAATGATGATTTTGATAGATGATTGTATTAAAATCATCATTCCACGTATTTTCCGTTTTCTTGCATATTCTCCAATGTCATGTAGTTAATAGCTCAGCAGCAAGAGAATTGTAACTTTTTTGTGATATTTAGTCCATTTTTAGCCATACTAGGTTAATATAGGCATAGAAATCTTCGAAATGAGTGACTGGCGACCACGACAGTATACATCTACGACTATGGCCGATTTAGTTTTCATACCCCCTACTCATGGAACGCCTGAAAGATACTGACCCGCAAAAAGTGTAAATTTACTTTCTTGAAAGATAGTACATCTGACGCAAGACAATAAGGAAATTACATATCACCGTTTAGCAGGTAGTTTTAATAGATTCATGATTTTGGTTCTTTGATCCAGTGCACAGAAATGTATTTTGTCATAATATTATCTCGTGTTGGCTTTAATGAGAATCAATTTAAAAAAATTAAAACCTGTACAACGCCTAGACTGAACCCGTGTTACCGATGATTAGCGGATATTATACAGTCAGAATTCCACTCAGCTACTTGGACGCTTTGTTCAGAGCAAATTCTGGGTTTAAACTTAGAGCTTACTTGCCAGGCGCCACGCCAGTGTCACCTTGCGACTCTTCGTGTATATTATAGGATTTTAAGATAGCTTTAATCCTTTGGTGGAAGTTTTAACATTATTGTTTATATGTGATACGCAATTACTCATGTTATGTGAGATGCAGGAGACGCAATTTACGCCAAAATTAAAATAAATTATTATTTAATCAGCTGTATGTCTTTGATTGTACAGCGTCCATTTGGATATAGGCGTACCTCTAATTTGTCGTAGCCTATCCTGTCTCTTTTCTTTTTAGCTGATTTTGATAGTAGTTTTACATGGTAGGTCCATTTTAACAGATGTGTTTACTTTAATGTAAAAGTTTGTAAAATCGGTTGGAAACTTGGAATCCGCTCTCAGTAAACGAGTCGTATGCTTTTAAGTTGTGCTTTAGTGCTGAGTACTTTATGTTGCTTAAATCGCTTTCCCTCTGAATCTTGAGCTTTCGTCTACCTAAAAACTTCAAGTAATAGCTGTTGGTAAGTGAATAAAATGTACTTAAAGCCACTTGTAGCTTGAAGGTGAGGCAGTATATTTAACACTTAAATAATTTCAGTCTAGTTATATAATATGCAAATTCAATAACAGCCCGCCTTGAAGCAATATGTGTATGTAATAATTTGTAAAATGTATGTAAGTCATTGCATATGCTTATATTATTGTATCCATGTGTAATAAGGTTATGTGAATATATTACGTAATTTAACAATGTAGGAGCTGTGAGAATAATATGTTAAAAGTTGCTAACAATGAGGTAACCTTGAGTCAATAATAAATAAGAAAGTTTAACAGTACCATTTGTGATTCTTGGAGTAACAATAATGTAATTTTAGTGACAGTTTATAAAATAGCCAATCAACAACCAGAAAAAGCCTTAATTAAATGAAGGTATTCTATTGGAGCAGGATTAGCCAATCAGAAACTGAAATATAGCAAAATGTACAAATCTAGAAGTCAGTTGCCTGCAGACGTGATTGTAACCGGATGCGTGATGCGTCCTCGAGAGATATTATACGTATTTTCGTGTGAGACGAAAAAATAAGTTTACGTGTTAAAAAGTGTAATTAATTAATAAAGAACATCTCACAGCTCTCTCTCTATATCAGTGAAGTGTTATATAAATCGTGTCAAGCATTAATAAAAGAAATAAAGTAAAATTATAATTTGTGTAAGCCTACATTCTTGTCGCATCACAACCCTGCTCAGAGAAACGTGTCTCTAACAATAATACTGACGCAGCCGAGGCAAACATAAATATAATATTTAAAGTAACAGTCAAATTACAAAGTTAATGTTTTTTTTTTTAAATTGGGACAAAGGCCACCTGAAAGTAGGTACATTTGGGGCGAAGGCTACCGGAAAGCGGGTACTATACGTGTGGTTGAAACGAATTTAAATTTCGATTCCCCAACAGTTGAAATACGATACAATTCCTACTAAAATACACGTTTCTCAAAGGATAGCCTATCTTCCAAAGAACGGAAGAGGCGACTGACTCAGCTGGTACATGTGTATATACAAACAAGAAAAATTGTCTTGTTTACATTTTATAAAGTTCTAACAGTACCGTATTATTCGTATAGGCATGTGTGTTGGACCTTAAACAGGGAATCACTAAGAAGATTAGAGGCTGCTGATATGCAATTCTTGAGATCTGTGACAGGCTACACACCAATGGACAAAAAAAAAAAAGAAATAAGACAATATTGTGACTATTTAATTTTAGAGAAACAATAAAATTGACATTGAGAACATAATTTATCGCATGCCATTTCCCGGATGTGAATTTCAGCATAAAGGATCGCGTGATCCTGGGAATTATGATTGCAGTATTGTTTGGAAAATTGTTGATCAGAGTTCTAACCAAGGCGCTGACCCAGCATCCAAGATCTCTATCTCCGTCTTTCTCTGGCTTTTGGCTCTCTGAGATATATTTCATTTTTGATAAACATCGTGAAGTTGAACGCGCAAAGTCATGTCCGTCAGTACCTCCGCTTCAGCAAAGGTAACTCAGCGGTTAGATACAAACCAATATTCATTCTCTGTTTAACCTCCTCTTATGTAGGACTTACACCCCCCAGGACTTACAGGCGGACCCGTCGAGGAGCAGACAGATTATCAGCCCGATGCCTGGTATGGGAGGAAGGTGGTGGTGAAATGGAAAACCCGGAGAAAACCCGCCCAGACGCCGCTTTGTCCACCACAAATCCCATATGCGGGTCTCTGGGATTGAACCCGGGCCGACTCGGTGACAGGCGAGCGGTCTAGCCACTCGGCCACGACGCCGCCTTACAAACCAATATAGATATTCTAATTTGTATTGTGATGCAGATTAGACAATAGACCAATATAGTAGTTTTAGTACAAGAATTAATGTTCATTGTCGCATCCGCACTCTGGACATCCTTTCCCGGGTGTAGGGAAGAATTAAAGCTGTCTTAAAATCCTATAATATACACGAAAATTCGCGAGGTGACACTGGCGTGGCGCCTGGAAAGTAAGCTCTAAGTTTAAACCCAGAATTTGCTCTCAACAAAGTGTCCAAATAGCTTAGTGGAATTCTGACTGTATGCTATCCGCTAATCATCGGTAACACGGATTCGCGTCTAGGCGTTGTACAGGTTTTAATTTTTTAAAACTGATTTCCCCCCTGCAGTTCTCTGTTTCTTGTCCAACAAGAGAATACTCCATTCTTTTTTAAAATGACAGTCTAGCTCTACGTACATCTGAGACCCCCAACCCATAGTTAAGTGATGTTGTTGGGTTTAAGTTAAGGCGCGCTCGCTGTTACATAGTAAAGACGGCGTCACAATCTGAAGATGAATGAATATACAAGTTGAACTAAACCGTAGCAGTCATCTATTTCGGAAAATACGACATTAAAATTTTCGAAACACAATATTTATAACTAATGCACATGTTAACTTCCATTTAAGCTTGATTTGATTAATCAGCTATACCCGAAAGTGAAATCAGTGAAGGTGGGAGTCAAATAGGGTACAATTAGTAGAGCTGTTCAAAAGAAACAACTTTCACAGGAACTATTTTTATTTATTTATTTATTTATTTATACTCTTTCAAAGCAAAAATACATGCGAAAACACAGTGCACCCAAACCCCAGATAGGCAGATAGTAATGTCATTTATATTGATAAATGTTAAAAAATAGAATTAAAATTAGTGTTGGCAAAAGAAGCTCAAATGGCCTTGCACAATACGACAATCGAGTGTTTTGTTTTCTTTAATTTTGTGGCTTATGAAATAAATATAAAAGTTAAGTGAGTACAAATACCTTGCTTCTACTACAAATCGGGATGGATTTTATAAATGAGGAAGGTTTTTATATCTTGATGGTATTAGACGAATGTCGGGGCGTACGTGCGTTGAGTAGGGATAGGCAGAAAACAATGTAACGGTTACTATTACGGTTACCTTAATATAATGGTTACCAATGTAACGAATACAAAGTAACTATTATCCAATAACTGTTTCCAAAGTAAGGATAAGAAGGTAACTGGTGACCCAAACACTGTTATCAAAGTAACGAATAGAAAGTAGCTACTTATCCAACAACGGCTACCAAAGTAATGATTATAAAGTAACTAGTTACCCAATAACGGTTACCGAAGTAACGAAGACAACTAGTTATCGCGTTAACGGTTACTGAAGAAACGAGACGGTTGCCGAGCCTGCATTACATCATTCAATGCATGTGCGCGGCGATGTGTAGCTGGAAAACGTTGTTCCTCTGCTTGATGCTATCTGCTGCAGTGTTATTGTCCTCGGCTATTGCTGCTCGTCGGCTGCTGTATTCTCCATTCCTAATCATTACCTAACTAGCTAATTTATTGGGTCTCAGAGTTTTCGTAGGCGAGGCAAATTAAAATACACTGCATTTCCCTTAATAAACGTGGTTCATTATGAAATCAAATATTTGTGGGCGGCTAGGCTTTTCCCACTATAACAATTCCCACCATTAGAATAAATTAGGAGCCTAAACTAACTGCACACCTCTTCCCACCCATATGCACACACGGGCATTTGTCGTCCAGAGAGTAGCACTTTATCCCGATGAGATTCTAAAACAGAGAGTGGAAAATATGAGGTTTCCTTCCCCTTTTTATACCTAGGCTAGTGACGCTTACCTCCGCGCCTCAAAATGTAACGACGTTTCTAATTGGTCCTCAGACTGCGTTACCTAGTAATGTATGAGAATATTCTGCACCAAAGTTTTGCGCCTACGGGTCCCCATGACGCGTCAGGAAGCGGATTCAATATCTCTGTCTCTTCCCTTTCTCTATCTGTCTCTTTCTACTTCTCCTTACTGCTTCCAATTCACTGCTCATTAGCTTGGTGAAAAGTGGGCTCTACCTAGAATTATCTTTTACCTGGAATTTGCTAGCTCGCCCGTCTCTTACTTACCTACGTTACAATCTGCTTTTGTACAATTCTTGGTTGTTAAATATTTTAGCATATTTCTTGGTGAATTATATTATTACTATGTACAATTCTTGTTTAATATTGATGTATATGTCTATGTGAATATGTATATATGTGTGTGGTATATCCCCTTTCAGTTGGTATGGCTTAACAGAAACTAGTTACCTCAATATTCGTTCACAACTTGAGTCATCCTCGCATGGAGTAAGTACATGTTTATTACGCATGTTGCTTATCGCTTCGAATATAGGTCGCAGACCACGATGACAGGTTAGTCAGCACTCCGGCTGCATGCGTTGCACTTAGATGGTTACTCACATACGATATAGATGCACTAGCTTTTATACATTGCGGGTAGATGGGTATGAATAAACAATTATTAATGCTGCTTAGCAACAAAACATGCGCGGGCACTAAGCTCAAACACGACATCGTTCATATTGAAACATAGTTACATCTAAACGTTACCGATAACCGTTAATGCAATGTAACTGCGAACGTGTTAACTATGAAAACAAATAAGTTAATTGTTACTGGTAACCGTTACGTGTACCGTTAACGTACTGTAACTACGAGCGTTATAACCGTTATTCAAAAATATTCGTTTGTCACATCCCTAGCGCTGAAAGATACCCTTAAGTGCTCGCCAGATATCTTGCTGCTCGTGTGCAAGCAACTGACAACCGCAGCCTAGCCACAACATAAATAGACATGTTTTTCTCCATAAAAGAGTATTAATTAATAATAGTGTTTCCTACGAAAGCTGTTTGTTTTGAAGAGCTCTTCTAATGGTACGTTTTGACTCCCACTACCATTTGTATTTTTAAAGTAATACACCACTGACCCCACTTCCGATCTGGCTGATTGATAAAATGAAGCTCAAGCGAAAGTTCACTCGTGCTTTAGTTATAAATACAGGTACCGAGTGAGATCGTTCCGCGGTAACGTTTGAGGCCCGCATTCAGTTCGGTTCCCGCCGACTGCCCACTCATACCTGGGCTTTTCGTGGTTTTCCTTGGTCGGTAGGCAAATGCTGGGGTAATTTCTCATCCACCACGATTTCCTTTCCATCAATTCCCTTTCATTCCGTTTCCTTCTTGTTTTTCAGGTGTGCTGCTAAGTTTCGTGGCGTATGGCGGTGCCGGAAAAATAGCGTGGATGCTTCCTCAAAGGAAAGAGTACTCTTTGTGGGCACTAGAGGGCTGCTTGTCTGACGGGTTATTCATCGCCCTCTGTAGGCAGCACCAGTAGTGAACACGTCTTTGGCAGGACCTTTGAATACGGTTTACAGTAACAACATTGAAGTTTACTGCATGCTGTATCCATAGACAATAACAGTAATGTGTCCTCATTTGTTTACTGCCCGCTATAGGTCGTACGTAATAGCAAAGAGCTTGCAGTAGAAGTGATGTTTCACAGTAGCGAAGATCTACAAGTGCTCACAGCTCTTAAGGTATGCATTTTAGAATCCTTTACCGGACTTTTTTTTTTCTTTCTTATTTTGATCCATACTACCACTTATCAAATATTTTTTTAACGCCTAGTATATACTGGTGGTCCATGCAATCCGTTCTCTACAGTTTTGTTTCCCGCATACGTTAGTGCAAAAAGGGTTGCCGCGTCACTTCTTTTCGAAGGAGAAGTGCAGGTACAAATGAAAGGCCATTGATTAGTGCTGCTCCCTGTGTTCGTTTACTTCCTGGTTTCGTAATGGTAAGGTCACATGATCGTCTGTTTAGAGTTCGAGTCAGTTCCAGTGTTGCCAGCTTAGCTATTTTATGGCTAAATGTATCATTTTTTACAGTGGCGTTTAGCCATATAAAATCGCAAAAGGCTTATAGCCTGAAATGTAGCCTATTTAACAAATGCCTTAGCCAAAATCTAGCCTAAACAGCATAATTTTATCTGCACTTTAGTTATGTAAAAGGAATAAATGAATGGTTAGGGTGAATTCCCAGTTGTATTATGTTCCTATGAAATATCTAACAAATCACTTAACGTTTTTAAACACAAACTGTATGACTACTTATTAGAAAACCCTATTTATGATTTAAGTGAACTCTTTGAAAATCATATTCACTAAATAGGCTAAATAGTAAAATAGATAAAGAATATATACTGTATTTTTTGTAAATAATGACAAAGTAATCATCAATTGTAAATGCGGAACTGACTATGTCGATTGCTGTACAAGTTTAATGACAATAAAATTATATTATGGTTGTTATTATTATTATCATCATCATCATCATCATCGTGAGTACTGACATGTCATCAAAATGTGTACTAATCATAAAGTCGACTTTCTGGAGTATGCGCCCAAAATGTATGACTTTTGTCACATAGAATTGGTCAGTTTATACATATTTTACCTAAAGAATTTCAGTAAACTACATATTTCAGTATCAGTTATATTTAACGCATGGTGTTGGTGCTTAGCAAAAATATATCTTATTCCATTACAATTTTATATTAAATAAATTATTATTTTACAATATTTAAATATTATGGATTTATCTAATCAATTATAGTATTTAGAATGTCTTTATGGGGCTTAACTTCTGCAAACAAATTATGGGTAGTTTTAGACGACAATTATATAGCCCTTTTGTGTTACATAATGCCTTTTTATAGATACCATCTAGCCATTATTTCCGAGGAAGCGTTGGCAACACTAGTCAGATCATTCAGTCAAACAGATACAGCTGAAATGTTCGCCAACGACGACTGCACAGATATGGTAATGATTGAGGCAGTATTTTAACACTTAAATGATTTCAGTCTAATTATATAATATAAAAAATAATAACAGCCCGCCTTAAAGCAATATGTGTATAATATATCAAATATATGTAACAGTCATTGTATTATGTTTATATTATTGTGTACACGTTAAGTGAATGTATTACGTAATTTAATAATGTAGGAGCTGTGAGAATAGAGGTCGAAAGTTGCTAACAATGATGTAACCTTGAGGCAATAATGAATTGGAAAGTTTTATAATGCTACTAGTAATTCTTGGAACAATAATGTAATATTCTAAAACAGTTTATAAATAGCCAATCACCTGAAAGTTAAATAAAAGTATTCTATTGGAGTAAAATTAGCCAACCAGAGACTTGAAATAGAGAAATGTACAAATTTAAGCGGCAAACGCCAGTCGCTAGACGGCAGCTTACCCGAGCAGATCATTCGCTCGGTACGTATCCAGTGTTAGACGAAAATTCATTACGGCGAGAATATTATAAAGTTTGTTTTAAAAAGTGCAATTAATTAATAAATAATCCCACAGCTCTCTACATAAGTGAAGTGTTATTTAATCGTGTGAAGGATTAATAAAAGGAGTAAAGTAAAAATTATAATTTGTGTACGTCTACATTCTTTAGCCGCATCACCCCCTGCTAAGAGATACATGTTTCCACAAATTAATACTGACGCAGCCGAGGCAAACATAGGTATATAATATTTAAAGAAACATTCAAATTACAAAGTTGATTCTAAAATGTTGGGGCGAAGGCCACCGGAAAGTGAACGTTGGGGCGAAGGCAACCGGAAACTTTGTACCATACTTGGGGCAGTTACTTCATCAAGTTTGGCTCCCCAACAGTGAAACTACAATACAACTCCTCCTACAGTACTACTTCATGATCTAAGGGGAGACGCACGGCAATGCAGCTGAGGCTCGAAGGCTGTATTCTGAGCGTTTACCAACGTAACGTCTTTCTTCTACGCAGGCTTTTAGACATACGGAAATGCGATAAAAAATCTGAAGGACCATTTATAACGTGTTGTGGAAAGACTTATCTGTGACGCTCCTGATTTTTCCCAGAATCTTATTCAGTATTTCGGTGAAAACCCCATGCAAGGTAACATAGGTTAAACTGGAACAATACAGCAGTTACGATGCAGTATAAACAATTGTTATTTTGCTATTTTTAATGATTGTTGTTGCACCTAGTGCTATTATTATTACTATTATTATTAAACATCGCAATATAAGCCTTGTGGTTTGTTTAGTCTTCAAGAAAACTGATCTTCCCATCTCATTTCCGGTCTGCCAACATTCCTTCTATCTATTAGTGTATATTTTAGTATAATTTGTGGAGTTCGATCTTTATACGTTCTGTTTACATAATCCTACCATTTTTGTCTGTACTCTTTATTATTATAGAGGTGAGCCCCATCTGGATATTAAAGTAAATATTAAAATAAACTTTTGTAACAATAATTTGTATACCCACTAATAAACGATAAAGGGTAGAGACAGTAAGCTGAAAAAATGTTTCAACTGTCACTGACATAATGGGTGCATAATTAAACTTGGCTGTATTTGTTTATGCTTATTTGTTCCAGTAGAGCTACATCCACCCATTCATAAGATCACATACACTGTTCAGAATTGAAAATCCAGGTTTTTTGGGTTTTTTTTTTTTTGTAATACATTATTCCATTTATCCCTAACCTTGTCACTATTTTACTTTTGACAATGTCAGAAACATGTGTAAGTACATTGAGAGCTAATAAAATGATTTGATTTTACTTAACCCTCCTCCCTCGACCCTGTAGCACTTTTTACTGTAATTTCCACTTCCTTAATGTTTTAAATTTGTTCCTGAAGGAGTTTCCCCCTTTGCTCCAAGCTTCTTTATGCAGATATAGAAATGAAAATTTTGATGGAATGTAAACAGTACCCCTCTTCAAAACGTTATCCTGTAAGAGTTCTTTCACTGCTTTTACACATGCCACACTGTCTTGTCAGAGCAATATTACTCTCGATGGGAATTTACAGAAGACCCTTTTCATGTTCCACACAAGGCTATTAATTTTAGGAAACTGGTTTCTAATTGTTTCGTAACTCTATGTAATGCATGTGCTAAACAAGTTAAAGTTATGTGGACCAAATTAGGATCAAAGGCTTTCAGCAGAGGTGAAGTGATGATATGGGGGTTAAGGGCGCTAAACAGCTAAGGTCATCAGCGAGCAGAGGTGAAGCAGCAATTATGCAAGATTCAACTTTACTATACCCCTGCCGTTGAATCTTGCACTTGACAGTTCATATGGCTTCATGTAACGTTGGCTATATTATGGTTTGGACGTTGCCAGAGTAGTTAGCAAAGAACAACAGCTCTTTGTTCTCCTTTCTATCATGTTTTAAGCCACACACAAAAAGTGTACGTAAGTAGTGAACGTCAATGAATAATTATTTTATATTATTATTGTTATTTGGATATAACTCAGCGTAAACATTGAAACGTATGTAGAATAAATTACACACTTTTGACAATATAGATACAGAATAAACTTGCCTGCTACAATGAGGAGAAATAAAACAAATTTTAAGCTCCGATAAAGTTATTTTCACTCACGGTGCATTCCAGATGGTTCGGAATTTTGTCCTCTTTCTCTTGGAGTTTCACTCCTTTGTAAATAACAGTTGTACTCTAATGTCTTCGTTTCTTTTTTTATCCAGAATCTGTAACCTGCCACGTATCTCCAAAGTCTCATCTCGGCAGCTTTCATTGTTTTCTGTTGTGAGGCGGTCAGCACACAACTCTCACACTCATAAGGTAATGTTGGAGTAGCCATTACTTTATAAAGTTTCAATATGATTGCTTTACTACAATTTTTAAAAACTCTTCTTATTCCACCACATATTATTTGTAATTTATTTAATTTATTTGGCATATCTCTTACTTCAATACAACGGATGTTGAAGGAACAGAATGTCATACATATATGATGCATGGGAACCTTTCCAAAATTGGATATGTTTTGCAGAATAAACGAAAATCCGGATTTCATATGGGGAGATGAATCTTATTTTGCCACGACTCCGGTGTAATCACACATAATCTCCATTACTGGGCTCCTGAAAATTCTCATTAGTTATGACCACATCACGTGTAGTGAGCGATACGAGGTGTGGCATTCTATTGATACTTATTATAATCAAAAAAAATCTGATGTGTTACACTCACATGCCATTCTCTAATCTTGTACAACTTATTTTTACAAACGCTTATTCTCCATCTACTTCATGTTAAATGAGATAAACATTTGCAGACTCTATCTTATTGCTAAGTTTCTTGCAGATGTAAGGGGAATATATATTTACAAGGGCAATTTGGAAATACAGTAGCCTTTAAGCATAAACATCTCTTAATAGCTGGTTGCTAGGTGCAGCACCATTCTCTTTGCTACAGATTAATACTCTTTGCATATACAAGACAAAAAAAATGAATAACGAATTCCCATTTGAGAAAATTATTGAAACATTGCTTGTGTCTATCCCTTATGGCTTACCAGCTATGCAAAAGTCGTTCACAATGAAGAATACTTTTAGAGACATTCCCAGAACATTCAAGATATACATTTTATTTGTCATGAAAATATCTTAAACATATGATATTTTAATCAAAATTGTTCGAGCCATTTTTGAGAAAATTAAAATTTTCGAAAAATGTTCCATGTAAAGAGTAATCTGTGGTGGGGGATTTTCTTGAAAACCTTCGTGTCGCATCTCTGGAAAATACTGAACCTAAATACCAAGTTTGGTGTTTATCCGACTGTTCGTTTCTGAGTTATGCTGTTCACAGACACACACACAGAAACACACACGGACATGTTTCCAAAAATGCTTTTTGGATTCAGGGGGTCAGGGGGTCTCAAAACATGTATTTCCGGTGAAATCTCGGTATCGAATTTCTGGGTGGAATACAATACTTCCCCTACTTACTATACGTAGTAGAGAAAGTAAAAATAATAGCATTTATTTAATATTGTAAACTGCGGAGCACCAATTGGTGACATTTGTGTTGATTGTAAATTAGCTGTCAGATAATTTACACACCTTTGCACGTGCGCTCAAGGGTAAACGTGAATTCTTGTTAAATGCGAGAACGGTTATTAAATAACCGATAAACACACAACCACCACACCCTAGCATACTATGATACGTTCTTGTACAGAAACCTTTCTGGAACCCACCCGGGAATTCAACCCGGCACCCGTTACACAGCAGGCAAAATACGGGACCAGTTATAGTAACTAAATCGTTGTTTTTAAGCTCTTGCCTTGCGATTAGCAAGGTCTCCTTCCTGTCGCCATAAGTTCCCTTTACAGTTCTGCTTAGGCAAACCTTTCGGCATCCACATTATCCGGGTTAAACTAACTTAAACGAAGAATGGCTTGCGTGGGCCACCTGATATATGTTATACAATATATATTATATAATATGCTATATATATATATATTGTGGAGATAATTATTTCCGAGATATTCTTTGTTATTGCTTTGAATTTTCAAATAGGTACTTATGTTTTTCTCAACTGGGAAGTCTTCTCTCTCTCTCTCTCTCTCTCTCTCTCTCTCTCTCTCTCTAAGAGACACGTTCTTTAAAATTCTGACTCGTTTTACCTATCGTTTCCTACAACAAAATGTGTAAATGGGAATTGAACGTTTATCTGGAATAACAAGAAATAGATGGGTAAAAAGTTCTTCTAAAAATATTTTGTAGATAAGTCAATAAAGAAACTTATGCGAGTCTTTTTATCACCTGCCCCTGCCCCTATCTTCTCAGTTTTCCAAAGCAACAAATTAAAGCAATCTTCCGCTTAAAACTGTTACATTCCATGGTTTTTAATTATAATCTTTATCAATTTAATTGAAATGTAATAATTACTCTGCCTGATCTATATTTAAGAGGTTTTTAAATTTCTGTTCAGTATCTTTCAAACTTTTCGAGGTTTTAATTATCAAAAATTGTTTTTGAAATCTTTTGGAAAGAGACTCTCACGGTGGAAATGTTGAAGGATTTGAATTATATATAAGCATATGATACTTAAACATGATCGATGTTTAAATATCCCTTCCTTAAAACTAAGGATTATTTATAAAGCATGTCACTCCACGTTTAAACAAAAACTACAAATGCATTTCTTAAAACAATCGTATATGCTACATTCACATGATTTTTTCAACCCACTACCATTCATTTTGATATAACTTCTACAAACCATTCTTACGAAAACATATTCTTCTATCTACTGCATTAAAATCCATATACATCTTTGCAGAAATAGTTCATTGTACTTGCAATGCATTTCGTTGCAGGTACAATGAGGATAATTGGAAACCGAATCAATAATCAGTCAGTATATACAGAGCAATATATTGCATACTTTTTCCATGACTTCGCAGAAACAACTGAATAGCGACACCATTTTTAAAAAAGTAAAAGCTATTGCAAAATTCAAACCGATAACAACGGATATCTCAGAAATAGCTGATGCCACAACAAAATTTATTTGAAATTTTAAAGAGATCAACATTATTTATGAAGCACGTTTTTGTCTATTCCTTGTGGTTTTTACCAGTTGCATAAAATTATACAAACTTCCTTTAGAATGAAGAGGGTTTAACAGGTTATTGCCAGAAAATGCAATATATACATTTCATTTATCATATAAATATCTTAAACTCATGGTACGTATTTTAATACAAATCTTTAGAGCCATTTCGAGAAAATCTAAAATTACAAAAGATCTTCCATGCAAAAGATAGCTGGGAGGGAGAATGTTCGTGGCCCATCTTTGGAAGATGCTGACCCTAAATACCAAAGTTGGTATTCATCGGACCTTTTGGGTTATGCTGCCCAAAGACACAGACACATGCGCGCGCGGATCTTTTTCTAAATATGCCATTTTTGGTTCCAGGGGGTCTCCAAACACATATTTCCGGTGAAATCTCCACAAAGAATTTTAGGGTAGAGTTCAATATCTCCTCTTACCTCCTATAGAAAGCCCAGTCTCGGATATTAAAAAAATTCATTCTTGGGCTTCTTTGTTTACATTTCATGAACACGCTGAAAATTTCAAACACATAGGAACATTTGTAGTAATTAAAACTTCGAAAATCATTAATTGCCCAAAATTTGGTATTCATCCGAATTTTCGAATTATGTTGTTAATTCCTATTTTTGGGGGAGAATTCAGAGAACATCAAACCTGTTAATTCCATTGAAATTTCGATATCTAATACGTCATTTCCGCCATCCTAGGATCCTGGCAATAAAGAAAATAAACAGTTGCTCTACCATCCAAACGTTGCAGAGCTGCTCCTATCGACATGGTAGTTAGGGCAGGAACTCGTAAACGAGAGATCCACGGTTCAAATTCCTCCAGGACCTTCCTCCCTGAGGCCTTTTTCAGGTTTTCCCCAATCGTTGTAACCGGCAAATGTCGGGGCGGTGCCCTATACTTAGGCCTGGAACGTTTCCTTTCCAAAATTTGCTTTCTCAATTATTATTTCATTTCATGTATTATCAGTGTCACCACCTGATGCAGCATGCAGTGATAACGGGCGTTAAACACTATTACAGAAGTCCGATGTATTGCACTCGCATGACTTTCCCTACTCTTGTACAATTATTTTTACAAACGTTTATTCTCCATCTACTTCATATTAAGCGAGTTAAGCATTTGCAGAAAATTATTGCTAACTTTCTTGTAGGTGCAAGGGGCTTTAAGCGATAGTCAAATATTTTAAGAGCTGGTTGCTATGTGGAGCATTCCGTTCTCTTTACATGTCCAAGACATAAAAAAACGAATAAGGAATTCCCATTTGAGAAAAAGTGTAAATATTGGAAAATTCAAACAAATAACAATAAACGTCTCTGAAAATGACACACATTGTGTGTTTTAACGAGATCTACATTTTTGTGTAGTGAAATTTTGTCTATCTCTTACGGTTTACCAGTTATGCAAAACTCATTCAGAATGAAGACGATTTTTGCGAACATTGCCAGAAAATTCAAGAGGTAAAGCTTATTTACCATGAAAATATTTTAACATATCATATTTAAAACAAAAACGTTAGTGATTTTTGAGAAAACAAAATTTTCTAAAAATGTTCTAGGTAAAGAGTAGTCTGGGGGGGGATTTCCTTGAAAATCCTCGGGTTGCATCCTTGGAAGATATTAAACTCAAGTACCAAGTTTGGTATTTATCCGACTTTTCATATTTGAGCTATGCTTTTCACAGACACACACAAACCGATATGTTTACAAAAATGCTTTATTTGGATTCAGGGCATCTCAAAACATGTATTTCCGGTGAAATATGGTATCGAATTTTTGGATGGAATGCACTACCTCCCGTACTTACCATACGTAATAGAGAAAGTAACGATATTGATAAAAAAATCTGATATGTTACACTCACATGACTTTCTCTACTCTTGTACAAACTACTTTTACAAACGCTTATTTTCCATCTACTTCATGTTAATCGAGATCTTAATCTTATTGTTAATTTTCTTGTGGATGCAAGGGGAATTGGTAGGCTTTAAGCGATAGACAAATATTTCAAGAGCTGGTTGCTATGTGGGGTATCCCATTCTCTTTGCATTACCAGGACAAAAAAATGAATAACGAATTCCCATATGAGAAAAAGTAATAGTATTGAAAAATTTAAGGGACTAACAAGCAATATCTCGAAAATGGTTCACTCAAAAAAATAATGTATATGACATAAATTGTGTATTTTAACGCGATCTACATTTTTGGTGCAGTAAAAGTTTGTCTATCTCTTATGGTTTACCAGTTATGCAAAAGTCGTTCATAATGAAGAATATCTATGGAGACATTCCCAGAAAATTCAAGATATACATTTTATTTGTCATAAAAGTATCTTAAATATATATTTTAATCAAAATCGTTAAAACCATTTTTGAGAATATTAAAATTTTGGAAAAATGTTTCATATAAAGGATAATCTGGGGTGGGGGATTTTCTTGAAAACCGTGTCGCATCTCTGGATGATACTGAACCTAAATGCCAAGTTTGGTGTTTATCTGACTGTTCGTTTCTGAGTTATGCTGTTCACAGACAGACTCACACGCGGACATTGTTTCCAAAAATGCTTTTTTTGGATTCTGGGGGCCTCAAAACATATATTTCCGGTGAAATCTCGGTATCGAATTTTTGGGTGAAATACAATACTTCCCCTACTTACTATACGTAGTAGAGAAAGTAAAAAGAGCTACTCCTGATTTATACTATAGTGAAATAACATCAACCTACGTAATTATAGAAACAACTTCAAAAACACAAAGCACAGCTCTCAAATGGAGATTCTCCTGCACGACCAGCGATGTCCTCTGGTGCGTGGCTCTGCGATAAAAAAAAAACTTTACAAAGTTTCAGAGAAGCGTTCTGCCTCCTGTCATTTGTCCGTAGTAAAACGGCTATCCAAACACGCCTGAGTGAAGTCAAACCATGTAAAAAAAACAGAAAAGAAAGACCAAAAAACGCGTTTGTCTAGACACGATATCGTCGGATCCACTGGTGAACTGAAAATAAATGGTCTGCGTCCTATCTTTTACCTTCAAACCTTGAATGTTATGAGGATTGGCTGCAAAATTTACTAAAATAACCGTGAAAATTGGTAGTGCATTGCACAATTTGAATATAAAGGTAACGCTTTTCAATTTAAGAGGTCCACAGAGGTGCCATAAAGAGAAAGTTTTGTAGTTGTTATACGACGGTGTATTTATATTCGGTAATATCCACTTTTGTATGTTTGGAGATAATAGCTAAAATTATTCCTAATTGTTCCGATTTTAGCAAATATTTGAAACGTTTTCAAGTCTTAGTGCAGAGTTATAAGTAAATACATTGCAAGGTGCCTTCAAAATTAAGTTTCAAATGTTGAGAACGCCAGATTTGCTGGTGATGGCACATTTTCTGTAACGAAAAAATACGTAGACAATCTTATCCTTCATTAATACCGAGCGAGATGGCTTCACATAATGTGCAAGGTTCGCATCGAGAGGTACCGGGTTCGATACTCATCGATCACTCACTCTGATCTTGCGTTTTCGTGGTTTTTCCTGGTCGGTAGGCAACTGCTGGGATAGTTTCTCATCTATCACAACTTCCTTTCCATCGTTGCCCTTTCATTCCGTTTCCTTCCCTATTTTCAGGTGTGCTTCTAGGTGTACTTTTATATTTATTTTATTTTTTATTTTATGTATAGTTTATATTTTTGTTCACTAAATTTTAATTAAGTTTTTATGCATTTATACATAATTTTTTACTTATTTAGAATTAGTTATTAGTTTTATATACGTAGGTATATATAGGCATATATACATATGTGTGTAAAATTATTTAGAAAAAGTGAATAAATTATAAGGATCTGGAATATATGCCCTGGTTTAAGAAATTAGGTAACAGGGTACCAGTACCAGCATTACAGATATTTATTTATTTATTTATTTATTCATTTTTATTTATTTATTTTTTAGTTATTATTTATTGTGCTTCTAGGTTTCAAGGCGTAGGCGGTGTCGGATAGATGGTGCGGATGCTTGTTCAAAGGAAAGAAAGCATCCTGTGAACACTATAAGTCTGCTTGGTCGACGGGTCGTTCATCGCCTCTCATTGCAGCTCTGGGTCTTCGAGCCTAGAACTGTTAGGGACTTCCGTGCGTCTCTGTGGCCTGTCCACCTGCGACCTGTAGCCTCGTACGGTTCCTTCAATTCATCCCTTCCTCCTGTACGGCGGTAGCCACAATAGATTTATATAGGTCCTGGAGCTCGAGGTGTACCCCCTCCTTTGTATAACTATACGTATTACATTCAAAAACTCCATGTCGAGATTACATCAGAAATACATATTTTGACGCCCCTGAACCCTCTCCAAAAAGAAGCTTTTTTTGAAAAAGGTCCGTGTGTGGCTGTGAACAGTGTAACTCAAAAACAAAAGGTCGGTTAAATACGAAATCTGGTATTTAAGTTCAGCGCCTTTTCGGGGTACGACACGAATATTTTAAAGAAAATCCTCCCACCCCAAAACTTACACGGAATTTTTTTTCTCCAAACTGGCTCTACGATTTTCATTAAAATACCATACGTTTAAACTACTCTCATTGCAAGTCAAACGATAATTTGAATTTTCTGGGAAAAGTCTGTGAAGGTTATTCTGAACTACTTTTGTATAATTAGTAAACTGTAAGAAATAAAAAAATCTGATGTGTTACACTCACATGACTTTCTCTACTCTTGTACAATCTATTTTTACAAACGCCTATTCTCCATATGCTTCATGTTAATCGAGATATCGAGATGTCAATCTTATTGGTAATTTTCTTGTAGATGCAAGGGGAATATGGTAGCTTTTAAGCGATAGTCAAATATTTTAACGCTGGTTGCTATGTGGCGCATTCCATTCTCTTTGCATATGAATAACGAATTTGTGAAAAAGTATAAGTATTGGAAAATTTAAGGAAATAACAAGCAATATCTCGAAAACGGTTCACTCAACAAAAGAAATGTATATGACATAAGTTGTGTATTTTAAACGCGATCTACATTTTTTGTGTAGTAAAATTTTGTCTATCTCTTATGGTTTACCAGTTATGCAAAAGTCGTTCACAATGAAGAATACTTTTGGAGACATTCCCAGAAAATTCGAGATATACATTTCATTTCTCATGACATTATCTTAAACATATGTTATTTTAATCAAAATCGTTAGAGCCATTTTTGAGAAAATTAAAATTTTCGAAAAATGTTCCATGTAAAGGTTAGTCTGGGGTGGGGGGATTTTCTTGAAAACCTTCGTGTCGCATCTCTGGAAGATACTGAACCTAAATACCAAGTTTGGTGTTTATCCGACTGTTCGTTTTTGAGTTATGCTGTTCACAGACACACACACACACACACACACACGGACATGTTTCCAAAAATGCTTTTTTTAGATTCAGGAGGTCTCAAAACATGTATTTCCGGTGAAATCTCGGTATCGAATTTTTGGGTGGAATGCAATACTTCCCCTACTTACTATACGTAGTAGAGAAAGTAAAAATCTTGCTGCACCAGAAATGCCGATCTCATTAAGGTATATAATTTGTCAAAATGTTTTGTAGCGTTAACCATTTTCACGTTCTTTTTTGTCATTAATTTCAGTTGTCAAGTAGTTTACACACTTCTCGCAATTGCAAATCCCTATTCTGTTTGTTTTTCTTCCCTTCTTTTTCGTATTCACGCAAAGAGAACATTTCAAAGCCATCACATAGCGACCGACTTTGAAATGATTTGACTATCACCATAGCCTAGTGTATTCTTCTTATATCTATAAAGAAATTTGTAAAAGAGTAATGAAAGTTTATTTGCTTTAACAAGAAGTAGGAGAAGCATAAGCTCTTGTAACAAAACACTTTGTAGAAGAGTGAGTAGAGAAAGTTGTGTGAATGCAACGCATTGTATTTTTAGAAACCAAACGTACTTAGCTCGCTCAAAACAATTGAGCATTTCTGTTACACCAAGTGTGGTAATTCTTCAGTGATACTGCAGACTTCATTATTATTAGTAGTAGATACAGCTCCCACTTCTACGTTGTGATTAAAACACATTAGAATGGTATTGCAGTCTCTTCTGTTTAGTATTTAATTATTCCAACATCATTCTTATTTCTTCTTGAATGCAATGTATCTCTGAAACGTGAACATTTTCCTTGAGGCAGTGCATTTTTATTATATCTACTTAAAACTTGTGCCTTCATGCTTTGAAGTTTCAACCCTTTTAAATCATAAATGGATATTTAATTAGCCCTGTAGAATTTAGATAAAGCATCGAACTTTTAAACACAGCTTTTCTTGGTTCCTTTTTTCCAGCATTTATTGCTATTCAAAATGTTCTTGGACCAGTTTATAATTCCTTAGCTTAACATTTTCAGGAGAGCTTCAGGAATTACGGATTTAAAACTTTTATACACTAGTCAAAGAATGTAAAATCATTGGCTAAAATTATTTTTCCTAACTCACATTGAAAAAGTTGAAAACTTTAACCGTGTGTATACAAATATTTTTCTTTTGAACTAATTAAAATTAAGAAATTCATGCTAACAATTTATTTATGTTTATACATTAAACTCAAATTAAAATTTAGGAGGGATAAAATAAAATATATGGCCCGAGGAGCATTTCATATTACCAATTAAAAAGTGATTATGAATAAAAAACTAATATTTTAAAAGCAGTTTGATATAATCTTTAAAATTTAGTGGAACTATGTTTTATGTTCTGAATGTATAGTAAAAAACTAACAAAACTGTGGAATTTTTTATTTTCATGGATACTTTTCCTCAATTATTCTCCATTTTAGTAATGTGGGGCACAAGTGCATTTCTTATAAACTGAAACGAAAATACTCGTACCTAAGTCAACTTCATAGTTTAGTTCACATTTTATCATGGCAGCAATTGCTGTTTTGTTTTCCTCATGTAGAATACCTTACAGAATTTGAACGTTTATTTTTCCATTCCAATAATGCTTTATTTATACGGGGTGTATATTACTATTCAGTTATTTCTATTTGAATTACAGACACACCAGTGTATTTTAACTTTTTGTGATATTGTATACAAGATTCTTCTTGTTGAAGTGGAAATGAACGCCAACTGACGTTCTGCCATAATAAATAAGCAATGAGAGAAATGAAAGGCAAACACTAATTGCCTTTAGCATTTTCTTGCACAACTATACAACCATAAACTCGAGTTTCTCTCTCTTGTTTTTCTTGCACATTTCCATATCTGAAACCCATAAAATATAATTCTCGAACCTTAATACATTCACTCACTCAGGAATACATAAAATCAAACAGAATGTAGTTTGATTCCATGGCATACGTCTACTTCAGCTGACAGGTCACGTGATCCAAACACCATTCCACGATTGGATCTAAAATCATCTGAGATTGCCATGTTTGCTGTTCAGGTATATTTTAAAACCTTAATGCTATAGCAATATACTGAGACGAAGCCGGGCCTCCGCTTCGTGAATAGTGGATGTGCCCTTCAGCGCCAGCCGGCGCATGATTGGTTGAAGAGAAATAAGGGTTACTTTCCCAGTTCAGGAAGCATCTGGAAGCATGATAAAGAAGAATGGCGAAAATACAAGACCTGACCTTCCCTCGGCGGCGTAAGAAGTTTCTCGAAGCTCTTGCGAGTATAAAGAGGAGTGAATTCACGCGGCACTACCTTTTGTTGATGTACTGTACAGCGCTTTGTCTGCGGGCATAAGCAGCGAGAGAAGAAAAGTCCTGTGTTGGACACTCGAGTGTGCGACCAGAAGACAGAGGATGAGTCCTGCGCTCGACACTGAAGTGAGGGATTGCGGAAGAAGAGAGAAAATAAGTCCTGTGTTCGATACTGTACTGGGTGATCAGAAAAGAGAAGACGCTACTTAGCGTCTGGTTTATTCAACCTACGCGCAAGGAGCAATTGAAGAGTGACTAGGGAAAAGCTGGACGAGGTGGCAGTATATGCTCAATGATATTATAAAAAGGGCTGTTCGGTTTTCCTTATGTATTCGGCTTAGTTTACACAAAACTGAAGATTGCCACATTTGCTAATGGACATATTATATAAACCTTTATTGCAAATCGTGCAATATCACAATTACTTCTGCGCATAGTAGATAGAGTAATGTGCGAAGACATGTCAACACAGAAACACACAAACGTTGTATTGCAAAATGTAAGGATAAACTGCTGCAGCAAGAGTCACCTCCATGAAGTTAAACGTTTAATGCGCAGCATTTATTTCTGCCGATATTCCGTTATATAAACTACAGGATACAAAGTTGCGGGTTATAATTCGTTGCAATAAACTGACATAAAATCTTATCCATGTGCACACTGTGACGTAGCGTTCTGTACTAATGATTTAATAAAAACATTTAAATTATATAAGCCAGTTGTATTGCAGAAATAAAGTCCATGTTCACGGGACATGTGTAATTCTTCTTGTATAGACTGTACCGCGCGGGGTGAATGTCAGCCCTTATTGCTACACCCTTACCTTCCTATTGTATACGCTTTCCTCCAAGTAGCGACTCCGATGTCGCAGCCTAGTGATAACATTACTGTACTTTTCATGTTACTGATAGGGTTGGGGAGGCCTCTTAACCCTATCAGTAACATGAAAACGTGTATATATATATATATATATATATATATATATATTACCCTAACAGTACCATATATATACGAGGGTTGGGGCAAAAATCATGGCAACTATTTATTTTCTTGAAGATATCAGTCCGGTTGGAAAATGTGACATATACAGACGAAAGGACAAAGTGTTAGCTACATGTGTGGACAACGAATAGCACTGAAATATCGTCACACACTAATTTATTACGGTGTAACAGGGCAATATGGCCTTCACGGTGCAAAAGAATGACAACATAGTACGCATACAGTTGACACGACAAACCTGGGCCTAAAGACCCTCAAAGTGGTCCCCTGCTACTGTCACCACACGCTGCCAACGATGTGGGAGGCGCTGAATACCATCTGCCTCAGCATTTGCCGCACCATGTGTGATTCGGGTCACCTGTTCGCGCACAGCATTAGCAATGTCCTCTCGTGTTGCAAACCGCCTACCACGTAGTGGTTCCTTAATCTTTCGTATGAGATCAAAGTCACAGGGCGAAATGTCGGGAGAGTACGGTGGGCGATCCAGTTCTTCTCATCCCCAACGTCGCAGTAGCTGCCCTACACTCTCTGCTTTATGTGGTTTTGCATTGTCGTGCAGGATTATTACACTGTCCACAAGATCCGGACGTTTTTCCCGAACGCCACGTCGTACCTGTCGCACCAGGAAGTCCCTGTAGTACTGTGCGGTCTCTGTTCTGCCATGTGCAACAAAGTGGCAAACAATGACACCCCTGACGTCATACGCGACGATAACCATCAATTTGACTGGGGAAGGACTCTGACGGAACTTCTGCCTCCTTGTTGATCCAGCATGTCGCCACTCCGCGGACTGGGGTTTCAGTTCTGGTTCGTATGCCCTGGCCCAAAATTCATCGATGGCGATTATTCCTGACAAGAATTGATCGCTGACCTGTTGCCAGCGTGCAAGGTGGTCGGAGCATATTGCATAGCGCACCCACCTTTGAACTTCCGTCAGTGCATGCGCTACCCACCGCGATGCGATTTTGCGTAGTTGCAGCTCATTACGCAATATCCTGTGGACGGTGCGTTTCTCGATGTCACTTGCCATCTCTAACTCCAGTAGCGTCCATCGTCTGTCTTCATCCAGGAGCTGCTCGATGACGGCACGTGCCACGTCGTCCCGAACGTTGCTCGTCACTGGTTGACACACGTCCTTGCTGAAACTTTCCTACCCACCGTGCGTGTGTGTGTGTGTGTGTATGTGTGATGGCGCGCGCGCATATCGTCAAGTTTCAGGTTTGTTGCGGAAATAATGCGGGGGCATTATAACATTGATTATTATGAATACTGTAAACAAATTTCGGATGCAATACATTCACATGGCTTTCTCTACCCTCTGTCGTTTATTAGTGAGTATACAAACTATTCTTACTAAATCTTATTTTTCTATGTACTACATTTTAATCCAAATGAATTATTGCAGAAATAGCTACATTACACATTTCGTTACAGATACAAAGAGAACGGTGATAGTCAAATGTCTGGACGCTATATACTGCCTTAAAATTCCATGCTGTTTCCATGAAATTGAGAGAAACATCTAAATGTTGAAAGGACTTGAAGAGAATGACCAAAGCATGAACAATTGCAACAATTAATAACGGATATCTCAGAAACGGTTTATACCATAAAAGGAACTTCAAATAAATTGTGTGATTTAAAAACATCTACATTTTTTGTGTGGTACATTATCGTCTATTGCTTAACGTTTACCAGTTATATAAGACGATATAAAGCTCCTTCCGAATGAAGAGGACTTCATAGGCTATTCCCAGAAAATTCCAGATATACTCTTTATATGCCATGCATATATCTTTAACATGTGGCATTTTAATGAAAATCGTAAGAGCCATTTTTTAGAAAATCAAAGTTTTCAGAAAAGAATTCCATGTAAAGGGTAGATAGGAAAGAGGGATTTTCTTTAAAAATTTCTTTGTCGCATCGTTTTAAGATACTGAACTTGAGGGGACCTAGGACAGATTATATGATTTTCTTCAATTTTTTTTCAATCTTTTTAAAATTTTGTATGTTGGTTTCTCGCATTCTAAACAGCATTATGTGTAAATTTCAATAAAAGTGATGAAGTAGCTTTTCAGATATGAGTTATATTTTGTTTTTCATATCACGATATTTGAAAATTATGAAATGCTCCGGCGGGACAAATCTTAGTTTTCATCAGTACCATTTTGTCACATTAATATTTGAACTCCTAACAAATTATCCTAGCATTCTTTTCTCATTTTGTGCTTTGAATAACAAATTATTAATTATAATCATTAATGCAGATATTACAGCCTAAAAAGTAAACATTTTTAGGATTAATAGCCCACTGTGCCCAAGTTTCACATAGTAGTCCAAAAATGATACTACAATTTCTTTAGATAGAACAGTAGGACTATTATGCCAAGTTTCATGCAAAACTAAGGAAAACTGTCCGCATGGGACATTTGACATATTAAAAAATGTCGTTCTGAGAAAACTTAATTTTTTTATTGAAAACATTTATACAGGCCTGTACCTGGTGTAAAGGGTTGAAATTGCCCAGAACCATAGCTCTTTCCCTCCTCCTTCTTCCTAGCCTCCTCTGATTGCAATTTCAACACCTTCTTCTTCTTTCTGGTGGACTTCTGCTGTAGTAATGTGGTTATTTTGAGCTCCTCTCTTCCTCTTCTTGGACCTAGCCTTGTCACAAATTATTTGGGCTGCTTTTTTTGCCTCTGAGAGTCGACGTGTATCATTTTTTAAAAATGCTGTCTTCATATTTTGACCAGTTTTGATACCCATTGTTTGCATAACTTTGAGCCTACCACTACATCCTTCATTAACCCCTTCAAGGATACCCAATGAAAAACAAAAAATCTGTTGTATTACACTCACATAAATTTCTCTACTCTTGTGCAAACTATTTTTACAAAAGCTTATTCTCCATCTACTTCAAGTTAATCGAGATATCGAGATGTTAATCTTATTGCTAATTTCTTGTAGATGCAAGGAGAATATGGTAGGCTTTAAGCGATAGTTAAATCTTTTAAGAGCTGGTTGCTAAGTGGAGCATTCCATTCTCTTTGCATTACTAGGACAAAAAAATCTGATGTGTTACACTCACATGACTTTCTTTACTCTTGTACAAACTATTTTTACAAACGCTTATCCTCCATTCTACTTCATGTTAATCAAGATAAACATTTGCAGACTCTATCTTATTGCTAATTTTCTTGTAGACGTAAGGAGAATATATATTTACAAGGGCAATATAGAAATACAGTAGCCTTTAAGCACATACCTATCTCTTAATGGCTGCTTGCTAGGTGCAGCACCATTCCCTTTGCCACAGATTAATACTCTTTGCATATCCAAGACAAAAAAATGAATAACAAATTCCCATTTGAGAAAATAAGTAGTAAAACTTTAATGGAATAACAAGAAATATCTCGAAAATGGTTCACTCAACAACAAAAATGTATATGATAAATTGTGTATTTTAACGCAAACTACATTTTTTGTGTAGTAAAATTTTGTCTATCTGTTATGGTTTACCAGTTATGCAAAAGTGGTTCACAATGAAGAATACTTTTGGAGACATTACCAGAAAATTCAAGATATACATTTTATTTGTCATGAAAATATGTTAAACATATGATATTTTAATCAAAATTGTTAGCCATTTTTGAGAAAATTAAAATTTTCGAAAAATGTTCCATGTAAAGGGTACTCTGGGGTGGGGGGATTTTCTTGAAAACCTTCGTGTCGCATCTCTGGAAGATACTGAACCTAAATACCAAGTTTGGTGTTTATCCGACTGTTCGTTTCTGAGTTATGCTGTTCACAGGCAGACAGACAGACACACACACTCACAGAGACAGACACACACACAGACACACACATGAACATGTTTCCAAAAATACTTTTTTTGGATTCAGGGGGTCTCAAAACATGTATTTCCGGTGAAATCTCGGTATCGAATTTTTGGGTGGAATACAATGCTTCCCCTACTTTCTATCGTAGTAGAGAAAGTAAAAACCAATATTTTCGCGGAAATTCACTTCTCGGTGTCCTTAATCCTGTTCTCATCCTCTTGGCACACTGACTATGGCGCAAATTTGAATAATTTTTTGGAAAGAAAGTAACTATTTTGCAAGCGAGAACAAAAATGGGTGTGGCAGGCATTTAAATTTCCGTGCGTGGTTTTTAAAAACGCCTGACATAATCTTTAAAAAGCTTTTTATCACCATAAAACGCATTTAAATGTTTGACTAATATTATAAAGAGTTAATTGCAGAAATCAAAAAATTGGAAATATTGGGCCATTTTGACTAAACAATCTGTCCTAGGTCCCCTTAAATACCAAGTTTGGTACTTAGCCGACTTTTCATTTTTAATTTATGCTGTTCACAGACACACAGACACCCACACGGAGTCTTTTTTCTAATTTTTTCTGGGGAGGGGAGGATTCAGGGAACCTAAAAACATATATTTCCGTAAAATCTCGACATCGCATTTTTGGGTGGAATAACAATACTTCCCCCACTTACTATAGGTAATGAAGTATTTATTATGAGTTTACGTTTTGGGGGGGCTTTCCATTTTAAAACGATTTTAATCAAATATTAAACGTACAGCTTAGCGAATAGGGAATAGTTCCTACGAGGCCAAAAAAACTAAATGGTACAGCAACCAGGCATTACCTTGATTGCCCCGATATTACTCTAGGTAATTGCTTTAATACCAGTTTATTTAAAACCAAACTGTACAAACAGAAGCTGTGGTGAATTATAACAGTTTCGTATTGGCAGTTATCAAGAAGTGCTGCCTAAATACATACGAGAACGCTATTATCAGCAATCTTTAATTATGTAATTTTCGTAAAGTAGCTCCACTTTACTCGATAACACTAAGGTCTTTCGCACTCCAGCACACACAACATATAGTCAACGTGTGCTATTGGAAAGTCTTTTCTTATGCTTTTTAATAAAAATATTTAGGAAGTAACAACTATGTGCATTATCCATATAGACTAAATAATTTGCAAATTTAATAAGCCTTTAAGATTATAAGTCCTACAGAAATTAAAATCTTAGTTTCCCAGTATTACTTAAACATGACATGCATGAACATATTAAACAAAGAATATTTCCGCAGTCACAAAAAAATATTTAATAGTAATGTTACGAAAACCAATCACATTACGAGAAATGAAATTACACACTTTCAAAGTTACGAAAACGAATGACATTACCAGAAATGAATTTACACACTTTCAAAGTTGCGAAAACGAATCACATTACGAGAAATGAATTTACACACTTTCAAAGTTGCGAAAACGAATCACATTACGACAAATGAATTTACATAGTTTCAAACGGAAACGAATCACATTACGAGAAATGAATTTACACACTTTCAAAGGTACGAAAGCGAATCACATTACGAGAAATGAATTTACACCCTTTCAAAGGTACGAAAGCGAATCACATTACGACAAATGGATTTGCATAGTTTCAAAGTTAAGGAAATGCATCACATTACGGCAAATGGATTTGCATAATTTCAAAGTTAAGGAAATGCATCACATTACGAGAAATGAATTTGCAGGTTTCAAAGTTAAGGAAGCGAAGTAAATTACGAAAAATGAATTTGCACACTTTCAAAGTTTCGGAAACGAATTAAAATACGAAAAATTAATTTTCTCAGTTTCAAAGTTAAAGAAACTAATTGCATTACGAAAAATGAGTTTCACAGTTTCAAAGTTTCGGAAACGAATCACATGAATTTACACACTTTCAAAGTTAAGAAAATGAATCACTCACGAGAAATGAATGTGCACGGTTTCAAAGTTACGGAAACAAATCATATTACGAAAAATTATTAGACAGTTTCAAAGTTAAGAAAACAAATCAAATTTTTACACTTCGTGTAACCCAAGCTATACTGTTTAACTGTAAGTTAGAAATTCGCCCTTTACATTCACCTTATTTTAAAATTACACCCAGCGCTGTTCTGCATAAATTATTTCTGTATTCGTTTAAACGGTCTGCTAAACTCGCCCCATTAGACTATCTATTTCAGCTTTAAAAACTAAAAATTAAATACACACCAATTATCCGCAATTACCGTTTAGACTACTTAAACCTGGCTCCTAAATTTCCGTAAATTATACCATTTATCTCCGTAAACTTGACATCGATAAATATATACTAAAAGGTTTTCCAGGTGGTCTTTCGGATTTTCATGTGTATCTGCATTCCTAGTTAAGTTATATTACAATCACTACTCATTATTAACTCATATTAACCAAAGCCTGGTCAACATACGTCCCCGAAAAGCCAAAATATCAAAGTTGGTGTTTCTACAGTAAAAACTTACCAAAAGTGAAAACCACGCGTATGGAGGATCCAACCACTACTCAAGCCAGCCCCCAAAACACCAGCAACAGCAACTCCGGCAAGCGGAAAACTAATTGCACTGTGAGAGCCAGAAATGAGGAGAGCCGCATTGTAACGGCCGGAAGCACACAACCCCACCCCGTATAAAAACAAACACTTATCGCACAGCAGCGTCACTTAAAATCCTGAAATATTTGAGGCTAACTATATATATATATATAAATTAACTTAAGCTTTGTACCACCTAATCAAAATTAAAAGGTTTCGAAAGTTTGATTACGTACATGCAGTGGTTCATGCTTAAAGACAGATAAAGCAAAGTTGATTGGCGCTCTAAAATGTCCAAGTCCCTCCCAAAACTAATCCTTCCTGCGCCATAATTTAAGATACTAAAACCTCAAACAAATATGTGATTCCTCTAAATAATTATAAAAGAAATACTGTTATAACAAACTGTAGTATTTCTTATATAGGATGTAGGTACTAAAAGTGACAGCACAAACTGAAACAGTGAAATGCATGCTTTAACAAATATACCAGTTACGGCGAAACACACCTTATTTATTACTTAGGCACTTAGCGATGCGCAAACATTGCACTTGAGATACCGTTGGCACATGCTCAGAGCAGAACACAATTGATCTGTCGTATCACATTTCACAACTACTCTTGTCGTACTCCATGGTGTAGTGGTTACCATGCTAGCCTCTAATTCCCGAGGTCGCAGGTTCAATCTTGGTCGAGGGCGATGGACTTTTTTTTGGTGTAAAAATCCTTAGCATGGCTTCCTTCGGAAGGGAAGCAAAGCCTGTGGTCCTGTGTCATAGATTTACAGCACGCAAAAGAACCTCAAGTCAGATAAAGATGCCTCTGAGCAAAATTACCGATCTTTCACACCCAATATAGAATGGGATGCTAACAACCATAGTAGTTAGAGCATCCATAAATAATAATTTTAAAAAAAAATCTTGACTTCTCAAAATCATTCAAAAAATATTAGAAATGTTATTGAATGACAAATATCTGTTTACTTTCTCTACCACATACATAGTAGGTATAGAAGGTTAATACATTCCACCGAAAAACCCGATAGTGAGACTTCACTGAATAAGAAAAAGAACTTCTAGAAAAAGGCGCACGCGTGTGCATGTGCACGTGTGTGTGTGTGAGAGAGAGAGAGAGAGAGGAGCTTAAAAACGAAAAGGCAGATAAATACCAAACGTGGTACTTAGGTTCATTACCTTCCAAAGGTGTGACAATGAAGATTTTCAAGAAAATCCTCCACGCCAAATTACCCTTTACATGGAACATTTTTCAAAGAGATCGATTTTCTAAAAGAAAGACTAATGATTTTGATTAAAATGCTATACATCAAAGATATTTACATGACAAAATGTATATGTTGAATTTTCTGGGTATAGCCTGAGAAACCCTCTTCGTTTGGAAGGAATTTTCTATAGCCTTGTATAATTGGTAAATGTAGATGAATAGGTGAAAATGTACTACACAAGAAATATAGATCTCTTTGAAACATACAGTTTACTTCAACATCTTTTTTGTGGCATCAGCCATTTTAGATATCTGCAATTAATGCTTTGATTTGTTCATTGCTTTGTCATTCTTTTGTGTGCTGTCAATTTTCAGGTGTTTCTCGCAATTGCATGGAAATATTGTGGAATTTTAAGGCCAGTTTATAGCATCCAGTTCTTAAACATTTGACTTTCGGTGTCCCCTTTATATATGCAATGAAATGTGTAACGTAGCTATTTCTGCAAAGGTTTACAGTGATTAATATGAAGTAGATAAAAAAATAAACTTTTGTAAGAATAACTTGTCTGCACACTAATAAACGATAGAGGGTAGAGAAAGTTATGTGAACGTAAACATCAGATTTTTTTTAAGCATCAACTTCTTTTGCACTCATTATGATGAAACAAACACAAGAGATGTCACAGAGAAACCATAAAGCAGTAGGAATTAGCCTTTTGACTAACACCTGCTTACTGTTGAACCTTACAGCACATGATGCAAGCTCTGTGAATGTGCTCTAATTTTTAAAAGTCTATTCAACTTCAGTGGGTTTTACTCATATAAGAGCTTGCTTCCTTTTATACGAGCAAAGCAAAATATTCATGCACTCCATCATTACCGTGTTTGATAATTGGCTATTGAAATGGCTCTACATTTAACAAATAACACCACTTACGGCGAAACATACCTTATTTATTACTTAGGCACTTAGCGATGCGCAAACGTTGCACTTGAGATACCGTTGGCACATGCTTAGAGCAGAACACAACTGATCTGTCATATCACATTTCGCAACTGAAATGCATTAGGCATTGCCCACTTTTACTTTCGCAACTTCTCAACTAATTGAATTAACTGAATTGTTCAACTGGGTGCCAGTCAGCCTCCTATATACGCCCCGCATACAAGCGGAACGTTCTCGAAGGGGAAGCAACTCGAACCTGTCAAAAGGAACCCTGGAGCAGTAATTACCCAAACTGCGGGGAAGCAGACATAAGGGTTTGTTGCGTAAGCCATTGTTCTGAGACGCCGGCCGGATGCGCTCACCGGTGGTTCGCAGGTAATTTCGCGCGCGCGGTCACAATAAGAAATGTATTTGTAAAGAAAGGTCTGAGTAAATATGTGAGTGATTAGTAAAACTATTTCTTTCATACATTCATTCCCTTTCGGCCGAAAATTTAATGAGATGTTTAATTTCAACATTTCAACCAATCACAAGCGCACTTCTCGAAAATGCCCACCAACAATGCATTTATTTGCGGGGCAATATAGCTCGTAGTGAGTGAAAGAACTCCTTTGTTACAATGCCAAGAAGCGTTGTGTACCGGGATGCAAATCCGATTACGTTGCGAAAGGTGTGGGAAATGAACATACACAAATATTCGTATTTCCCTCCAATGAAAACAAGGAATTTATGGAAGAAGAGGATTTCAAGAAAAAGTTTAAATACTACAAGAATACAGGATTGTGTAATCATTTCCCACAAGAACAATTAGTGAGGGAAACTAGAGAGATCTGTGTATTGAGTTCACAGTTGTTTTATTAAATAGGTGTTCTAATATTTGAAATAGGTAGTTGCTTCACGTATGGAAAGCCAATTTGAAGTAGGAGTTGTATTGTAGTTCAACTGTTGGGGAGCCGAACTTGAAGTAGTTGCAACTGCACGTATGGAACCCAGTAGCCTTCGTCCCAAATTTAAAAAAGTATTAACTTTGTAATTTGTCTGTTTCTTTAAATATTATAAATTTATGTTTGCCGCGGCTGCGTCAGTATTATTGTTAGAGACATGGATTTCTTTGCAAGACTTGGTGCGGCTGGAGAATGTAGGCTTACACAGATTATAAATTTCAATTCACTCCTTTTTATTAATTCTTGACACGATTTAAATAACACTTCACTGATATAGAGAGCTGTAAGATTATTTTATTAAATACTTGCACTTTTTAAACACGTAAACTATTTTCGTCTCACACTGAATACATATTAAATCTCTCGAGGACGCATCTCGCGTCCGGTTAGGAACACTGTCTGCAACTAACGCGCCCAGTTATGTGCTGTCTACAAGCAACTGACTTGATTTCTACCGCCTAAATTTGTAAATTTCTGTATTTCAAGTCTCTGATTGGCTATTCTTAATCCAATAGAATACTTTTATTTAACTTAAGCTTTTTCTGATTGTTGATTAACTATTTTATAAACTGTCACTAAAATTACATTATTGCTTCCAAGAATTACAAGTAGTATTGTTAAACTTTCTAATTCATTATTGCCTCAAGGTTACCTCATTGTTACCTCATTGTTAGCAACTTTTAACCTATTATTCTCACAGCTCCTACATTATTAAATTATGTAATACATCACATAACATTATTGAACATGTATATAATAATATAAACATAAACAATGACCGTTACATACATTTTACAAATTATTACATACACATATTGCTTTAAGGCGGGCTGTTATTGATATATACATATAATTGTTATATACAATTAGACTGAAATCGTTTAAGTGTTAAAAATACTGCCTCAGAGTATATCTTAAAAGCTATTATATACAAATCTGTACATTTTCATAAATCTTAACTGCATATTTAAGCACTCTCTGAGTGAAATATACATTTTATCCTTGCACCTGCAAGCTAGTTAGGTTAGGTTTGGTCAGTCAGGTCAGGTCTAGGACTGTATACAGGGTGGACAATTTAAGCTGAGACTGTACAATATCCCCAAAACTAAGCGCTGTAGAAAGAAATGTCTTAAAAGTTGCTTAATATTATGGGGGAAAGTAAATGCCATTAGTCGTGTTTTGTTTGGAGGACGTTACGATGTTCATTTTATGGTCAATTTAATACTTTTAAATGAAAACCTCCTATTAGGGTCAATTTAAATTGACCTAAAGTGACCATCACATTGTCCTCCAAATAAAACACGACTAATGGCATTTACTTTCCCCCATAATATCAAGCAACTTTTAAGACATTTCTTTCTACAGCGCTTAGTTTGGGGATATTGTACAATCTCAACTTAAATGGTCCACCCTGTATACAGGATCAAAAGTAGGTTGTAGTATTCTGTAATCATCACTTAGTAACACACATTTAGAACTACAACAGTCTCTGGCATTGAAACAGTGCAACTTAGTTTCTCGGTATTTAACTGTGAATATGGCAACACGTTGAAAGGCCTGACTTCTCAGTGCATTGAGTGAACATATTTCTAAATGACTATACCAAGGTTCAGACATTGCCTCAGTGGAAGAAAGTGCTTCAAAACCATTTCTGAAGAATGGTCCTGGCAGTTCCAGGGTTCAGGAAAGCTAGTATTTTTGAAATTGTAAAGTTTAGAAACCAATGATTTTTAATAACACAATAGTTCTCATTTTTTGTTTGTCTCCCTATGTTTTAATTACTTGGTGTATCTATTATCGCTTGTTAAGTTATACATGTGACAGTAATTACATTTCACTAGCTAGCATCTGCCTTCTTTTATTTACTTCTATTATCCTTTTATTACCTATCTATGAGATATTGTTTACCATCTGCGAAAACATTTTCCATTTTTACAAGCTTTCGTCTCCGTTTTGATTGCCTTGTCGAAACTTAAGGTTCTTTACAGCGAGTAAACTATTACTATTACATCTATATAGACTCAATAAAAAATTCCGTTTTATATTTTTTTAGATCAATGGGATATTAGCATTGGTTTTTTAATTAGAGGAACAAGCCTCATAATTTAGACGTGTGCCTTGCAGTTTGCTGCGTGGTAACAACGTTCGCCTCACCTGGTGACGTCACGCGAGCTAGAGTACGTATATAACAAAGCAGTAACTGCAGCCTCAAGAGACTGAATGGGTACATTTTGTGAGTTAATTTTAGGGAAGTTTTACCTAAATAGTTTCATAGTTACTACCTTTCGTGAATTTATCGGCAACCGCAGAAATGTTTATGATAATGTAATAATTATTATTGAAGTATAAGTTATGTTCTGACACTAATCTGATTGCTCACCAGTTTATCCTGTGATTTTATCTTTTTGTCGTGATCCTAGCAATAACCGTAGCATAACACAAATCTTGCTAGAAATAGCTTACGTTAAATCTTTCTTCCTACATGCATTGTTTTATTAATGAAAACGTTGCATGTTACGGTACAGTATACTAGGCAACGCGAAAATGACTTTCTCCTCCGAGTTCCACGGTTGACCAAGCTTATATGACTCATATGGCAGTATTTTTAAATTCAAAAGTTTGGCCTATTACATTTACATGACTTTCACTGTCAACTATCGCTTATTTTTATATATCTTCTGCAGATTATTCTTATAAAAGTTTGTTTTTCTATCTATTTCACTAAAAAACATTGTTTAAATTCACATTTTGTTGTAGTACAAAAAGGTATGCCGGATGTGAATGTATCACATCAGCTTTTTTTAAATATAATTTTTCCAGTAAAAGAATTTAATACGTCAAATATACATCCAGCAGGCAGATAAAAAGTTGGTTCAATAGGTGCATAAATTCAAAAGAAAGTTGATGCGCTACATGATGAAGGATACGTCCTCCTGAAGTTTACTACTGAAGTCTCTCCAAGAATATAGTGCGTGCGATAGACCAAAAGTGGGAACCTGTAAGTTTTTGGTTTTTCAGGTGCTGCGTAGACAGAACTAACTCGATATTTTCTGTTTAGTGTGTATGTATATTGCAATACGAGCTGTTTGAAATTCGTCTTCCACGATTGGCGGATATTCGTCATAGCTAAGCGTTCTTTTAATAAAAATGGTTGCACCTCCTTTGATAGATGATCTACTTTATAGATCTAATATCCAGATATGTTAAATACTACTCCCCAGACCTTACGGCTTACGGGGGGAACTTAAAAAATAAAGCGTATCGGAACAACCGCATACTTGGAAGAACTGAAAGACGATATCAGAAGAGAAATTACTGCAATTTCAGAAGAAGAATTAATGCGTGTTAATGGAAATTTCTTAAAAGGTGAGAGAGATGCATGGCAGCACAAGGACATCATTTCCTACACCTTCTGTGATGTGGTTATTGTATGCCTGACGTATGCATGTAAATCTATGCGCTTAAATTGCCGACACACTATACGCTTGAGTTCAGGGTCTATGAATATTCAACTCGGCCGGCAGCAGCGGGGCGCGAAGTAGCCGGCCAGCACTTAGAGGTGATAGAGGTGAAAGTTCAGTTTCGTTTGAAAAGAGGATATCGATACTTTGCATTTGAAGGAATAGTTTTAATGTATTTATTGTTTAAATATTTGCTATTCATGTGCAGATTTGATGGACTTGTGTGAATTTATTTTGTTTTGAGCAGCCGGTAACACTTGCTGTAAAGTGTTGATGAGGGAAAGTATAATAGATATCAGAAACTAATTTTTTTAAGTCTTTAAGCTGATAGGTCATATCTGAGAAAGTTTGTATGCCTCACGTATGACACAAAGTTTCCGGTGGCCTTCTCCCCAATGTTCACTTTCCGGTGGTCTTCGCCCCAATGTTTAAGAATCAACTTTGTATTTTTTATGTTTTCTTCAAATATTATATATTTTTATGTTTGCCTCGGCTGCGTCAATATTTTGTAGAGACATGTTTCTCTTTGCAGGGAGTGGTGCGGCTAAAGAATGTAGGCTTACACAAATTATAATTCTTAGTTCACTCCATTTATTAATCCTTCACACGATTAAATAACACTTCACTGATATATAGAGCTGTAAGATTATTAATTATTTGCACTTTTTAATACGTAAACTTTATATTCTCGCCGTAATGAATTTTCATCTCACACTGAATGCTTATTAAATTTCTCGAGGACGCATCTCGCGTCCGGTTAGGAACGCTGTCTACAAGCGACTGATGCTTAAGTTTGTACTATTTTCTCTATTTCAGTTTCTGATTGGCTAATCCTACTCCAATAGAATACTTTTATTTTACTTTCAGCTTTTCTGGTTGTTGATTGGCTATTTATAAACTGTCTCAAAATTACATTATTGTTGCTCCAAGAATTACTAGTAGCATTATTAAACTTTCTAATCCATTATTACCTATAGGTTAACTCATTGTTAGCAACTTTTGACCTATATTCTCATATTTCCTACATTATTAAATTACGTAATACATTTACATATCATTATTAAACATGTACATAATATAAACATATATAATGACTGTAATATACATATATTGTTAATTACACATATTGCTTTAAGGCGAGCTGTTATTATATTTTATATTATATAATTAGACTGAAATCATTTAAGTGTTAAAAATACTGCCTCATATCGGACAATGGGTGAAACTGGTGAAATAATGCTCATTTTTCTCAGGTGCTTAGGTCGTTGTTGCCAGGCATTATAAGAAAGTTTTACTTCACAGCGTTCGCGTAATTAGGTTGCTGTTCTATTGTGGGAAAGCTATGGTTGGTTCTGTTGAAAGATGGCGCACTTTGTTGCTGCTACAGTGTGTGTACAGTTGCATAGGGTGTACACGTTAAATTTTACCCTTCTCTACTTTTAGATAAGATTACCAGGCGTCCCGTATTAGCCGGGGCGGTTTCTTCTTTTGAGTCTCTATCCCGTCTTTTTAAGGTAGAAAAGGGACGCCAAAATTCCCCTTTTCTTGTAGCAATGACTTATCGACATACGCCGTTAACTATAGTTTCTCAAAAATTCAAAATGTCCTGTTTTGTATCAGTTTGACAAAAAATTTAAAGATACTAACAAGTAACAAAGCAAAGCCTTGTTTATATTATGGGTCAACAATGCATCTTCACCTGAAACCGTGTGGAGACTTCGCTTGAAAAAGTACAATTGCGGACGACAATTGAACTGTGCCGGTCTGTGCTATCAACAAACAAATCGTAATCACTCGGTTTGCTGTGAATGACGCCAACAATAACCAAAACTGTAAACGCATATGCTTGAGTCAAAAGAAATTCATTACCGTTGTGACTTTGGTAGAAAAAGCCATTATGTGTTCTGCATTTGTGAAAAAAATAAAAAATACTGAACTTTTGTAAATTTGGAATGCTAAAACACTTAAAATTAATAATATGCCACCGCCGAAAAGGAAGTGTGTTTTAATAGTGACCTACAAAAGGAATATCCATACATAAAAAAAACAATTTCCGACTCAGATGTTCGATGGAATAAGTGTGCATCTACTTTCAGGTAAAAAAGGGTGCAGTGTTATATTCAAAACCTATAAAGTCTTGTGGACTAGATGTGAAACCAAAACATCTCAAAATTAATATAGAACAAAAATACCAAGATATTATTCAAAAGGAAATTACTAACAAAAATTGCTCCAACATAAAAGAAATAGTACAAAAAAATAAAAAATGCCCCAAAGTAAGAAGCCGTTGCTCACTTCAGATTAGCCACTAGACATGACTGTCTGGCGGAACACCTAAATAGGTTTGGTTTTATGAATGACAAAGCATGTAAAATATGCAATGCTGACAAGCTTTTAAATGGAGAACATCAACTCAAACGTCCAGAATCGAGGAAAGCTGTACCAGATGGAAAGATACACAATTTATATTGGCTAGCATGGGAAAAATTGATGGATCAAAATCCTGCATATTAGATCAACAGCAACACTTTCAGTATAAACCATGGGGTACATCGAATATATCACAACATACAAACAGTGAAAAACAAAAGAATGATGCGTGCAAGTGTTCCTTCTAGCACCGTATTGACTAATTTTTACTTTCTCTACTACATATAGTAAGTAGGGGAAGTATTGTATTCCACCCAAAAATTCGATACCGAGATTTCACCGGAAATACATGTTTTGAGACCCCCTGAATCCAAAGAAAGCATTTTTGGAAACATGTCCGTGTGTATGTGTGTGTATGTGAACAACATAACTCAGAAACGAACAGTCGGATAAACACCAAACTTGCTATTTAGGTTCAGTATCTTCCAGAGATGCGACACGAAGGTTTTCAAGAAAATCTCCCATCCCAGATTACCCTTTACATGGAACATTTTTCGAAAATTTTAATTTTCTCAAAAAGGGCTCTAACGATTTTGATTAATTTATCACATGTTTAAGATATTTTCATGACAAACGAAATGTATATCTCGAATTTTCTGGGAATGACTCCAAAAGTATTCTTCATTGTGAACGACTTTTGCATAACTGGTAAACCATAAGAGATAGACAAAAGTTTACTACACAAAAAATGTAGATCGCGTTCAAATACACAATTTAGGTCATATACATTTTTTTTGTTGAGTGAACCATTTTCGAGATATTGCTTGTTATTCCCTTAAATTTTCCAATACTTATACTTTTCCTCAAATTCGTTATTCGTTTTTTTGTCCTGGTGATGCAAAGAGAATGGAATACTCCAAGGAGCAACCAGCTCTTAAAATATTTGACTATCGCTTAAAACCTACCATATTCCCCTTGCATCTACAAGAAAATTACCAATAAGATTAACATCTCGATATCTCGATTAACATGAAGCATATGGAGAATAAGCGTTTGTAAAATAGTTGTACAAGAGTAGAGAAAGTCATGTGAGTGTAACACATCAGATTTTTTTAAAAGTGGAAGTTTTGGTGATAAATAAATGAAATTAGCAGCTGTTGAAGGAGAGTTGGCTTACCATACTGTCCACCACAACCAATCTTTCAGATCAATGGACTGTACTTCTAAACTTATCCAATGTATGAGGAATGACTCCTGCATTAATAATTCTACGGGATTGTTTGGATGGAGTGAAGCTACTATATGTGTAAGTTACACATTATTTATTTATTATTAGTTTCGAAACCCTCGTATTTATGACGAAACAATTTTACGCATTCTCTTTTGTCCCTTGTTTCATTGAGAAAAATGTTAAATGTCCCGTTTTCTTGTTTCAAAAATAGTCACATTAGTTTAGAACAACCTCTGTAATTCACTATGTGTTCTTTTCAATTCACACAGACAGGAGAAGCTCTAGATTTTTAGTGCATTTTGTTGGAGTGCATCCCACGCACTTAATACAACGTGCGGATTTATGACAGTTTTTTATATGTCCATAGGCTTGGCTACTGGTGCACTGAATTACGTTACGTTTAGGTTTGGGTGGCTCAAAGTTTACCACAGCAGACGATTTATGTTATATACTTTCTCATTATTAACATTAGGTTTATGGTCAAGAAAGAATAACGGCAGTGGCAGCTTTGTTAGTGGGTGATGCACTGGAATGATTTGAGCTAGATTAACGCAAGCTGGATGCAAACCTCGGATTACAGTTCTAAAGTTTCTTTTTACTTTCTCTACTACGTATAGTAAGTAGGGGAAGTATTGTATTCCACCCAAAAATTCAATACCGAGATTTCACCGGAAATATATGTTTTGAGGCCCCCTGAATCCAAAAAAAGCATTTTTGGAAACATGTCCGTGTGTGTGTCTGTGTGTCTGTCTGTGAACAGCATAACTCAGAAACGAACAGTCAGATAAACACCAAACTTGGTATTTAGGTTCAGTATCTTCCAGAGATGCGACACGAAGGTTTTCTAGAAAATCCCCCCACCCCAGATTACCCTTTACATGGAACATTTTTCGAAAATTTTAATTTTCTCAAAAATGGATTTAACGATTTTGATTAAAATATCATATTTTTAAGATATTTTCATGACAAATAAAATGTATATCTTGAATTTTCTGGGAATGACTCCAAAAGTATTCTTCATTGTGAACGACTTTTGCATAACTGGTAAACCATAAGAGATAGACGAAATTTCACTACACAAAAAATGTACATCGCGTTAAAATACACAATTTATGTCATATACATTATTTTTTTTTTTTGCTGAGTGAACCATTTTCGAGATATTGCTTGTTATTCCCTTAAATTTTTCAATACTTATTTTCTCAAATGGCAATTCGTTATTCATTTTTTTTTGTCTTGGATATGCAAAGAGTATTAATCTGTGGCAAAGATAATGGTGCTGCACATAGCAACCAGTTATTAAGAGATATTTCTTTGCTTAAAGGCTACTGAATTTCTATATTGCCGTTGCAAATACAAAACAAGGGGAAAATAGTACGCCTTAAGCGATAGTCAAATATTTTTAGAACTGGTCGCTATGTGTAAAATGTAATTCTCTTTGCATGTCAAAAGATCGTTTCTGCAAATGTTTATCTCGATTAACATGAAGCATATGGAGAATAAGCGTTTGTAAAAAAGTTTGTACAAGAGAAGAGAAAGTCATGTGAGTGTAACACATCAGATTTTTTTCATTTTTCAGTTTATTAAAATGTGTAATATTCGGCTTTGTTGTTCGTTAGATAACTAACTGCGCTTTTGTAGCCCTCAACTATTTGGCTGTTTAGTTTTACTGCTGTCGCTGACTGTCTATGTTTAAAAGAACCAATTTTGACTCGTTCAACTCTGTAATTGGCTTGTTTAAGTTAACTAAGCTGGTTATATAAATATATGGAGGTTTGTTGCGTTGTCAGGATTATGATTTGAGTTTGTACTTACATTATCAGCTGACTGAGCCATTTCTTCTATTGATATAAATTTGTGTTTTAACGTGATGTACATTGCATAAAATAAATTCCTAATAAAGGGGGCTTCACATCCTATTGCAGAAAATTCAAGATTACATTTATTAGCCAATCAAATATCGTAAACATGTGGTTTAAACAAAATCGTTTTATACATTTTTGGGAAAACAAAAAAAAAAAAAAAAAAAAAAAAAACGAACATGTTTCCATGTAATGGACAGTAAGGTGGAGAGATTTTTTGAAATTCTTTGTGTCTTATCTTCCAAAGATGCTGAAGTTATACGACACTTGGTTTTTCAGTTAGATGCTGTTTAAACACACAAAAAGCACACGGGCTCACCGTTTTTTAGTTCAGAGGAACTTAAAAAATGTCTCAGGTTAAATCTGTATATCGGATTTTTGTGTGAAAAGCAATACTTCCTCTACTTATAGCTTAAGTGGTAGGGAGAGTGAAAAAGCGAGCGGCTTGAATTGGACACAAGGTTTGAATTAAATTTCCAAGTGCTTATTCACCAGAGAGGATTTACATTAATTAGTAAATGTGGGCGATAATGGACAGGTATTCATTGAAAGGTTTGTAATCACTAATATGTAATCACTAGGGACAGGAATTTAATTCTCTAATAATCCCTCTAATATGTAGTATGTATTTATCCATTGAAAACTTCTATATATCCACATAAATACGCCCATATAAAAAGTATTAAGATATATTAATGCAAAATAAAAATGTAAGGCAGCTTTATGCAAACTGAAATTGAATGACCTGGAGAACGGTTGAGAGCCTGCTTAAATGTTTTCGAAATTTAATTTATAAAACGGTTTGAGGTTGAGTATTTTGAAATGCTTTTCTTTGTGTAATTTAGTAGGTCACATTTTCTAAATTTTAAGAAATGCTAAACAAAATTCAAAGTTCATTTAAGTTTACTTGTAAGTGTAAACATCATACTTTAATTCAATTCCGAGAGCTCATTAACAACCACCTTCATACCGCAAGGGAATGGCAAGGACCAGATAAGGCGGGGAATCACTGACCTGACGTGACTTATTGACTACGCTGCATGTGAACTACCATCAGTGTTGCCAAGTTTCAACACTGACTCGAGGGCACATATTCGGAAATGTATTTAAAATCAAATATGCAGCATAATTTTCAAGGTGTTACAAAACAGGCAAATCTGCACTATGTGCAACACAAAATATTGCTTAAATTGTTGGAAATATAGTAATTAACTATAGTACTAAGTGAGAATATTTTCTGACAGCAGAGAAAAAATATGCATTTACATTAAAACCCGTCCCTAGTAATCACAAGTTGATTAATGTATCTATTTTCTGTACAAATGTGAAAAACTTAAACTGTGTAGCTTTTTCTCGCAGCATCTCTCTTCCCATTAGGTTTAATAAAATTGGCAAAAATGGATATTAAGGCAATGTAAACGTAATTATGTAAATGTTATGTGTGGCCGGATAGAATGTTGCAGCACAGGAATATTAATTGAAGGGTTCCCTATGTTTAAATCATGACTACCAAACCATCTGCATAACTTTGGTTTCAAACGTCACTAAAGAAAAACGGAAAATGAAATATAAGTTAAACAGGAGCGCGGGTAGAAAAGAGAAAGAAAGGAAATTAAAGTTGTCTCAAAAGTTGATAAAATAAATTACACTCCTTTGTTATTTGTTCACTTCTTCAGTCACCTATAGGTAAATACGGTTTAGATAGAGCGTTCTTCATTTCCTGGTGAAAACTATACAACCCTCGTATTTCATATATAAATATTTGTTTTTGTGTTTCACCTACAAAAGAAAACAATATACAGCAACAAATGAACCTCCACTTGAACAACTGACTTTAACATATGCCCTCAAGATAGCACGATTCTCGAATGAAAAAGTATATATTTCATAACAGATCTAAAGAAACGGTCAAAAGATCATTAGTCTCTAATATCTCCAAGAACTCAACATTAGGCTTTCTCCTGTGTCACAAATAAACCTCTCTCTTGTTATTCCTCCTTAGACAATTACTTCACCAAAAATAAATTTAGAACTGAACATCATTTCCAAAAATCACACGCATTCCTCAGTTTATCGCCAACTATTTAATGAATTACATGACAGATATGGAAAACATACAGCAATCTACACAGATGGATCAAAGTGTAATGATAGAAATGCTTGTGCTGTATTTATCTTGACCACACTATCTTATTCAGACTTCCTGATTTTTATACCATCTTCTCAAGTGAACAATTTGCAATTAATCAAGCTGTGATTTATGTTTTGAATACTCGATGTTCAAAGTTATTTGTTATATACTCAGATTCTAAAAGTGCACTACTTGCAATAAACAATCTGTCATCAACCTATATTGAATCAGTATTTTTAACACTTAAATAATTTCAGTCTAATTATAATACGTAAATTCAATAACAGCCCACCTTAAAGCAATATGTGTATGTAACAATATATATAAAGTGTGTATTACAGTCATTGTAAATGTTTATACTATATGTACATGTTCAATAATGTTATGTGAATGCATTACGTAATTTAATAATGTAGGAGCTGTGAGAATAATAGGTTAAAAGTTGCTAACAATGAGGTAACCTTGAGGCAATAATGAATTTGAAAGTTGTAATTCTTGGAAGCAATAATGTAATTTTTGTGACAGTTTATAAAATAGCCAACCAACAACCAGAAAAAGCTTTAGTTAAATGAAGGTATTCTATTGGACTAGTATTAGCCAATCAGAAACTGAAATATAGCAAAATTTACAAATGTTAGTTGCTTGTAGACAGTGCTCATAACTGGACGCGTTGTTAGCAGACAGTGTTACTAATCAGACGCGAGATGTGTCCTCGAGAAATTTAATACGTATTTTGTGTGAGAAAAAAAATAGTTTACGTGTTAAAAAGTGCAAGTATTTAATAATAAAAAAGTCTCACAGCTCTCTCTATATCAGTGGTGTTATTTAAAGCATGTCAAGTATTAATAAAAGGAATGAAATAAAATTATAATCTGTGTAAGCCTACATTCTTCAGTCACACCACGCCCTGCTAAGACATTCATATCTCTAAAAATAAATACTGACGCAGCCGAAGCAAACATAAATATACAATATTTAAAGAAACAGTCAAATTACAAAGTTAATATTTTTAAACTTGGGGCGAAGGCTACCGGAAACCGGGTACTATACATGCGGTTGCAACGAACTTCTAGTTCGGCTCCCAACAGTTGAAATATAATACAATTCCTTCAATACAACCTACTTCAAATTGGCTTTCCATACGTGAAGCAACAAACCTACTTCAAATTGACGCCCAAAACGTGGGGCAAATAACAATATAATTCAAATATTCATTTTCTTAACAAGAAATCCAATCATTACTTTATAGAGCCAATAAGCAAGGAAAGCAAGCGTCTTTAGTATGGATTTCAACCCACATTGGAATACACGGCAACGAATTGGCCGATCAGGCAGCAAAAGAAGCCATTAAACAGCCACTAGGTGACCCAACCATAACTACAGCAGCCGATGATGTTATCTTAACCATTAAAAAGATGCTCTACCAACTGTGAAAGACAGGATGGCTGGACTCCACGAGAAGGAAACTCCGTGATATAACACGGAGTTTATGTATGTATGTATGTATGTATGTATGTATGTATGTATGTATGTATGTATGTATGTATGTATTATGTATGTATGTATGTATTTATTCTGCAATTGGGTACTTCCCGGTGGCAGAATTAAACCGTACAAAATTTACATCACCATGACTAGCTTACAATAATAATAATAATAATAATAATAATAATAATAAACAAGACTAACAATACAAAATGATTAATTTTAAATATTAACAAAGCTTTTAAAATCCCTAATTACTGAACCATTTATAATTTACTTAACTATTCACAATTACTTAACTATTCACCATTTACTTCACTATTCACAATTTACTTAACTATTCACAATTTACTTAACTATTCACAATTTACTTAACTATCTATAAAGTACTTAACAATTTACAAAGTACGTAACTATTTTCGAGGTACTTAACTATTTACAATTGGTCCTTATATTTAGTTACCAGTATTTTCAACCTGGTAGTGCAACTTTAATTTCACATTTGTGAAATGAGTACACTAGTTAATTAACCAACATTTATTCTGCTAATATTATTTCTGAACTGCTTTAAGGTCAGAGGACAGCCCTGAAAGGCTGCTACAGGCAATTCATTCCATTCCTCAATGGTTCTATTAACAAAAGAAAATTTTCCCACGTCGGTTCTGCACTTTCTACCCCTAATTTTAAACAGATGATCGTTTCGACCGTAGTGTGCTGGATTCTCTAAACTTTCTCTAACATCCGCCCAAGCATTTGAACCAGTATAAGCTTTAAATAACACAACTAATCTATGTTTTTTACGCCTAACTTTTAGCGGTTCCCATTCATTCTCTTCACCTTTTGTAAACCCAAAATCTTTACCTCTCCTTATGAATTTTATAGCCCTTCTCTGCACTTTTTCTAAGGAATCAATCTGATTGACTCTGTATGGGTCCCAACATGCTACTCCATATTCCATAACCGGCCGCACTAAAGATTTGTAGGCTAGTTCCCTGGTCTTTGCGCTCCCCTTTTTCAGTATTCTCATTACGAAATGCAATGCTTTCCACGCTTTCCTAGATGTACTATTTATCTGTTCCCCCCATCCAGCATTACTTGACAAGCACACTCCCAAATATTTGCAGCTGTCCACCTGTGGAATTGGTTCCCCGCCCATTTGATAGTTATGTATAATCTTCCCCTTAGTTCTGCTAAAAACAATGGACTTACTTTTCCCAGCATTAATTGTCATTTTGTTTGCTTCGGCCCACCACCTGATTTCATTTAGGTCGTCCTGAAGAGCAGTCTCATGCATGGAATTCCTAATCTTATTGTAAATAATACAATCGTCTGCGAACAGTCTTATCTGGCATTTAATGTTTATATGGATATCATTAACAAAGATAAGAAACAGTAACGGGCCCAGTACCGAGCCTTGGGGCACGCCCGAACTTACGGTCCCCCCTTCTGACAGTTCTCTACCTACTCTTACTCTTTGCGTCCTCCCTTTCAAAAATTGTTCTACCCACAATACAACGCGATTATCAAGTCCCGCATTTGCTAGTTTCCGGATGAGTAAACTATGTGGCACTACGTCAAAAGCTTTAGAAAAATCTATCACCACTGCATCAGTCCTTCCCCCTGCATCCACCTCATCTGCCAAATCTTGAATTAATGAAGTTGTTTGACTTTCACATGAATACCCGGATCTAAACCCATGTTGCGCTTTGTTGAACCACTGTTTGTTTTCTAAATCCTCCCGTATGTATTCTGCAATTAGATGCTCCATTACTTTACACACTACCGACGTTAGGCTAACAGGCCGATAATTATTTATTTCTGTTTTATTACCCCCTTTGTATATTGGAACTACAATAGCGGATTTCCAGTCTTCCGGTAGTGCACGGTTGTTAATTGACATGTTAAACATGTTATCGACACATCTTCCCAGTAATTCTCTTTCCAGGCAAGATCAGGTTTAAATATCCCGACTGAGAATCGGCCATACCAAGTATACGCACTATTATCTTCTTTTCAAGGACCAACCACCCATCTCCACCAGTGAACATACTATTAACAACGAAACACATAATCGTGGAATGTCTACAATACGATCAATGGAGACAACACTACCAGATACCACAGCACTCAACTATTCAATGTACCCTAAGATAGTTGAATATTTCAAAAGCATAAATTTATATAAAAGTATATAATGTTCAATCAGTTTGATTAATTATAGTATCACAATTTTATACTAGTTGATTGTAATGGTTCAAAACTGTCAGTATGTTAAATGACCTCATTGTTTTATTATGTATTTTAAAAGTTGTGAAGTCGCGATATATCTAATATGTTAAAGCGACTATAAACTGTCAAAATAAAAACAAAATTGTTTAAGACTGCCTCTGTGGTCTGGTGGCTAGCTACTGGTCTCCAAAATCAGAAGTCCCGGGTTCGATTCCCGGTGGGAGGGTGGGATTATTCTCCATTCTCCCTACTGGCTGGAACTAAAGAAGAAGTAAAAAACCGCCGATATGACCTTAGATGTTAAAGGTGGCATATGAATGGAATATTAAGAAGTATTGTTTATCTAGATCACCCATTTCAAACGTTTTTGCTACATTGGTTTTCATTTCACCAGTGATAAATGCAAAATGCATTTCTTAGAGTACCTAAAACATGCGGCTAATTAGCAAAAATCTGAAGTGCTATATTCACACGACTTTCTCTGTCCTCCATCGCGTATTAGTGGGCATACAAATTACTCTTATGAAAATTTATTTTTCTTTCTACTTCATTTTAATCGAGATAAATCTTTCTGAAAATAGATGCATTACACATTTCGTTATAGAAACAAAGGGAATAGCGATATTCAATCAAATGTTTAAGAACTGTCGCTATATGCTGATCTTAAAATGTCATAGTATTTCCATGAGAACCCGAAAAACAACTGAAAATCGACAGGACTTTAAAAGAATCGCTAAGTGTTGAACAATTCGAACCATTAATAACGGATATCTCGGAAACAGCTGATGCCCCAGAAAAAGATATTTGAAATAAATTGTGTGTTTTAAAGAGATCTACACGTTTTTGTGTATACGTTTTCGTCTATCGCTTAACGTTTACCACTTATACAAGATTATATAAATTTCCTTCCGAATGAAGAGAACTTGACAATCTATACTCAGAAAATTCAAGATATACCTACATTTTATTTTTTATGTAAATATCTTCAATATATGTTATTTTAATCAAAATCATTAGAGCCATTTTTAGAACATCAAAATATTCCCAAAATGTTCAATGTAAAGGATATATTAAGATGGGGAATTTTCTTGAAAATCTTCGTGTTTTATTTTTGGAAGGTATTGAATCCAAATAAGTTTAGTATTTATACGACTTTTCGTTATATTCATTGAACACACAATGAATTTTTCTAAACATGATTTTTTATTCAGGGAGCCTCAAAACATGTATTTCCGGTGAAATCTCGGTATCGAATTTTTGGGTGGAATGCAATACCTTCTCTACCTATCAAGGTACCTGGTAGAGAAAGTAAAAAAAGAGATGTTAAAGGGACTTAGAATTAAAATATAAGTTGATCGCTTTCCTGCTTAAAGCATACTCAAAAGTCTTCTCTCTCATTTAGTGTCATTAGTTTTTCCTCAGGCATCATTATATAACCCTAACAAGAGGATTATCAGACCCTTTATACCGAAATGTGCCTTAAAATTAATTTGAATAAATCCGTATAGGATGAGAAGGCTGTATAAAAATCCACTCACATGACTTTCTCCACCCATTATCGATTACTTTTATATAGCTGCCACAAACTCTTCTTACGAAAGCTTATTTTTCCATTTACGACATCGAGATAAACCTTTGTAGAAATATTTAATTACACATTTCATTGTAGGTATAAGGAGGATAGGAAAATCCAATTGAGTCAGATGTTTTAAAGCGAGTAGTTATATGCAGGAATTGAAACACCATATTCTTTCCTTGACATCGCCAAAAACAGTGACAGCATGAAGTATTGAAAAATCCAAACTAATAATAATGGATATCTCGGAAATGGTTAATGCCACAAAAAAGTTAGTGGAAATAGACTATATATACAAAATTATACACAATTGCTTCCGAATGAAGAGGACTTCACATGTTGCCAGAAAATTAAAGATAGGTATACATTTTATTTGTCATATAAACGTCTTAAATATACGTTAGGAATTTCAATTTTCAACCCAAATCGTTGGAGCCATTTTTGAGAAAATAAAAAATTATAAAAATGTTCCATGTACAGGATAGTTTGGGATGGGGGATTTTCTTTAAAATCTTAGTGTGGCATCTTTGGAAGATCTTGAACGTAAATACCAAATTTGGTACGAGTATTTATGCGAGTTTTCATTTTTGAATTATGCTGTCCACACACACACACACACACACACACAGACCTTTTTGATTCATCGATGTACTTGGGAATAAATGGTGGTAAGGCCCTCGATACCCCATGCGGCGTTGATTTGGTGCCCTCCTCTCTTGTGAAGGCAGTTGCGGCCAAACTGGATTCGATGCAAAGATAGTATGCTTGATGATAACCGGGTCGGTGCTGACGCCTTGGAGATTCTGGTGGACCTTCCTCCTTTGCACTTGCTTGTGAAGGAGGTTGTGAGAGGCGCCTCTGAACTGTAGAGGGATGGTGTTTTAAGCTACCCTACAAATAGAACTCACCGATTCTAACTAGACTTCAGTTGTGTCCCATTACCCTGATAGTAGGGGATCTGATGGGGACTAGATATAGCTAAAGTCCACCTTATACTCAGCTAATGCCTTCCAGGGAGAGTGGGACCCAGAGACGAAGTCTGGGAGCCGGACCTGGCTCACGAATGGATCTCGCTTTGGGGCAGGACGGGGACTGGAGCCTCGAGCCCTAGGACCAGGCTTGTCATTCCCCTTGGAAGTGTTGCTACCGTTTTTCAGGCTGATATATATGCAATCTTCTATGCATATTCTTATTCTGCCAGGCAGAGGGCGGAGACTGCTCAGATAGCCAGGCAGCTTTGAAAGTCCTTCGAGCGGTCAAAACTACATCCAGCTGTTGGATAGACTCTGACATTCTCCGGTTACTATTTTTGGATTCCCTGGTATGCTGGTATTGGAGGAAATGAGATGGCGGGCACTCTTACAGAGAGGGGATCAGGGCTTGACTTTACTGGTCCCGAGCCCTTCTGTGGTGTGTCTTCCACAACAGTCAAGTATGAGATAACCCAGCTGATGGTGCGGGCTCATTTTGAGATCTGGAGTAAACAAACTACCGGCAGGCAAGCCCATGATTTTATATCGGGGCCTAGCGGGAGGTGAGTTTAACTAGAATATAAGCTCGGAAGAGTTATGGCTATCCTACAGGCCGCAACACTTTGCATAGATTTATACACAATGAGACTTACCTAAGACCCTTTATGTAGGAAATGTGCGAGGGATTTTGAAACATCGCAGCAAATGTTATTTGAATGCGAAGGATTCGCTTTGTATAGATATGCATATATCCCTAGGGTCCTTCTTTTTGGAACCTGAGGATATAAGACATGATCCATTTTATCCGGACCATTTGATTTGTTTAATGCCCGGGATAAGAGGCACAGAGAGATCTTAGAACCTACGTGCAGGCCTCTAAAAAGAGACACTCAAGTTCATTATCATTACTAGGGAGTAAATGGAAGGTCTTATCCTTACTCCAGCACTGAAGCTTTTGTGGCTTATTCTACAGCTTTACCCCTTGGTAAATAATTGAGGTCTATACCCTTAAAAAGGTCCACTAGTCCTCTTATCAGGTTTTTGTGTGCTACTACATCCTCCTTTTGGTTTAAAGCCCCAAAAGTTATGTTCCAACTTTTAGCAAATGTTTTACATTCGAAAATTAAATTTCTTTATCTTGATTACAAATTACAGAGGTTCATTTTTAATGCTTATGTAGATATTTCCATAAATTTCCATGGCTTGCCGAATTTCAACTTAGTGAACACACAATTATTTTCCATTGTTGCCGGTGTGCTTTCAATTCCCGAGCGGCGTTTACTGAAAGAGGTAGGCTTACTATTCGCACGTACACAGCAAGCTGAGGAGACGTTAATTAAAAGTTAAAGAATTAATTGGAATTAAACTTAAAAGAATCATAAGTTTCTAAGCCGGAGTGTTTGGCATGCTGGCCATTTTAACCGTTGGTTTGGTTATAGCTACTATAGGTTCAGGCCCTATAAAGGTGTAACTTATATAGCAAGTCTATTGGCATTTTCATTGCCTTCAATCCCAGAATGACCTGGGATCATGCCAGGATGAATAGATTGTTTCTTCCCAGTCGGCTTAAATCCAACCAGCATTTTACGACAACCTTAGATCTTTTTTTATATCTCGCCTTTAACTGTAATGGTCGTATCGATGGCCCTGTACCGTTGGAACATATTAACTCGTATACGTTGTCATTGGATTTCAGGGTTTTTATACATTACATCACAAACACATTCATCCTTTCAGACTCTGGGGAGGATAGAGAAAAATTCCCACCCCAGCTGGGAATCGAACCCGTGACACCTCACACAGCAAGCAGATGCTCTACGACTGAGCTACGAGACCAGCCCAAACTTAGAAATTATTTCATCCATTTGTGTAGCCTTTAGGGCTGCCTGACTATCATTATTAATGCGCATGGGATACATTCCCTCTGCAGATTCTCATCCATGCAGGTTCTAATAGTATATAGTCCTGTCTGGAAGACCATATCCTTTTTCTAAAAATGTCATTTTTACTTTCTCTACTACGTATAGCAAGTAGGGGAAGTATTGCATTCCACCCACAAATTCGATACCGAGATTTCACCGGAAATACATGTTTTGAGACACCCTGAATCCAAACAAAGCATTTCTGGAAATATGTCCGTGTGTGTGTGTGTCTGTCTGCGTGTGTGTGTCTGTCGGATAAACACCAAACTTGATATTTAGGTTCAGTATCTTCCACAGATGCGACACGAAGGTTCTCAAGAAAATCCCCCCACCCCAGATTACCCTTTACATGGAACATTTTTCGAAAATTTTAATTTTCTCAAAAATGGCTCTAACGATTTTTATTAAAATATCATACGTTTAAGATATTTTCATGACAAATGAAATGTATACCTCGAATTTTCTGGAAATGTCTCCAAAAGTATTCTTCATTGTGAACGACTTTTGCGTAACTGGTAAACCATAAGAGATAGACAAAATTTTACTACACAAAAAATGTAGATCGCGTTAAAATACACAATTTAGGTCATATACATTTTTGTTGTTGACTGAACCATTTTCGAGATATTGCTTGTTATTCCCTTAAATTTTCCAATACTTATACTTTTTCTCAAATTCGTTATTCAATTTTTTGTCCTGGTAATGCAAAGAGAATGGAATACTCCACATAGCAACCAGCTCTTAAAATATTTGACTATAGCTTAAAGCCTACCAATTCCCCTTGCATCTACAAGAAAATTAGCAATAAGATTAACATCTCGATATCTCGATTAACAGGAAGCATATGGAGAATAAGCGTTTGTAAAAATAGTTTGTACAAGAATAGAGAAAGTCATGTGAGTGTAACACATCAGATTTTTACTTTCTCTACTACGTATAGTAAGTAGGGGAAGTATTGTATTCCACCCAAAATTTCGATACCGAGATTTCACCGGAAATACATGTTTTGAGACCCCCTGAATCCAAAAAAAGCATTTTTGGAAACATGTCCGTGTGTGTCTGTGTGTCTGTGTGTCTGTGTGTCTGTGTGTGTGTGTGTGTGTGTGTGTGTGTGTCTGTCTGTCTGTGAACAGCATAACTCAGAAACGAACAGTCGGATAAACACCAAAATTGGTATTTGGATACAGTATCTTCCAAGGATGCGACACGAAGGTTTTCAAGAAAATCCCCCCACCCCAGAGTACCCTTTACATGGAAGATTTTTCGAAAATTTTAATTTTCTCAAAAATGGCTCCAACGATTTTGATTAAAATATCATATGTTTAAGATATTTTTATGAGAAATAAAATGTATATCTTGAATTTTCTGGGAATGTCTCCAAAAGTATTCTTCATTGTGAACGACTTTTGCATAACTGGTAAACCATAAGAGATAGACAAAGGTTTACTACACAAAAAATGTAGATCGCGTTAAAATACACAATTTATGTCATATATATTTTTTTTGTTGAGTGAACCATTTTCGAGATATTGCTTGTTATTCCCTTAAATTTTTCAATACTTATTTTCTCAAATGGGAATTCGTTATTCATTTTTTTTTTGTCTTGGATATGCAAAGAGTTATAATCTGTGGCAAAGGGAATGGTGCTGCACCTAGCAACCAGCTATTAACAGATATGTATGTGCTTAAAGGCTACTGTTTTTCTATATTGCCCTTGTAAATATATTTTCCCCTACATCTACAAGAAAATTAGCAATAAGATAGAGTTTGCAAATGTTTATCTCGATTAACATGAACTAGATGGAGAATAAGCGTTTGTAAAAGTACTTTGTACAAGAGTAGAGAAAGTCATGTGAGTGTTTCACATCAGATTTTTTATTCTACCGTGATCGATCCACTCTTAGAACCCAACTTGGTATAAGAACATGACGTTAACTAAGCCCGGCTACGCGATAAACCAAAGCGAACCTTAACACTGATTATGCTACAAGAAGTAAAAGTACGATTTTATTTTCAGAGCAAAAATGTTTGCGAAACGAAGGCAGTAAAAGTACGGCTTTAGTTTAAGATTAGAAATATTTGCAAACTATGAGCAAAATAAAACCACTTTTAAAAGTATTGCATATACTATTTTTTTAGACAGCGCTCGAATTTGTAAAATATAAATAATATTATATTAATTCCTGAGACTACGCATAGAACGCGTTTTTGAAACAAAGTAACTGCGTTAAAAAGGCGAGATATCAGATGTTTTGTTGATTCGCCAGCAGTCATTTTCAGGAAATTATGTTCACCATGTTTTGCCTAAATGCTATAGCATATTAGTTTGTTTGTTTTTGGGTTTTTTTAAGTACTTCTAGTGTTATTCTTTCTGCTACTTCTGCAATTTCACTTCAATTTCACTTTCTTCTTAGTTCATAATTTCTGCTATTTAATCTTTATGTAGGTTAAATAAAAGAATAACGTTTTAGATCAAAGAAAGCTGCCAATATAACGTAAAGGTTAACTTTACAACGAATTGCAATAAATTGAAGTATGATGATTTGTATTGTAAACAGATAATGCAAGCGCCATAAAAAAATTAATCATGTAAAAAGACATAATCAAAAGTAAAACCTAATCAAACAAAGCCGACCAAGTTAAGTTAAAACATATGCAAATACAAAGGGTAATTTTCGTGTGATTGGACTTGAAACAAAACTTAGTCACACTGAAGATTATAGCAGTAATACAATAATCTAAAGCTTTTAGCTCGTGTACTCGGTGTTAGAAGTTCTACTTTTAGAAGTATGTTAGTCAAGCAGTTCGAACTTTTAATATGAAATAGTAAATAACATGAACAGCAAAACTAAAGGAGATTGTAGCTTCCGTTTAATTCTGCACGGTGTCGTTCACCCCTCTTCTGCAGTCATACGATAATGATGGCAATCAGTGAGGTGATAAACATGGTTGCTTGTATAAGTGATACTAGCTTGATGAGTGACAAAGATGAAATAATGAAGGTAAGCCGTCAAAAGTGCGGGGAAACAAATTGTGCCAAAGTATTTTACAAAGTAATGCAGAAAGTACCAGATGCCATAAATTACATCATAACGATGTTTCCGAGTGAATGTTTCATTTGTGTGTAAAGAATTAAGGAAACGGAGAATTGTAAGCCAGAATTAGAAAAAGCAGATAACGTTACTAAATGTACTATTCATAGGAAGGTGCAGGCTAGTGGTCGCTAGTGTTGCAATCAAATTTTAAGTCTGCACGCTATGCATTTTGTTGCAGCCCAGTGAAGGGGGAACTATGATCATAAAGGATAAACACGCCTGTCATAACACTGCATACCAATTAGCGTGGTAAATTCAGTCTGTAATTTTACGTTACATTATAAGGCAACAGAATTTAATGCTTTGTCATTCCCGTGGCAAAAATCTGTAATACTGAATCTGCACGCAAAGCCGTAAAAACGCCTCCTTTGCCGTAAAGTCGTAGAATGACCTCCGCTCACGTACATTGTACCGGCAAATCGTAAAAGTTGGCATTTATGTATCCCCTATATCGTGTAGCGTTCATGTTCATATATAGTGATACTTCTATCTGCATTACGGTATTGAGGATATACTCCTGCACATTGCAGGGAAGCCAAGATGGATTTTCAGTTTGTTGTTATCATTACGTTCTATTGCGGTGCCAATTCATCCAGCCGCTATTGTGTCTTTGAGAAGCTTTTACTACTTTTTACTTTCTCTACTACGTATAGTAAGCAGGGGAAGTATTGTATTCCACCCAAAAATTCGATACCGAGATTTCACCGGAAATACATGTTTTGAGACCCCCTCAATCCAAAAAAAGCATTTTTGGAAACATGTCCGTGTGTGTGTGTCTGCCTGTCTGTGTGTCTGTCTGTCTGTCTGTGAACAGCATAACTCAGAAACGAACAGTCGGATAAACACCAAACTTGGAATTTAGGTTCAGTATCTTCCAAGGATGCGACACGAAGGTTCTCAAGAAAATCCCCCCGCACCAGATTACCCTTTACATGGAAGATTTTTCGAAAATTTTAATTTTCTCAAAAATGGCTCTAACGATTTTGATTAAAATATCATATGTTTAAGATATTTTTATGCCAAATAAAATGTATATCTTGAATTTTCTGGGAATGTCTCCAAAAGTATTCTTCATTGTGAACGACTTTTGCATAACTGGTAAACCATAAGAGATAGACAAAATTTTACTACACAAAGAATGTAGATCGCGTTAAAATACACAATTTATGTCATATACATTTTTTTTGTTGAGTGAACCATTTTCGAGATATTGCTTGTTATTCCCTTAAATTTTTCAATACTTTTCTCAAATGGGAATTCGTTATTCATTTTTTTTGTCTTGGATATGCAAAGAGTATTAATCCGTGGGAAAGGGAATGGTGCTGCACCTAGCAACCAGCTATTAAGAGATATGTATGTGCTTAAAGGCTACTGCATTTCCAAATTGTCCTTGTAAATATATATTCCCCTTACATCTACAAGAAAATTAGTAATAAGATAGACTCTGCAAATGCTTATCTCGATTAACATGAAGTAGATGGAGAATAAGCGTTTGTATAAATAGTTTGTACAAGAGTAGAGAAAGTCATGTGAGTGTAACACATCAGATTTTTCTACTATGAACGAATAGCAAAAATTCGATGTGGAGATTTCAAGGTGAATATTTTTTTTCTTTCTTTTTTGTTCAATCTTTAACCATAAAGGCATTTTACCTTTGGAACCGTGTGTATCTATGAACCGCATGACTTTAAGACGAGAAGTCGTTTAAAATCCAAACTTGGTATTTAATTGCATCATCTTTCAAGGATGCGACACGAAGCTTTTCAAGAAAATCCCCCAATATCAAACTACACTTTACATGAACATTTTCCAAAAATTTTATTTACTCAAAAATGCTCTAACGATTTTAAATAAAATACCATATGTTTACATTTTCATCACAAATGAAATGTAGATCTTAAATTTTCTTGGAATAGCCTCTGAAGTCCTCTTCATTCTGAATGACTTATGCATAGCTCGAAAACCGGAAGAGATAGACAGTCGTCCTCCGTGGTCTAGGAGTACCTCTGGTTCCCGAGATCGTGGGTTCAAACCCGGCGGAGGGCGATGTAGTTTTTCGGGCGTAAAAATGTTTAGGATGGCTTCCTTTGGAAGGGAAGTAAAGCCGGTGGTCCCGTGTCCTAGATTTACGGCACGTAAAAGAACTTCAAGCCTGATAAAGAAGTCTCCGAGCAAAATTTCCAGTCTTTCACGCCCAATATAGAATGAGACGCTAAGCTCATAGTAGTTACCGGGCGTCCATAAATAAAATTCAATTCAATTTGTAAAAGATCAAAACATTACTACACACACACACAAAAACAAAAGTAGACCTCATTAAAACAAAGAATTTGTCTTTTTTTTAGTTAATCATTTCCAAGATATTCCCTTTTATTGATTTGAATTTTCAAGTACTTATACTCTTCTGTCTGGAAGCCATTAAAATTTCCATTCTCATTTCATGGCCAAAGGGAGCAACAAAAAAAAAAAGTAAAGCCTTCACATAGCGACCTACTCTTAATTATTTCCGAGATATTTCCAGTTATTGATTTGAATTTTCAAGTACTTATGCTTTTCTGTCTGGAAGTCATTACTCCCCGCTCCTCTTAGCCATAACGAGAATGGAAATTTTAAAGCCTTCACATAGCAACCACTCTTTAAAGATTTGACTATGGCTTAAAGCCTACTGCATTCCCTTATTCCCCTTGGACCTGCAATGGAATTATGCAATAAGATAATTTCTGCAAATGTTTATCTTGATTAACAAAGATAAAATCATAAGGGTTTGTAAGAATAGTTTGTAAAAGAGTAAGTAGAGAAATCATGAGGCAACACATAAAATATTCATATTTCCTAAATTACCATTTTTTCATGGCAACGGTTTCTTTCTTTCTGTTTTTTCTTTTTTGGAGGGGGGGGTTGTTGCATTTATATGTTGCCTTTAACATCTAAGGTCATATTGGCGGCTTACCCGTTCATCGGCAATGATGCTCATTTGTTTACTATTCTATTACTACCTTGGGTTTTCTTAAAACACACACACACACACACACACTTGCACTCTCATTCATACTTCCAGACTTTAGAGCGGTCGGGGAGTACGAGGGCGATACTAAAATTTTTTAGAATGCCATCTTTCTAAAACACAAATAAAATTCTTTATATTTAACGGCTACTTTCTAATGTTTTGCAATTTGCTCTAATATTTTGTTAATTGTCATCATTTAAAGATTTTGTGTTCACGCAAAAATTAATTTGACTAGAGAACATTTCCGGGCTATGATCTTTTACGATTTTAAATCGTCATTAATGCCTAAATAATGTGAAGTTCGTCTTAAAAATTACATTTAGCAAAGAAGCCTCATCTAAGGCAACAATTTATAATAATTGGTACAGAGAATTCAAGAGGTGTCGTTTTTTTCTTGGTGATGAACTTCGTGGACGCCCAAGAACTGCTGTTACTGATGAAAATAATGCCGCTGTTCGAGCAATGCTTGAAGAAGATCCACGGACAGCTTATGAATTTATTCAGGCAACATTGGGCATTGGTAAAATCAAACCAAAACATTTTACTCCAACAATTCTTAGACGTGAGAAAACTGTTGTCGATGGGCTCCACATAAACTGACTCCCGATCAAAAACAACGCATTGATTAGTGCAGAAAAACTCTGCGAAAATTCCAAGGTGGCACTTCAGATTTGATTTGGAATATCGTTATTGGTGATAAAGCTTGGATTTGTTGTTATGATCCTGAAAAGAAAAGTAAATCGGCCCCTTTTATATACACATACAAAATGGGTCATATTGCTACGACAGCATTAGAAGATAGGTATACTGTTACTGCCGATTGGCATACAAATGTCTGTTTACCAAAAGTTTTTAAAAAGTTCGTGAAAAACGTTCAAAAGGAAAAATAATGTTACATCATGGCAATGCGTAAAGCAAAACTATCAACTGAGTAACTGGATGCCCTAAACGTCAGCACCATGAATCCTCTACTATACTGCCCTGACCTAGCACCTTGTGATTTGTTACTTTCTCTACTACGTATAGTAAGTAGGGGAAGTATTGCATTCCACCCAAAAATTCGATACCGAGATTTCACCGGAAATACATGTTTTGAGACCTCCTGAATACAAAAAAAGCATTTTTGGAAACATGTCCGTGTGTGTGTGTCTGTCTGTGTGTCTGTGTGTCTGTCTGTGTGTCTGTGAACAGCATAACTCAAAAACGAACAGTCGGATAAACACCAAACTTGGTATTTAGGTTCAGTATCTTCCAGAGATGCGACACGAAGGTTTTCAAGAAAATCCCCCCACCCCAGACTACCCTTTACATGGAACATTTTTCGAAAATTTTAATTTTCTCAAAAATGGCTAACGATTTTGATTAAAATATCATATGTTTAAGATATTTTCATGACAAATAAAATGTATATCTTGAATTTTCTGGGAATGTCTCCAAAAGTATTCTTCTTTGTGAACGTCTTTTGCATAACTGGTAAACCATAAGAGATAAACAAAATTGTACTACATAAAAAATGTAAATCATGTTAAAATTCACATTTATGTCATATACATTTTTGTTGTTGAGTGAACCATTTTTGAGATATTGCTTGTTATGCTCTTAAATTTTCCAACACTTATACTTTTTCTCAAATTCGTTATTCATTTTTTTTATGTCCTGGACATGCAAAGAGATTGGAATGCGCCACATAGCAACCAGCGCTTAAAAGATTTGACTATCGCTTAAAGCCTACTATATTCCCCTTGCATCTACAAGAAAATTAGCAATAAGATTGACGTCTCAATATCTTGATTAACATGAAGCATATGGAGAATAAGCGTTTGTAAAATTAGATTGTACAAGAGTAGAGAAAGTCATGTGAGTGTAACACATCAGATTTTTTTTGTTTCCAAATCAGATGTAGCAGTGGAACATTATAAAAGTCTGGTTTCTAAAGTGCCTCAGGAAGAATGGCATCACTGTTTTAAGGACTGGTTTCATAAAATGAAAAAACGTATTGATGTTAAAGGGGAATATTTTGAAAAACAATAAAATCATTTAAAGTTTTTAAAACTAATTTCTTCTTTTGTAATCACTGCGACAAGGACAATTTATTTAGTCATTACATACAATAATGAATCAACTGTTAGCACTATCAACTGAGTGTGCCAGGTAGCATTTCGCCCTTCTGTTCCCCTCTGTGCAAAAAGTTGTAACGTAGCTCTCTCACCACTTCACTCACAATACATGATGCTGGTACTGTCTCAAGGGACAAGTTATAATACGGCGATTATAATAGAGGCAATAATCTCGTTAACATTAAAACTCAAGTGTTTTGCTGTACCTTCTCTGAAGTAGCATTTGTTGCTTTTACAATGCCACATTTTGGCCTGCTGGAGAAAACTGGAATCCATTTTTCCTTTCCTACTACCTACCTACAGTAAGTAGAGGATCCACTGTGTTCTACCCAAAAATAGAGATTTCACTGGAAATGCACGTTTTGAGTTCATCTGACTCCACAAAAAATTAGTTAATATTTCTGTTTCAATACATTCTATAAATGGTATTAAAGCCCCATATAGTTTCATGAACGTTCAATATTTATTATTACTATAATTGTAACAACAGTAGGTTATATCATTTTATCCCTAATAACAAATAAATTGGGTGTGGGTGTGGGTGTGTACCTGTGCATGTGCAACTCAAAACAAAACATTTGGCTAAATACCAAACATTCTATTTAGGTTTAGCATATTCCAAGGACACGATATCTAGATTTTCAAGTAAATCTCCCCCCAGAAAATGTTTCATTATTCTTAATTTTCTCAAAAATGGCTCAATTATTTCATTAAAATACCACATATTTAAGATATCTGCATGACAAATAAAATGTATATCTTGAATATCCCGCAAATAGCCTGTGAAGTCCTCTTCATTCTGAACGACTTGTATAATCAGTAAAACGTAAAAGGCAGACAAAATCTTTCTACACAAAAATACAGATCTCGGTAAAGCATAAATTTGACTTTTTTGTGGCATTAATAACTTCCTAACTATTCTTTGCTGTTGGTTTGAATTTTCACATATTCATATTTTATTCAAGTGGTGCTATTTGTTTTTTCATACAACTGCATGAAATTTCAGACCCATCACGCAGCAATCAGCTTTATAAAAAACTGACTGTTTCCCTACTGCATCCTTCTTATACCTAAAACAAAATGTTTAATGAAAGTTTATCTCGATTATCAAGAAACAGACGAATAAGATTTTGTAAAAATAGGTTCCAGAAGAGTGAGTAGAGAAAATAATGTGAATGTGACGTATTACTATTTTAGTGCAAATTGCTTGTGCATTCTCTCATTAGCATATCTATCAAATATAATTGCCATTGCAGTCCATTCTAAGTAGTGTCAAGTTTATTTATAACTATCTGGGACCAAGGGCAGATCTAGATGGGGAGCATGGGGGGAATGCCCCTCCTCACCAAGAAAAATAGTAACAAAAACTACGGCTGCAATACAGTGTCAGCAACGTGTCATAAATAGATTTGGTGGGGCAAAACGCAAAAATTGGACTTTTATCATTTAAGTAAAAATGTATGCAGAAAGGAAGTTTTTTTTCACTCTTTGCATGGGTACTGCTAGTTTGCAAAAATAAATTCGTTTTTTAAAATGTAAGTAAAGATACTAGGTTTTTCTACTTGTACACTAATTAATTCACAACTACTTTACCATATTTTCCGTGCTATAATACATTTCGTTTATCGATTCTAAATGTAATACCAGTAAATATTGTTAGTACCAGATATACTGTTTTTATTTTGCCTGTTTTAGGTTATGATCCTCCAAATTTATTCCTTATCCTCCTAAGTTTTCAAAGCTAAATGTTTAAAAAAATTTCTGGGTAGAACCCCCAAACCACCCGGTGTGCCTCTCCCCTAAAGAAATCCTGGATCTGCCTTTGCCTGGGACATTTAACTTCAATTTTGGATAGATTGTGAGGTAAAGCAATTAAAAACAGAGCTGAGTCAAAGAGTGGACTGCTTTGCAGGTAGGTTAACTCATTAATTATTAATGCTGTAAATTCCCAAAATACTAATTTAATTTATGTTTGTAAATATATACACTTAAAGTCCCAAAGACAACCGATAATGGTTTACCACAAGCTAGAGGCCTCTCTGGGCAAAAAACGTATAGAACAAGAAATGTGTTACATAAACTGTCTGGAAGTAAGAACACAGGACTATAAATTAAATTATAATATAGAGGGGACCAACAAAATCTGAAGCTCATAGCATGTCCAAAGACTATGCGGGAGTGAGAAAACAAATCAGATTATTATTAGTAATAGTAATGAAGACATTTAAAGCAAAGAGCAGAATTAAAAATAAAAAGCATCTTAGTGATAATAAAAGAATTCCAAAATAGGTGTAAAGAACGTATATAATGTATACCAGATTCAACAATTACAAAAACTATATACAACTATATCCCACAAAGATCAAAATCAATAGTAAGAACCAGGAAAAGATGGCAGGACCAATTTTAATACTCTTTGGAGATGGAATAGGTCCATAGGCCTAAGCCATAAAGAAGAAGATGATGATGATGATATTAGTTCTACATCCATTTCCACAAATCAGGAATAAAAGTCTTAGTTCTAATGTTAGGTATGGCCAAACTTCCTGATGTAAAGCTAATAATATGGATTTTAGTTTGTTCCTTCGAACTGAACTTAATTTATGCATCAAAACTACACAATAATTGGCTAACGTGCAAGAGGCTTGCACCAGAGAAAAAATAGTAATTAAGATAAGAGCCTGGAATTCTAAGTTCCATAGTTCACTCCTCTTTAATGCAAAGTACAATATGATTTTTTCATTGGACAGAATTATCTGTTTGTGCAGTAATTGAACAAATGCATTGTAACTTATGGGAAGGGTATTGGTTCAGTGTAACACAGCAGCAGGTGCATACACAACGTGAGATAATTTGAGTGAGTGTTGTGCCATGCAAGGGGAATACTGCCAGCCATTCTCCCCCACCCTAGACTACCGTCTCCTCCTCTGCATTTCTGCCCTATCACGATGAAAAAAACCACCTTTAACTTTTATTCCTAAGTTTTCTTTTTCAAAGTACAAAATAACATGGGAATTTTAACTGTATGTATACGAGGATAGGTAAAAGCCAGAATCCCTCGTATCAATTATCATGGCAAGTATGTTCTGTAGGTGTTTTTTTCACAATTTTGATGACTGTAGAGTATCTAATTACACATATATTAATTTCTGTACGAATATGACCAAGAAGAATCTGAACTGAGAAACTGAGTATTGTAGAGTAATAAAGTATTCATTTTTTTAATGATTAATTAACATCCTTTAACCTGGTAGTGAATGAATGAAAAGTGGAAATTATGCTAAATGGGCCATTGGTCCCTAGAGCTTATAGTTACCCAACATTCGTTTTATAAGGATAAAGGAAAATCCCATAAAAAACCTCATCCAGGTAACTCACCCTAACCGAGATTGGAATTTGGCACCTCTTGAATGTGGTCTGGAGGCACACAGCTAACCCACACCGCAGAGGTTGGCATGTTCATTCTTGAAAAGCTTGTCCATCAGTATGGTGAACACATCTTAGGATCCTTATCCTTTGAACATCACCACATAATGTAATTGATTTCATCCTTTGTACTTAATAGTGGTATACTAATAAGTGTGTACTCTCAAGTGTGGGATACACCAGTTCATACAAAAAGCTAAAATATAAGGATACAGAAAGCACATATGACATATAAGCATGTACAACTTAAAAGTTGGAATATATATGCTTAAGTACAAGGTGTGCTTTTACAGTGAGTACCACAATCTTTTAAAAAAACACTGATGTGTTACACTCACATGACTTTCCCTACTCTTGTAGAAACTATTTTTACAAACGCTTATTCTCCATCTACTTCATGTTAATCGAGATAAACATTTGCAGACTCTATCTTATAGCTAAGTTTCTTGTAGATGTAAGGGGAATATATATTTACAAGGGCAATTTGGAAATACAGTAGCCTTTAAGCACATACATATCTCTTAATATCTGGTTGCTAGGTGCAGCACCATTCCCTTTCCCACAGATAAATACTCTTTGCATATCCAAGACAAAAAAACTGAATAACGAATTCCCATTTGAGAAAATAAGTATTGAAAAATTTAAGGGAATAACAAGCAATATCTCGAAAATGGTTCACTCAACAAAAAAAAATGTATATGACATAAATTATGTATTTTAACATGATCTACATTTTTTGTGTAGTAAAATTTTGTCTATCTGTTATGGTTTACCAGTTATGTAAAACTCGTTCACAATGAAGAATACTTTTGGAGACATTCCCAGAAAATTCAAGATATACATTTTATTTGTCATGAACATATCTTAAACATATAATATTTTAATCAAAATCGTTAGTCATTTTTGAGAAAATTAAAATTTTCTCAATATGTTCCATGTAAAGAGTAATCTGGGGTGGTGGGACTTTCTTGAAAACCTTCGTGTCACATCTCTGGTTGGTGTTTATCCGACTGTTCATTTCTGAGTTATGCTGTTCACAGACACACACACACACACACGGACATGTTTCCAAAAATGCTTTTTTTGGATTCAGGGGTTCTCAAAACATATATTTCTGGTGAAATCTCAGTATTGAATTTTTGGGTGGAATACAATACTTCCCCTACTTACTATACATAGTAGAGAAAGTAATAATAGAACATTATTTTCAAATACTTTATTATCATTCATTACCTTACACCACTACTCCACAGTCATTGCCATTATTCAGACATTTGTCGTCACGGGAAACCAGTATTTGTATGTCTTTGCCAAAAAGCGATGTCATCTGAGATATAAGCCAAGTCTGTATTTCTTGTTTCACATCATTGTCATTGAAATGTTTTCCACCAAGGAATTTCTTTAGATGAAGAAACAGATGAAAATTGTTTGGTGCCAAATCCAGAATGTAGGGAGGGTAGTCGAATTGTTGCCAACCAAATGATGTGATCAGATCTTGACTTTGTTTGGCTGTGTGTGGCTGGGCATTGTCACTCACTATTTTTTCCCCATAAACCTCATACTATTGGCAATAAATGTTTGCTGGCATAGCATTTCTCTCATTCAAAAAATGAATCACTAATTTGAATTCACAGTTGAAAGGTGGTATGATTTTTTTAAACATTTAAAAATAATCTTAACAGGAAAGCACAAAGTGGTGATCGCTCAAACCTGCATCTGGCTTCCTAATGAATGGAGGAAGTGACTGCATATGCACAAAATCATGAATGCAGCGCCAAATATTAAAATGGTACTTACTTTTAAAACATACCTCATATTAAAAAGTGTGCAAGTATAATGTTCAATGAATTTGTTTAAACTTTTATTTTCAGTTCAGAAGGCATTTTCTATTCTGTGGATATGATACACAGCTTAAGGGCAAATAAATTAAATTTTGAAGTAGATATTGTCTTTAAGAGTTTATTTATTTATTTAGCTCCACACTTGGGAAAACCAATTTCAAAAACTGTTTTGTTGTTGAAGTTTTCACCACATTTTGAGCGTTAATTTGAAGTATATTGTTTGTTACATAATATGTTGCTACATATGAGAAGCCGATTTGAAGATGTATTTTTGTTGTTACGCTCCAAGTTTAAAAAAAATATATTAACTTTGCTATTAAACTGCTTCTATAGATAGTATTTATGTTTACATTTGCCTCGGCTGCGTTAGTATTGTTTTAGAGTCACATATCTCTTGGAAAGGGCATGGTGCGACAAGAATGTAGGATTACACAGATTTTAAGTTTAAATTCACTTCTTTTTATTAATCCTTGACACAAATTAAATAGCACTACGCTGATATTAAGAGCTGTGAGATTCTTTAATTTAATACTTGCACTTTGTTAATGTGTAATGTGTATACTTAATTTTCGTTTCACAAGAATACGTAATATTTCTTTAGAGAACACATCTTCCATCCGGTCACTACCAAGGTCTGCAGGCAACTGAACATATTTCAACCGTCCAAACCTGTAAGCTTCTGTATTTCAAGTCTCTGATTGGCTAATCCTAGTCCAATAGAATACCTGCATTTAATTAAAGCTTTTTCTGGCTGTTGATTGGCTATTTTTAAACTGTCACAAAATTTACATTATCCTTGCTGTAATCATGACTAGCAGCATTTAAACTCTCAAACACATTATTGCCTCAAGGTTATCTCATTGTTACCTCATTGTTAGCAAGGTTAAACTTATTATCCTCACAGCTCTTACATTATTAAATTATTTAATGCATTCACATTACATTATTGAACATGTTTACAATAATATAAGCATTTGCAATGACTGTTCCATACATTTTTTACAAATTATTACATACATATTACTTCAAGGCGGGCTGTTATTGAAATTACATATTATATAATTTAATTGAAATTATTCAAGTATTAAAAATACTGCCTCAATTTTTACTGAAAAATGTAGTTTTGCATGCAATAATAAGTTATCCTTATTTTTTGTATTATATTTATACTTACATTTTTAAAACCTTGATATATACAGAAGTGATACAAAACCTGACAATTTGAACCCCAGTTTACATGAGTCTGTTTGTTTTAGCCTCCTATTATTTTGATTTGTCTTTTCTATAAGTTAAAGACTGTTACCTCAGGTAGTAGAATTTCTCCCAGAATATTAGACCAAATCCAACTGAACTATGAAAATAAGCATAGTGCAGATTCCTCATTAAATTAAAGCTTGCCTCCTTATTCATAATTGAAAGAAAACTTTATATTACTAGGCAGAGTACTATTCCTCATGCTGAAACCCGCCCTGAAATTCCTGCGCAGAAGTGATGTGATATGAAGGAGGCCACATCCAAAACATCAGCTGCCAGTTTGAATTGCAAACTGTTGAAATTGAAGCTTGAATCCTTTGACAGCAACTCAGCATGTGGATTGAAAGATGCGCTTCAAACTGCTGGAGTTTGAATAGCTGAACAGAGCACCTGTCCCCATCCCCCTCATAACAAAGATATAGGTAATTTAAGCTCCTCCCCACATCCCATGTAACAATGCATTAAGCAGTCAGGGCTGTCCATTCAAGCTAGTTAATAGAAAAATTAATTTTATAAAGTTTATATGGAAGTTTTGGCATTAATTTTCAAAGGTTTGCAATTAAAACTGCCAGCTGATGTTTTAGCTGTGGCCTCCTTATATCACTTTTGTCACAGGAATTTCAGGGTGGGTTTCAGTATATGGGGTCTCATACTTCCCTTGTTAATTTAGCAACTAGATTTTCTGTGTTCCGTTTCAGGTACTCATTGATGCATGCGTCAAGAAACTCTGTGGAAGTTTCATATTGAATACTTCCATTATCTAATATTTCCTGCCTTGTATTTAGTGGTTGTTTGTGGAAGAATGACATAACATCACATTTTAAAAAAGTTTATTTTCCCATCAACTTTGTTTTAACTGAGGTAAGTAAATCTTTCCATAAATAACTACATTACACATTTCGTTATAGATACAAAGGGAATAGCGATAGTCAAATGTTTAAGAACTTAACACTATACACTGGTCCTAAAATTCCATACTGTTTCCATGCAATCATGAGAAACAACTAAAAATCAACAGGACTTTAAAAGAAAGTATTGAACAATTCAAACCATTAATAATGGATATCTCATAAATGGGTGATGCCACAAAAATAGTTATTTGAAATAAATTGTGTGTTTTAAAGACTTCTACATTTTTGTGTAGTATGTTTTCATCTATTACTTATTGTTTACTGTTATGCAAGATTATATACATTTTTCTTACAAATGAAGAGGCCTTCACAAGCTATTCCCATAAAATTTAACACACCGATTTTATTTGTCTTGTAGATATCTTTAATACCTACATAGTATTTTAATCAAAATCTTTAGCCATTTTTCAAAAAATTAAAATATACGAAAAATGTTCCATATAAAGGGGATCTTGGTGGGGGGTTTTCTTGAAAATATTTCATTCTTTGGAGGATACTGAACCTTAATACCATGTTTGCTATTTATCCAACATTTCATTTTTGAGTTATGCTGGTCACAGATATATGCACAGACGTAGGCACACATACACACACCCAGACATTTTTCTAAAAATGCTTTTCTTTGATTCAGGAGGCCTTTAAACGTATTTCTGGTGAAATCTTGATATCAAATTTTTGGGTGGATTACAATATCTTCCTACCTACTATGTACATGGTAGAGAAAGGAAAAATGTCCTTCTTTTTCATCCGAACTCAAATATCTGGAAAATGCTGGAGAGCAAGATGATGAGCTAATGGCAGCATTGCTAAATGCTCAGCATTAGTAAATAATAACTTTTTGGACTGTTTTTAACTCTAATAAACTTTTCATAAATGAAGCAGTGAAAAGTGTGTTAGAGGGGAGCAAGAAAAAACCTTTTTAAGAGGCTTAGAAATCCTTTATGGACATTGTGTAAAGAGTGTAACATTAAAATGAATTAGAATAAGCATGAGATCTCCAAGTTGTGGTATTTTAGAGTTACTGTATGTATAAATAGTGCTGTCATATCCATTTATTAAACCCCACTTCAGCAAATAGGACACAGGCAAAGGTAGTTCTTTAATAAATGCAATGATCAGCATATAGGATGATGAAAGATCATATTCTGAAGTCCAGTACTGCTGGTACAGAAGCAGTCATGAAAGCAGGCACATTCTCTTAACTCCAACAGCTGTCAACACAAGATATAATCAAATTAGCACTGCTTCTCAGCTACATCAGGAATTTCATCAGAAGCACAAGGAATAGTAAAGATAAAGATGTTATGCTCCATATTACATCAAAATTTGTTTCCAAATTATGTGCAAAATCTAATCTTGTCCGTTCTAACTCTCTTCTAAATAAAAAGTCACTAGGGTTCTATAGATTAGTAAAAAGGAAATGGGGAAGAGAAGGGTATGTAGATTATTGTAATAGAGCAGGAAAAGAAGCGTTTGCATGGATGAGAACAGGAGCAATGTACTTGAGAGGGTTAAGAGGTAAAAAAATGGAAATTGTGAATTATGCGACAATAGCGAAAGCACAGAGCATTATATGTCAGAATGCAAAGAATTAGCAGAATGGAGACAAGAAGTATGGGAAGAAAAATGGGAAAAAATGGATAGAAAAATAGTAGCAATTAAAATGCTAACGAGAAAAGAAGAAAAGCAAATTAAGAATATGGGGGAGTTCTTAAAGAAAGTAAAAGAGAAATGGAGTAGAAAAGTAAGAGAGATAAGAAAGGTAGAAAGGCAAATGGAGGAAGGAGAAGATGGGCAAATAGGGATAAAAGTAGTAAGGAATGTTTAGAGGAGCCAGAAGGCCAGGGTGCCAGGCAAAAAGAGCAGCATAGCTGGCAAGGAAATTTGTACATATGTTAAGTTAGTTTATAAGTGGAACATTGTAAAAAGAAGTATGTAGGAAAATGTACAAATAAATTATCTATCTATCTTAAAAAAAAAAAAAACTCTTTTCTATAGTAATGGATGCATGAACAATTTGTTGTGAACTACTATAACAAATACATCAAAATTTTATAACTCATTTCTTTTTCTGATTTCTGCACCTCCTTAAAGGGAGCACTTAGACTAAATTTGGATAAAATTAGATTCTTAACCTTTAAATTTCTAGATGTAGAGATGGAGATGGTCACAATGAGCACATACTGATAATGTCTGCTGCATTCATAGATGAAACATCTGGGAAGATGAGGAAAGGAAGCCCATTGGATCTTGGTCATACAGTCTGACAAACTCTTCCATCCTTTCGACACTGGCCATGAAAACGCAGTTCTTTAGTTACATAATACAGTTATGTGATTTAATCACCTTCATTTAAATAAAGAGCAGTGATACACACCAAATAAAGAAAAACTGCTTAAATATTATTGAATGCATATTTGTATAACTTACCAATAAAATTTGGGGTTTATTGCATGCCAAATATACATCCGTCTTCAGAGATATGCTGCATTTAGAATGTGAAGGACTGCTGTAAACAAATAAATGCATGTAAATAAGCTAACAACACTTTCCATAACACCAAGCGAATCACATGCCCCTAGAGATATTTTAATTTACATAGCCTTATAAGCAGCACATGTATTTTAAGTCTGCCTTTGTTTTCTGCTTTGCAGTGCATTTATATATTAATTAGATGCATATATGTCCCACTCTGTGAAGAAACAGTTTAAGGCAACCATGTTACTCGAGCAAGGTGCATCTCAAAAATATAGTCCCTTTTACAAGCTCTACGTCAGTTATCTGGCTGGTTTTATAAGCATTTCCTACACAATGTACTTAGCCATCACCTCCCATAAGTGAAACATCTATCACATGAAACCAAAGTCAAACTCAACCAAAAGAAAAATGACACATCTAAAAAACCGAAGAAGCAATATGTTACTACCAATTACGGATACACAAAATGCACCTCATGACACAGAGAAGTATTAAATTAATATTTTAATGCTGGTATGAATGATGCCTTGTATATTTAATGTACCATAAATAATTGCTTCTCCATTTGATTACTAAAGCTAAAACATTAAACAAGTGCTTAAAGTTGTCCCAAAAGGCTATAAACATACAAGCAAACTTTCAAAATGATGATAGGGGTTTCACAGTATAAAGTTAGATATGACTTGGCACTGAGATCTAAGTACAAGTTTGCTGATTGCTATAACTGCCATTTATTCAGTGCTGTGTAGCAGCAGCACATCTTCAAATCTTACAAAAAGGTTAACTCCAACTCCCCCCCCCCCTTATTTTTATTGGCTTTGGTCTTGAAATTGGATATTTCAGCATTAAATATTATATGAAGGTTACCAGTCAACATTTTAAAATTTAGAATTAAAATTTATATTTGAAGCACAGATTAAAGTGGCATTAGAGGAGGTGCCTGTATGCAACTTATTAGTAATTATAGAGTGGTGGCAACAATTCTAAGAGAATGAATAATCAGTTAGTAAAAGCTAATGCCATAATGAAATAGAATGTATATGCTAGGCTATGTAAAGAAAAGTATTCAAATACAATACTTAATCACTTATCATGCAACTTACTTTACTAATTACATGAACAGAAAATTACTTATACCTTATAAGTTTATATAAAGCCCAAGACTTATAGTTAACATTATCTGCACTCACAAGAGGGCCCATGGCTTCCTATATGAACTTTCTTCCTTTCTTTCATGTCTTGGACACATTATACAGTCTGCACTGCATCCTTTTGCTACCATAACTTGACATAACGTTCAGTTTAAACATACTGACAGGCGATCCAATTAAAGGCAAACATTAGATTGGAAATGGTATTAATTTTAAGTGAGTTTTGAAGATTAGACATTACATTCATTTTACAAAAACCTCGTTCATAACCAGCACTGCTTATTGGTATGGTGTGTATAGCATCGAAACCTTCTTTAATTTCTCACTCACAACTTTCTTTCCTATTGCCTTGTTCTGAACAAAGTCTCTTAAAATATCCTGGGAATTGAATATAAGTCTAGAAACGAGATTTTGTATTTATCTTTCACCTTACCTAATATCACCACACATACTAAAAACTGAGTCACTTTGTTTAATTAACTGCTTATTTGAATTGCCTTCATTCATTATTCACATTTTCATATTATCTACAATGCAGTGTATAAACTGACCTCTGTCAACAGCAGCCATTTGATGCAGCCTTAAAAGTTCGGACTGGTAGAATACTGCTTTGAAATGGACCATAGAACCAATTTCTGCAATACAACCATTGCGGCCAAATGTGGCAGTTACTGAGCGTGTAGGATCAAGAAGGCACTGGCCATCTCCTCCAAGAAGGGCACACTGAACCAGGAGCTAGGCTAAGTTCAGTTCCGCATGGAAACCAACCATTAAAATTGAAATTGACGAGCTCTGAAAACACAAAAACAGACAACCTAAGCAGCAGCTAGAGTAGGTGAGTTTTCTACAAGGTCTGCTTCAGCGAACCCATCAGGAACGCCTTGCATTTTCTACATGGTCCAAGCTAGCCAATGCAGCGGACAGTATATATATACAGGCCATTTCACCCAATCAAGTCATTCAGCATCCTGATGATGGGAGAGATGCACACTCCTGCAACGTTGATGTATCAACATCACCTCACCTGGCTCAAAGCCCAAGAATGTCTAGAGTATGTAGGGCATTTCATCTTAAATGGTAACAGCACAGCAGCAGTACCATGCTATTCAACTGAAAAAGTTACCTTAGACAGCATATGTGACAAAGTGCTTCCATGTTGAATAGTTTTTAGTTGTGTACCAGCTTACTTCAATCTTGTAGCCAATGTTTTATCTGGTTGTATACAATCTGTAATTGCTTTTTTTGACACTGAGGAACATCCTTGAGTTTCTCATGTAATTCATCAAAAGAGATATTTTAGCATGGGAAAGTAATAAAAAAAAATCTGATGTGTTGTTACTTTCTCTACCCACCATAGTTTATTTTCATAAGCCCTCTAGAAACTATCCTTGCAAAAATTATTCTTCTATCTCTTCAAGTTAACCGTGATAAACATTTGCATAGTATCATTACACATTTTGTTTACAAGTACAAAGGGAATGTGGACAGTCAAATGTGTTTACAAAATGGTCACTATATGTTGGCCTTAAAATTGCAAGCTTTTTCCATGACATTACAAGAAACTAAAAGGTTGGCACTACTTCAAAAAATGACAAAGTATTGAAATATTCATACCAATAACAATGAATATCTCAGAAATGGCTGATGCCACAAAAGAAGTAATTGTGTGTTTTAAAGATATCTAAAATTTTTCTGCAATATATTTTGTCTATCTCTTATGATTTATCTATTATACAATTTCCTCTGAATGAACAGCAATTTACAGGCTATTCCTAGAAACTACAAAATATACATTTTATTTGGCATATAGATATCTTAAATATATAGTATTCCAATCAAAATCATTATGAGTCACTTCAAGAATTTCAAACAATTTTCCATGTAAAGAGTAGTTTGGAGTAGACGATTTTCTTGAAAATCTTATCACATCTTTGGAGGATGCTGAGCTTAAATACTAAGTTTGGCATTTTTAAAAATATCTCTCTCTCTCCCTCTCCCTCCCCCTCTCTCTCCCTCCCCCTCTCTCTCTCCCTCTCCCTCTCACTGACCTTTTACAGGGGCAACAAAATATGTATGTGAAATCTTGACATAATTTTTTTTCATTGTTTTTCAGATATCACTAGGTTACAAATGAAAACTTTTTTTCTGTGGTACAATTAAAAAAAGGGGCCTTTACTAATTTGGATTCAAAAATGCATTCCATTTTTCCATAGCACATCTCATTTTGGCAATATGACAATGTTCAATGAAAATATAATTATAAAATTTGCAAAAATATTACACACTCACATACAACTTTTAAAGAAAATAAAAAGAATAACAACATGAAAGCATACCTGAATTCGAGAATGTATGTTATCTTGTGCTCCCCTTTTTCTTTTCCCATATAACTTCAGTGTACATGATTTTCTCGAGTGTTCTCTGGTAGGTTCATCATATGCAAGACACCAGGAGTAATTGGCCATCATATGTACGTGTCAACGTCCCTGATAATGACGTTCAACATCTTTTGAGTCTTGGTGAAACCTATCACTTTGCTCTTCACTGACAGCTCCTAAATTCGGCAGGAAGTAGCCAAGATGTGGCTTGAGGAAATGAAGCTTCAAGCTATTACAGACAAGCAGTCCGAAATTTTCCAGCATATTTCTGAGAATTTCTTTGTATTGATGGTTTTTCATATTGCCCAGAAATTTCTTAACAACCTCTCTGAATCCATTCCACGCATCTTTTTCAATTTCATTCTTAGAGCTGGTTAAATTAACATATTTCATCAATTTCCTTATCTGTGGTCCATCAAATACTCCATCTTTGGTTTTAACCTGTAAAAATTATGGAAACTTTGTGCATAAGTACTGGAAGCAAGGGCAACTTTTGTCAAGTTTTTTGCGTAATGGAGTTAGAATTTTTTGATAATCATCATTAGTAACATTTTTTGATCCAGGTTCCAGTTGCTGCCTCTCAGGCCATTGGTCAGTTTCCCAATGTTTGTCTCTTGCCCTGCTATTCCATTCACAAAGAAAACAAAAGAATTTTGTGTATTTTCTATTGTCCTAGTAACAGACCAATGACCTTCAAGTCATTTGCCACTCATGGTCACAGTACTTAATTTTCTCAAGAACATGCTTCAGAGTTTCATAAGACTCTCTTAGGTTCATAGAATGTGCAAGCAGTATTGAAGCTAACTTGTTGCCATTATGAAGTAACACTGCCTTAAGACTTTGTTTGGAAGAATCAATAAAAAGACACCAGTTACTTGGCTCATATGCTTTTCTGCCTAACTGTTGAATGAGATTACACACATGCACATGAAACACAATTTGATCTTCTTCTGTGTAGTACTTGTGGACTCTATTGTATTTCACGATTCCTATACTACAAAAATATAATGCCAGGTGATAAGAAATTCTTCTCCTGTAGTCTTGGGCCCAGTAATTCACTGTTTTGTGAGGTCTAAATCCCTCACTAAATCATTTAACTCAAATGATTAAACTACTATGGTGAATTGTCAAATTCTTCTAGATCAGAGACCAACTCATTGTCAGAAGTAATGGAGCTGTTTTCAGCTGGTGGTGTGGTATGGATAGTTCAGGTCCATGAGGAATAGGCTGTGTAGCTGAGTTCAGATTTGGATATTTAATTCCTGCCTTATTTTTTTTGTTGTAGCCAGCAACTTTGCTCATGCAAAAGTAAGAATTGTCATGGTGATTCTGCTGCTCTCTCCATATCATTGGTTTGGCAAACAGTATTGCCTTCCATTTTCCTTCATACCAATAATGTAGTCCCTCAACTTAACTGTTACATGCAATATGAAGCGCGAACGATTTATCCTGATCACTAACTTGCTCTTTGAAATAAGATTAATACAGTTTCTTTGTTTGTGAGTCTATTTTATGTATCTTCCCATCAAACACCTAACACCCACAAATGGACTTTGTAGACACTGTCTCCTGCGTAATCCTGATGTAGAAGTCATACTCAACTTTTATTTTAACACTACACATATAGAAGGCAAACCTGCATATTAACACAAGTTTTCAGCTCAACTGAAGTTAAGATCTGTGATAGCTGTAAATGTAAACATAAATACCTCACAAGAAGACAGACCTGACCCATAGAACAAAACTGACAAGTGCTGAGAATATAAACATAAACATATGGGTGATAAGGGAGGATGGAAGTGAGCCAATTAGGAAGAAAATCAACGACAGATGTAGAATAACATAATAAAATATAGCAGTAAACTGTATAAGCTGAATAAATTTGCCACCATAGACATATATGCACATATCATAAAAACTAGACGTGATAGCCAAAAAACGAACTTCATTTTTGAAATCAGGGCATTGATTTCCATTGAAGTCACATGTTTTTCTTTATACTGTAGAATCAATGTTGACCAGTGTATTCAAACAATGTGTAAAATAATTCTACTTCCCCTGACATCTAATTGATAGAATGCACAGAAAGAGGGGATTTCATCTTTGTCTCTATGATGACTAAGAAATACCATAACCCAATAGTTTGTTCACAATTCATTGCAACATTCTTATGATGACTGGCATCAGCTGAGGCAGTATTTTTAACACTTAAATAATTTCAGTATAATTATATAATATGTAAATTCAATAACAGCCCGCCTTGAAGCAATATGTGTATGTAATAATTTGTAAAATGTATGTAACAGTAATTGCATATGCTTATATTATTGTATACATGTTCAATAATGTTATGTGAATGTATTACGTAATTTAATAATGTAGGAGGTGTGAGAATAATAAGTTAAATGTTGCTAACAATGAGGTAACCTTGAGGCAATAATGAGATTGAAGAGTTTAAATGTTATTTGTGATTCTTGGAAGCATTAATGTAATTTTAGTGACAGTTTATAAAAAATAGCCAATCAACAACCAGAAAAAGCTTTAGTTAAATACAGGTATTCTATTGGAGTAAAAATAGCTAGTCAGAGACTTGAAATACAGAAATTTACAAGTTTAGATGGTTGAAATCTATTTAGTTGCCTGCAAAAAGTTATTGTAACTGGACGCGAGACACATCCTCAAGAGATTTAATACGTATTCGTGTGGGACGAAAAAAGTACAAGTACGTGTTAAAAAGTACAAGTAATTAATTAAAGAATCTCAGAGCTCTCTATATCAGTGAGATTTGTGTCAAGGATTAATAAAAAGGAGTGAATTAAAACTTAAAATCGGTGTAAGCCTACATTCTTGTCGCCAACACATCCATGTCTCTAACAATAATACTGATGCAGCCGAGGCAAACATAAATATATAATATTTAAAGAAACAGTTTAATTACAACGGCCACCTGAAAGTACATTTGGGGCAAAGGCTACCGGAAACTGTTTACTATATGTGCGGTTGCAACTACAAGTTCAGCTCCCCAACAGTTGAAATACAATACATCATCTTAAAACTGACTTTTCATATGTAGCAGCAAACAACGTAAAGAAACTATCTTCTTCAAATTGGCATCCATACATGGTGCTAAAATAATAACATAAAGATATAAAAAACTATTCTCACAGCAAAACACCATTGTGTGTGAAAACAACACAAGATCTGTATGATATCTTGCTACACAGCAAACCCACCCCGTGCAAAAAGAATATGAAAGTGTACAATCAAAATCATGTTATCACACACATTTGATAGCTTATACTTACAATTTGCATTAATTATTTTGGAATATCCTAAAGCATCGTGCAATTGCTATTTGGTGAGCTCCATCAGCTGACATTTGCGTCATCAGTGCAGAGTTGTACAAGGATTTTCACAATGCCATCTCCCATGGGTGATATATGATGCACACATACATCCCTCAATCGAGTTCAAAGCTCAACTTTAAAACATTAATTATATGTAGTATTTACGTATAGTAGTACATTACAGGTTATAGTTCCATAACCAGCCATAAGCATTCAGTAAGGAATTAGAAGCCAGTGGGAGTGGATCTACACGCAACAAGGGAGTTTAAAGGTAAGATCACCATGTAAATTTTACGTAAGGTTAGTGTTTGCAGGAAATCTGACTATATCAAGAATACATATCATTATGTTAACAGTGTTAAAAGTTATACATATAGCTTGGGCATTTTATCGTTCGCATTAAATAAATTTGTCAAACACTATTTTGGGTTAAAGTGTTTTTCTGTAAATGTAGCATAAATTTCTGCATATATTACACAAGATGGGGGGCAATGCCCTGTTGATGGCACCAATGCTCTGTTGAAGGAGTAAATAAATAAACAAATAAAAAGAGCAGGCTAAGAGCTAACTGTATCTTCAGAGTATTGGAGAATGGAGGATTTAGGAGAAGAAACATTGAAAAATTGTGAGGTTCTGATGACAGTCATGAGGATCTCGATTTTTTCTGCAAATAAGGAAGAAGATAAAGGTGACAATCCATTATATAGAATCCAAGAAACTGAAAATGGAAACAACAAAAGGAAGGGAGATTCACATGCAATTACTTATAAAAGAAGAAACATTCGTAGGTTGACAAATACCTTTTCTGCATCTTCTAATGAAGAACAAGTAATGTCTACTTCTCTTTTAATTGCCGAAAATAACAAATTCATTGGGAACACTGGATGCCTTTGGAAGATACAGCCAATTAAGCAGGGTGGCCAAATACCAAACAAAAATATAGTATGTATAAGACCTAGATTTATGAAAAACATTAATCCTAATCCACTGATCTGCATTTACCTATTTTTAAATGATAGATTTGTATCATTTAAAAATGTTAACACCTTATGTTTTACAGGTGTAAAAACAATAATACACTTTTAGGTATATGTAATAATTACATGCCATTAAAACCATTCAAAAATGCAGAATATTTTTTTTTCTTCCATTTATTTGCCACCTTTAACATCTTGGGTCATATTGGCAGAAATTTACCTTTGGAACAATTGTTCATCAGCAATGATGTTCACTCATTTACATTTTGAATTGGTGGTACTACTTTGAGGCAGTAGTTTTAACACTTAAATAATTTCAGTCCAATATATAATATGTAAATTCAATAACAGCCCGCCTTGATGCAATATGTGTATGTAATAATCTGTAAAATGTATGTAACAGTCATTGCATATGCTTATATTATTGTATCCATGTGTAATAATGTTATGTGAATATATTACATAATTTAATAATGTAGGAGCTGTGAGAATAAGTTAAAAAGTTGCTAACAATGAGGTAACAATGAGGTAACCTTGAGGCAATAATGAGTAAGAAAGTTTAACAGTACTACTTGTGATTCTTGGAGTAACAATAATGTAATTTTAGTGACAGTTTATAAAATAGCCAAACCACAACCAGAAAAAGCTTTAGTTAAATGAAGGTATTCTATTGGAGTAGGAAACTGAAAAGGAGAAAATTTTACAAATTTAGAGTTCAGTTGCCTGCAGACAGTCTTACTAACCAGGTGCAAAAAGTGTCCTCAAGAAATGTAATATATATTCGTGTGAGGCGAAAAATAAGTTTACGTGTTAAAAAGTGTAATTAATTAATAAAAGAATCTCACAGCTCTCTATATCAGTGAAGTGTTATTTAAATTGTGTCAAGGATTAATAAATGTAGGGAAGTAAAATTATAATCTGTGTAAGCCTACATTCTTCAGTTGCACCACAACTACTAAGAGAAAGGTATCTCTAACAATAATATTGACACAGCCGAGGCAAACATAAATATTTAATACTTAAATTACAAAGTTAATATTTTTTTAAACTTGGGGCAAAGGCTACCGGGTACTATACATGTGATTGCAACTACTACAAGTTCGGCTCCCCAACAGTTGAAATATAATACAACTCCTACAACAAAATACGTACTTCAAATTGGCATCCATAGTGGAGCTAACAAACCATCTTCTTCAACTTTGGATAATTACATTAAATTCACAAACACATTCACACTCTTATTCATGCCAGCAGGTTCTAGGGAAGATGGGAAATAATTCCAGCCAAAGAAAAATTCCCACCCTCCAGCCAGGAATCAAACCAAGGAGCTCTGTATTTGAAGGCTAACCATAGACTGCAGAGACAGTCTTATGAAAATTTCATGTATCATTAGTATTTGGGTAAAAAAACGTTAATGTTCTAGGGTTAATTTCTGCACACAACCTTTCTGCAATGTATCACACCAAGAAGGTAGCTACAGGTAATTAACACATCTTCCACAACAACACTACCAAGAGCTACAGCTCTACATAAATCCTCATGTGAATAGATCCAAACCATAGCTCCTTCCTCTCAATCTTGGAAATGCATGCCAAATATCTGCTTTCCATCCTATCTGCTCTGATTGCAGAGCAGCAGTTGCTGCAAGGCTTGCGACATAGAAGACTGAAACTTTCTTATTGGAAAAAACGTTTACCATTTCATCCATTAAACTGAGATTTGGAGGATTCTATTGCCAAACAGGGTTGGGTTCTTAATCTGCAGTAAATTTCCGTTTTGGCAAAAACAAAACTTTGCAGATTGTTTAATACCTCACCTCCAAATCACAATTTGAATCTTAAGAAAGATTGAAGCAATGCCTGAATGTGACAATTATGCAATGTATTATTAGGGGTCCAACTCATTGGGCCAGATGCCTCCATCTTCCGCTCTAGTGGGATACTATTAACAAAAGCAGAATTCCTGTCTTGGTCTTCTTTGAACTGTGCCAGAGGCAGTTCAGTGTTGCCCTGAACTGGTGGAAGGGCACCTATGCTATAAAATATTTCAGCAAACTAATGAAGTTATCCTAGCTAGATGAGAACTCTTCTCCAAGATTGTCTTGCAAAGAAATGTGATTGCCTTACTATTGGTAGTGGAAGCTAGGTGTAAACTATTTGAATAATCGCTCATGGAGTAGCAATAGTGGACATGCTATTTATTCAAAAAATATTCACAGAATTCAAAATATTTAAACAGTACAATTCTGTTCCAATTTCTTGAATGGAAGTGTATATAAAGTGATGTATTACACAATTTAATAACACTATTGAGAGTCAGTGTATTGACACTACATCACTTACTTTATTATACACTGCTCAAAACAATTAGAAGAACCATGTTTAAATCAAAGCCCAAAATGAAATATTGATGCAACATAAATTTTGACAATCAGATGCTATGTTTTGAATATTGTTTAAAACTAGAAAAAAGTTCTTCCAAAATGTTGTTAGGTTTTCATTGAATAAATTAGTAAGGTTGAAAAATCAGTGAGCTCTCTTTGATTTATTCTCTTATTATTTTTTAAAACTGGTTTTAACGGCAATGTATTGGTATTTTCTGAAACATCAGTCGCACAAGCAGTTGCGTGGATTGAAGATGGCAATTCCATTCACTTTGTCTCTTCATGTCAGTATTTGTATCATCTATAGGGCTTGAAGGCGATATATAGAGACAGCTGGATACAAGAGGCAGACCGGACAAGGGCATATGAATAAGGCAAGAAAGGTACAGGATAGATATCTTGTCCTATCAGCTTTGCGCAAATGCAATCTACAACCAGAATTCTACAAATAACGTATGAACAACAACTGGTGCAGCGATTTCTGATCAGACTGTAAGAAGCAGGCTGAGAAATGCAGGGTCGAGATCTAGAAACCCCTTTAAAGCCCCTTGTTTGTCTCATCAGCAAAGCAATCCGGCTGAAATTTGCTCAGAATCATCTCAACTGGCAGCTCCACCAATGGAAGGCTGTTCTCTTAACAGTAGTTTGATGGGTTGTGATGGCCATTCACATGTATGATGTCCTGGTGTACGTCTTGCTGCAGCCCTATTATCAAACATGACAGATTTGAGAAGGTTCCATTAAGATTTGGACTGGCATTATTATCGAGTCTTGGACAGATCTTATTGTTGTCCAACAGCAAATGAATGCCAATGTTTACAATAATAACATTATCCTTCAACATGCTGTATCCTTTGCTTATGTAATGGACCATAATTTTCTTCTATTGTATGATAATGCTAAACCCCATATAGCACAGTATAACGGGAATTATGATATATATATATATATATATTTATTTATTTGTGCATTATTAGGTACTAATTTAAATGTTAATTAACAAAGCTGACAAGGCATGCTTAGTGCATTGTAACTAACAATGTAATATGTATATAATGCTACATTTTTGCACAAATTTAAGATATCATAGAAGTAAGCCCATGTGAGTCATGAGGGTGAGACACGATACACTTGTTTGTCACAAACACACACTGGTGAGGGAGAGAAACCTAAGAATAAAGAAAAATTCAAGGTCTAGCAGCTAACTCTAACAATAAGCCTCCCTCACAAGAAAGCTGGGTGACAGTTTAGTCAATGGAAGAAAATTTGAAGGTGCTGGAAGAACATTGCTGTTATGGCTATGTAGAGGAACACATCATCCATAGAACTAATCACAGTTTAGCTATAGATTTGGATTCAAATATAGAAACGACGCTACAACATTCTTACTAAAACAATTCAGTTTGTGGCTTGTTACTCTTAGAGGCAGATATGTGTAAATAGTGCTGTGAAAGGTGAATACCTAAGATGTGGTACAAACATTTTACAACAATTAAAAAGGCTTCAGAATAACACATAAACTTAAGTAACAACACATTAATTTATAAAACACATAAATTTTAATTTACACACGGATCTTAACTATAGAGATACATGTTAAAGTTCGTTACACCTCACTGGCAAGCTTCATCAAACTATACACATGTATAACTTACGCATCTTTTGTGTGTAAACAACATATTGTATTGGTAGTGGTATATATATCAAACCTAAAGAACACTGTACCTGTGTTATTTAACATAACTCCTGTGTCTTCCCACTCCCTGCTAGAACAAAGTGCCTCCCTGAGCTACCGGAGCATACTAAAACAATGCTGTACACTATAATACTCTACACGCACAATAACAACAACAAGTTACCAACAATAAGTTACACACACAAGCTGGAATGAGAAGATTATCCAGGGTTAACACTACAGAGATGAGCAACATGCACCACTAGATCTTCAGAGCTTACAACAGGTACGTGTCACACCAGATCATCACACCACTAACAAAGAGCGTATGCAGCAACAGAATACCAAGATGTCCTACAAGAATGCCAAATTTGCATAATAGACTGGCCTGCACACAGTCCTGACCTCAATCTGATTCAGCATCTGTAGAATAAGCTGGAAAAACATGTTTGCGAGCTGCCTGCTGAGCCTCAGAATATGGAAGAACTTGCAGATGCACTCGCTGAATGCGACTAAATCCCAGAAATTGGTATTAGGAGGCTGGTGCGAAGCAAGCCACATAGGTATTATGCAGTTATTGCAGTTCACGGAGGATGCACTAGTGAGTGCTGAAATAACCGTGGAAACATTGATTGGTAATAATGTACTCTTGTACTTCCACGTTGTTTTGTGTATCAATCAATTATTTGATTGTATTTCTAATCCTGTGAAAAAAAGTTTGTTAGAATGCCCATTGTAATTTTACACTATTCTTCTATCTATAATTGCAAACTATCAAAAACTTGAGGCAGTGTTTTTAACACTTAAATGATTTCAGTCAAAGTATATAATATATAAATTCAATAACAGCCCGCCTTGAAGCATTATGTGTATGTAATAATTTGTAAAATGTATGTAACAGTCATTGCATATGCTTATATTATTGTATACATGTTCAATAATTTATATGAATGTATTATGTAAGTTAATAATGTAGGAGCTGTGAGAAATAGGTCAAAAGTTGCTAACAATGAGGTAACCTTGAGGCAATAATGAATTACAAAGTTTAAATGTTACTTGTAATTCTTGGAAGCAATAATGTAATTTTAGTGACAGTTTATAAAAATAGCCAATCAACAACCAGAAATAGCTTTAGTTAAATGAAGGTATTCAATTGGATTAGGAATAGCCAATCAGAGACTTGAAATACAGAAATTTACAAGCTTAGGCAGTTTCAAATCAATTCAGTTGCCTGCAGACAGTGTTTGTAATTGGATGCGAGATGTGTCCTCGAGAGATTTAATACATATTCGTGTGAGACAAAAAATATTTTTACGTGTTAAAAGTGCAAGTATTTAAAATAAAAAATTCTTACAGCTCTCTCTCTATATCAGTGAAGTGTTATTTAAATCGTGTTAAACATTAATAAAAGGAGTGAAGTAACATTATAATTTTAGTAAGCCTACATTCTTGTTGCACCACAACCCTGCCAAGACATCCATGTCTCTAACAATAATACAGACGCTGCCGAGGCAAACATAAATATATAATATTTAAAGAAACAGTCTAATTACAAAGTTAATATTTTTAAATTTTGGACGAAGGCTACCGGGTACCATACATGTGGTTGCAACTACTTCAAGTTCGGTTCCCCAACAGTTGGACAATAATACAACTCCTACAACAAAATAACTTCTTCAAATTGATGCCCAAAGCATGATGCAAATAACGTAAAGATACTATCTTCTTCAAATTGGCGTCCATATGTGGGGCTAATAAATATTATCTTCTTCAAACTGAATTGTATCAATATTTATTTTGGACTTTGGTTTAAACATGTGTTTCTCTAATTGTTTTGAGCAACGTAAAATGGGATTTCAAGAACTCAGTTGCTCACTTTATGCTAAAAATATTAAATTGATCTAGAACCAGTACTTCTAAAAAGCATTTCAAACAAAAAATAACTATCAGTCTGGGAGAACATATTTATTTTGAAAACAAAGATCATTCAATTTTGAGTTACTGCCTAGTGACCTAAGCAAGAAAATCCTTGAAAAGCCACCAGAGGACGACAACAGTGCAGCAATCTCCAACAAAAACATATCACACTCAAGCAGTCAGCATCAAGTTGAAAATAGGAGCAACTGAGCTCTTCAAATATGTTTTATAATAAAGTTAAGTGTTGTAGTATCAATAAACCAACTCACAATATGTTATTAAATAGTGCAACTCTGTCTTTAACACTCTGTCTCTAACTGCAGCATTTTTATAGATTCCAAAATGCATCAATATATCTGAGAAATTATTACAATTATGAGAGAGAGAGAGAGAGAGAGACAGCTGCATGTCTGTCCTCTTCAATGTGTAAAATGCTTGTGATAAACATGAGTACACTACCAGAGTATCAGGAGAGGGGAGCTAGACTATGACTGGCTGGTCATTGGCTTCCTATTCCTGATCTTCTAACTATGTGCATTCATATTTAAATGTTACTAATGTACCATTGTGTTGGCAATGACATTATCTGTAAACCAAACATTGCATATGGCAATGCTTTTTTTATGTATACTTACATTAATTATTATGTAATATTAAAATTCACAAGAACCTCGTTTATCCGACCCTCATTAATCCAGATCTCCGGTTTATCTGAATTAATTTTTGTTTCCTTTTCCCTTTTTTCTTTTTAACATGGAAATATGCAATATACAGTTGGTACATACGGTATATGTGTAGTTGTTATGGTAGCACCACAGGTGGCATAGAGATCACCGGTCCCACGCTTCCAGCTACCGTTACTACAGTAGTGTGGATCTGTTCCTTACAGAGTTAAGAAGCTGCACCAGTACTGTTCTTTTGTTCCCATATTTTGAATGCGCGTGAGTGAAATAATGCCTCATGCAGAGGCAATGACACCACTGGAAAAACTAATGGTTTACTTAAAACATCACCCAGGAACAATTGTTTCTGATGTTAGTGCCAAACATCAACATGATGGTGCTGCTTTCAAACACCACACATGTTTGAAACAAAAGAAACTTACATACTACATATTTCATTAAATAAACATGAGTAGACTTCAATAAATATAGAGTTTAAGCCCAAAAAAGTGTTTCTTGTTAGTGCCAAAATAATAAAAGGTTTGTATATTGTAGTACATATTAGAGTTTTTGCATTTAGTAGAATATTTCTGGATTATCCAAATTTTGATTAATTCAGATTATCTCCAGTTCCCACCTAGCCTGGATAAATGAGGTTCTTGTGCATTCTGTGATCACAATACAATATTTAAAACATATGTACATATATACAATAATGCAACCTAGTGGTGAGAGCAGCCAAGAGAATGCAAGTAGAGACATGTGGCAAACAAGTGATAGAAGGTTGGTTTGATGATGAATGTAGGAAAACCAAAAAGGAGGTGTATAACGATTTGTTGAGATGGAGAGGATCAGGAAGGGAGCAGACTAGGAAAAATTGGCTGGTCAGCAAGGGGTGGCGTAAATACCTATTGGAGAATAAAAGAAAGGAATGGCAAGAAAGATTAATACTTAAAATAAATGAGGCAGAAAAAAGTAAGAATTGCAGGAAGCTATGGGAATTAGTAAGGAGGATGAGCAAAAATGGGATGACAAAAACCAAGATCACGACAAAGGAGTGGCTGGAATATTTAGGAGGCTGATAAGAAATGACAGCAAAATAAGGTTAAACAAGGCCAGGATAGTTCAAATAGGGTGGGAAAATGAGAAACTGGATGGCAGATTAACAGAAAGAGAGGTATAACAACAGTTACAAAAAGTCAAAAGAGGGAAGGCAATAGGGTCGGATGGTACCAGGGAAATTTTGGAAGGAATACGGTGAAAAGAGAAAAGGGTTAGAAATTTTGACTAAGATGCTAAATAAAGTAAAAGAAAGTAAAGAATATTCCAGCAAGCTGCAAAACGAGTATAGTAGTATCTATATATAAAGGGAAGGGAGGAATGCACAAAACCACAAATTATAGAGGCATAAGTCTGTTATCCATACTGGGCAAAATTTATACAGGGATGCTAGCAGACAAATTGAGAGGCTGGGCCGAGGAAGAACGGTTGTTAGAATTTCAAGCAGGTTTCAGGAAAGGAAAGCAAACGGTGGACAACATATTTATAATAGAATCACTGGTTGACAGATATCTAAGCAAAAAAAAGGAAGAGTGTACATATTTTTTGCAAGCTTTGAAAAAGCTTTTGATACGGTAAATAGACAAGCACTAACAATGAAATTGAGAATGAAAGGGGTAGGTGAGAAATTCATAGGAGAAGTAGAGAAAATATACAAAGACCGTGTAAAGATTTGTGTGAGGATAGGAGAAGGGATAACAGAAGCAACAGAACAAAAGTTAGGTTTAAGGTATATTTTAAGTCCCATTGTATTTAACCTTTTTATAGATGACATAATTGAAAGAATAGAAAAATCATTTGGAATTGCCCAGCTATAGCAAACAGAGACATACCAGGACTGTAATATGAGATGATGTAACGGTAGGAGCCATAACAGTGATAGGTTTACATAGAGCAATAAATGAAATATGAAAATTCTTCACCAGTAATGGGTAATAAATGTAAACATAAATAAATCCAAAATTATGGTTTTTAAAAAAGGTATGAAATTAAGGAAAGACTTGAGTGGGAAAAACCTGGAGGTGGTCCAGGAATTTGATTATTTAGGGGTGCAACTAAGTAGTCCTGAAAATTGGGAGGCTTACAGAAGAAAGATAGTGGCAAAAAGCAAAGCAGCTATGATAAATGTAAGAACATGTAAATTTAAATTGGAAATGTCCCCAAAACGGTTGGAGATGGTATATGTACCTATGGTGGAAGCAAGAATGTTGTATGGAGTGGAAATATGGGGGGGATCAGATTTAACAATTAAGGTGGACCAGAGTTACAGGTTATTTTGTAAACAACTATTAGGTTTGCCGCAATCAGCCCCAGAGAAATCACTTTACTAAAATTAGGGAAAACAAGAAGGAAAGTTATAGTGCTGGGGAGAATGACAACATTTTGGTATAAATGCTTGACAAAGAAAGAAGGAGATATATTAAGAAGCTGTATGGTTCAACAGGAGAGTATAAAAAATGAGAACAGTTGGGGAGCAGGGTTGAAGAAAGCATTGGAAGAAATACGAATGAAAGATATATGGTTACAAGGGGAAAGGAAGAGTCCAGGTTTTTGGATCTAAGTAAGGGAAAGGGTAGAGGATATTGAAAGGCAGGAGTAATGGAAAAGCACATAAAACAAAAAATCCTTGAAATTTTACAGTAAAATAAAAAAGGAATAGGGTATAGAAAGGTATATAGAGCAGTGTAAAGTGGCTTAAGAGGTAATGATAAAGGTATATTTGAATTTTGTGATGTTAAGGAAAGTGTAGAACATTATCTAACTGAATGTGAAGATTTAAAAAAATGGAGAGAGGAAATCTGGGACAAAAAATGGAAAAATATGGGGGGTGATTCAGTTAAATGTTAACAAGCAAGAAGGAAGAAAGAAAGAAATAGGAAAGTAGGGGATTTCTTAATAAAAATGAAAAGAGAAATGAATGAGGAAAGTCCAAGAGAAGAAGAGGAAGGGAAGGTAAGATAAAAGGGAATAAACTGTAATGAGGCTTTAGCAAAGAGAAGTAAAGGTTGCACAGTAGTGCTGAAGGCCAGGGAGCTACACTGGCTAAGCAACACAAGGTAGGGTACCAGCATGTACCTAATTCAATTTTGTAACCTGAAATGTGTACGATAAACTACATCCATACACATACATATAATAATGCAAGCTTTGAGGTCATCATTAATAATATTATATTTACTCTGTGGGGCATTTAACAAATATTCAGTAAATGATACACATAAAATGGCTTGGGCATCATAAATTTGGCTTAAAAATATGTAAAGTAAAAGGACTTTCATTATCAAACAATTACATATACACTTGCAAAATGCAACAATCACATAGGCCTCATGGCCATAAATGCTTTTCCTGTCCCTCTTACAGTAAGAGTACAATACTAAATATCTACATTTGGTTACTCCATATTAACATAATGGGGAGAGAAAGCAAAGCAAAGAAAGAAAAGAAAAATATAGCAAACTATCAAGCATTATTGAATACTAACATACAAAATAAGAATGAATTCAAATGAAATAAAATTACAAACATACATTAAATACATAGAGAGCTCTGACCCATTACGGAACCCTCGCTCTTTATGTACTCTTCCCCCTCTTCCATTCTCCATGGCAATTAACTTCCTTTGCCAAATCTTAGCTAGAAATGAGCTCAGTTTATGACGCCCAGCATCCAGAATTACATCCATGCAAGTTTTCATTCCCTACTGGAATTCAGAAACTATGGTGGTAAATATTGCTTTCTTAATAATACTGTTTCTCTGCACTCTTCCAAAATGATTCCCCTTCACCACACAGTGGATATATTCTTGTCCCGGAGTCTATCTGTTGCCTTTCCAGGCACCCAAGCTTAGTCACTCTAGGCCGCTTCTTTATTCTCGTGTGTAGTCATCTAAATAGGCCTCCTTCCCCCCTCCCCTGCACTATGTGACACTGTAAGTTAAGTGAAATTTTAGCTGCACAATGTGATTCCAAATTTCATCTGGCAATATCACAGTCACCTCTGAACTATCTTCCACCCAATATATGTCAAGCCCTCACATATACCAAATGTACTCTATTCCAATTTTTACTTTCTCTACTACGTATAGTAAGTAGGGGAAGTATTGTATTCCACCCAAAAATTCGATACCGAGATTTCACCGGAAATATATGTTTTGAGACCCCCTGAATCCAAATGAAGCATTTTTGGAAACATGTTCGTGTGTGTGTCTATATGTCTGTGTGTCTGTGAACAGCATAACTCAGAAATGAACAGTCGGATAAACACCAAACTTGGTATTTAGGTTCAGCATCTTCCAGAGATGCGACACAAAGCTTTTCAAGAAAATCCCCCCACCCCAGATTACTCTTTACATGGAAGATTTTTCGAAAATTTTAGTTTTCTCAAAAATGGCTATAACGATTTTGATTAAAATATCATATGTTTAAGATATTTTCATGACAAATAAACTGTATATCTTGAATTTTCTGGGAATGTCTCCAAAAGTATTCTTCATTGTGAACAACTTTTGCATAACTGGTAAACCATGAGATAGACAAAATTTTACTACACAAAAAATGTAGATCGTGTTAAAATACACAATTTATGTCATATACATTTTTTTTTGTTGAGTAAACCATTTTTGAGATATTGCTTGTTATTCCCTTAAATTTTTCAATACTTATTTTGTCAAATGGGAATTCGTTATTCATTTTTTTGTCCTGTATATGCAAAGAGCATTAATCTGTGGCAAAGAGAATGGTGCTGCACCTAGCAACCAGCTATTGAGAGATATATCTATGCTTAAAGGCTACTGTATTTTTGTATTGCCCTTGCAAATACAAAACAAGGGGAACATAGTACACCTTAAGCAACAGTCAAATATTTTTAGAACTGGTCGCTATGTGTAAAATGAAATCTCTTTGCATGTCAAAAGATCGTTTCTGTAAATGCTTATCTCAATTAATATGAAATAGATGGAGAATAAGAGTTTGTAAAAATAGTTTGTACAAGAGTAGAGAAAGTCATGTCAGTGTAACACATCAGATTTTTTTTAAGCCCTTGTGCAATTTCACAGCCTAATACATATCCCAGCCTTCCTGATATTGCTCCCTGAGACATATCATAAATGAGTCATTTTACATCAAACTGAACACACATAAAACATTACTTTCTCTGAATTTTCTGAATTTTAGTTTACATATTCCACACATAAAATAAATGGACACATATTTTATATTTTGCAGAAAATCAAATTATTTTAGGATTTACAGCATAGGTACTTAACATTTTTCTTATATGCGCATAACATAACATAAAAGCAATTTATTTTCGAAATACAGAACGGTCAGGAATAAGAACAACACGTCGTTTTGTAGATAAAAAGATTATGGTTTTCCTTATTCAAAATACTATTTATTCTTTAAGTATGAATATTTTAAATGAAATATCATATTAACGCCATAATATTGAAATCTGGAAAAAATTAATACGGTATCTGTGATACACTTAGTTTTAAACTGTTAATATGAGGATGGAATCTTCCTTAGAAGTACAGTTTAAACAGTTTGTGATAACGCATAAGGTTTTAGAACATAGAGATGCTGACTGAGAGCTTCACACTGCAGCAGCATGCCAGCCAATGGTTACACAGTACGAACGTGATAGGCTGTCACTTCCTAACTTAGCAACAGGAATCTAATATTCTATGATGTCTCTCTCCACTGTTTCATTTTAAATGTTACTTTGTGTTCACCTTTTTGTGCTAGAAGTTCATTTTTAGCTCTGTTGTTTCTGAAAGTCTATAATGAGTGACCTGAAGAAACAGAGCTATGCCTATTGCTTCAATCCATTTAATGAGCACAATACAAGGCAGAAACCATTAAGCTTAGTAACCCGCAATATGCTTACAAACTTAACAATGGTGAACTTAACTTTGTCACCAGACCTAAAACTATGTAACACTTGTCAAAAAAAAAAATTCCCAAAGTACAACCCACTGCTTACAGTGATTGTGTGCTACAAAGTACCAATGCTGTAAATAATCCAGAAGTGGTTTTAAACATAGCGACCATTTTGAGGCAAGATAAAACAATGCGAAAGCAATCCCGGTACCTTAGAGCTAAATTAATTTATTCCATCAACCAATAATGCAATAATAACCTAATAAACTAATTTATTAAAACATTTTAAAACATTTCACCCTAAAATATCTTAATCATTATATAATAATTAATATTAATGGAATCTGTCTACTTGTAAGAAAATACTTTAGTATATAATAATAAATTTAATAATACATATATCTCTTACGGTATTCATGTGAGCATAAAGGGAGAAAGGTGCGCACTTAAATTGTAGTTAAGTTGCCTCCCATAGGATAAGATTGTAAGTTCAAATGTTTCTCAACTGTATGCCACATTTAACAGTTACATGTGAACAAACTAGTGCAACTAAAGCACTGTGAACAGTTGACAAGGCATCCAATGACAGGCTGCTGCTGCTGCTACTATTCTCCAACTGTACTGCGCTGGAATCCTACTGTGCACCGCTTTCTAAGTTATTTTATTTAAAATTAACCCCAACTTTGTTTTATGCAAATATATACAAAAAACTACAAGGAATTTATTTAAAATTTTTATAGAAATTTAAACCTGCGGATTAGTAGGGATATATAGCTTTTAAATGTTTGGATTTTAAAAATTGATGTAAATAATTAATTATATCAATTATAATAAATATTAATTAAAGGATTACATATTAAGCTTTGCAGTGCAATTTAAAACATAAGTTTACTGCTTATCGTCTGTGAGATGTTCTTATTTAAAGGTAGAGAGGTGTGCTCTTTTCACAAGTTGGATTATGCAATATTTTTTTAAGATTTGTGATTTAAAAAAATAATAATTTAAAATTCACTTTGTTTTTGTAATCCATGGACAAAATTTGAAGTGAACTGGAAACATGATGGTCAAATTATGTGAAAATTTGTGCGACCTGACGTGGGATGACTCAAATACCTGATCTGCCTATGATATGCATAACCAATAATTTAATTGTCCTTATTTTTAAATGTATGTTTCCTGCGTGTAAGTCAAATTCTTTAAGAATCCCAAAATTTGCGGCATCCCTCCCCAACTGTAGAATTAACTTCAGAAAAAGAGTCTGGTTTTAGTCCAATTTTTCAGTACCTTAACAGTCCAAAATTTCTGCCCCATATGATAAACTACACCTAACAGCCACTCTGTATACCATCTCCATTGTCCTCATTGGTATGTCAAGAACTTTCATAAAAGACTTCTATATTTTTTTACTATGCATTTACTTTTTGTGCTTCGGCATCTTCCGTTCCTTGATGGATGATGTCCAGATACAAACATACTTTAACATTCTCCAATGTCTGTCCTGCATATTCTAGAATTCCTTCTGTTATAAACTGCTCTATTCCTGAACATTAATATTTTGATTTTCACTTCATTCATTGCCACTCCCCTATTCCTTACAATATAATTCCAAGCAATGTATCACTTTGCGACCCAGCAATTGATGTGGACATGAAAATTGAATCATTCACATATAGCAGAGCAGATATGGGGATATCTTCTATACTGCATGCATCAGCTTTAACTGTATTCAGAATTTCTGGTATATCATCCACAAACAAATTGAAAAGTAATGGTGAGAGATTACACCCGTCATACTCCCCTACAAGTTATCAGATCACATTCTTTCACACTGTTTTGACATCACATTTTATGTGGAACTCATCTTTTTGTATATGTGACCTAACAGTTTTTTTCCTGACAAGCCATTGTGCTTGTCCTTCAACAGTGAGAATGTCTTACAAAGATCTATAAAAGCATAAAGTAGTTTTACCCTTTTTTTTCTGTGTTTGCTTCACTTATCTAACATAAATACGCTGTCTACCACATTGTATTTTTCCCTGAACCACACTTGAAATATTGATCAAGATGTGTATAAATTCCAGGCCATTGAAAATGGTTATCTTTAGGGCAGTCAGAAACTAGACAATTGTTACATTGATCCGCAACATAATTGAACTTAGCCAAACAAATGCTCAATGAGATCCTGTTGAGGGATTTAGCCTCAAGATAGCTTAAGCCCTTTTCCTTCAGTTTATGCCATAGAATCCACATCCCATCACAGATAGCAATCCAGTCATCTTGAGATGATGGATCAAATACTCTACGACATACACTGACACAAACATTGTCTTCACCACTGTCAGAAGCCCCTTTAGAAATTGTAAGCGCTTCTGACCTTAGAAATTGCTTGACCCAAAACTAGGGGTACGAATCCTCTCTGGTTAGCTCAACACATCATCTTAGGCTTCCTGAGGTCCTGCCTCCCTTGGCATACTGTTGCAAGCTGTCAAATGGTTTCAACAAAATGTAGCCGTGCCAATTGCATCTGATGTCAGAGTTTGCCTGAAGGACAAGACATCAACAGTGTTATCATTGCCTTCTATTACTCTGTAACTCAACTGTAATAATTATATAAATTTCTATATTACTAACAAATGCTTCATTTACCTACATTAATATTATAAAGAGAGAAAATTGTGTGTGCGTGCCAGCATGCGTGCGCATGTGTGTATGTGGCGGGGCAGGGGGGGATCTTAAAAACTTTTCAACCGATTGATTGTGTTAATTCTTTCCCAACTAAAAAGCCCTATTCATCCAGATGGTTACAGACTATTAATGCTTCCAAAAATCTGAAAACTGGGGGTTAGGGTTTTTCTTTTCATATTCATGTCACCAAAATACAACCCTGTTTTGCCGAACGTAGATATCAGAGGCTACTTTGGCATTTTATTGCAAATAGGGCAGATTTCTAATGACTTCGAGCCCAAAGAGGTAAATGGGGAGGCTTAAAATATTTTAAAATTGAATTATTTTAGGTGGGTTGTATATCATTCATATTACCACATTTTGCTGAAGTTTGATCAAGAAAGGATTTTTGGTTTGATCAGGTACAATTGGATTCTAGAAACTGAAAAAATCATATGCTATCCTTAAATTCAATCACTATGTTAACCCTAAAATACAAATCAGTATTCTTTGGCCTATCTGGATGAAACCTTGTAAGCTTATACTATACGACCCAAAGGAAATTATAAGCTACCCCAACTATATTTTCAACTCCTTATGTAGAAATCTGTACTGTTTAAAACACATGGTCAAAATATTGCAGTTATATGGCAAAAATCATAGGTTATGCTACTTTTACTCCATCAATGGATTATCCTGCTCTTTGTCAGACTTACATCTCCAAGGACTTATAAGCCAATGCCTTGGGTCAGTAGCCTGTCAAGGAGCAAGCAAACTTTTGGATGACAGTATATCCAGGATAGGTGATCAGCCCACTGCCTGGTATGGCGGTGAAGAAGAAAATGAAATGAGTGATGGAAGGATGATAGAGAATGTGCAGATCAAATTATCCAACCTAGCATTTGCCTAGAGACCAAGGAAAACCTGATAACGTCTTAGGTTAGGTGGCCCCAGGGGTTGACCTCCCAAATGCGAGTCGCACATGATACCGTGGTGCTACCTTGCTCAGTGGTTATGTTATAGCTTCCAAAAACCATCTCATCCTTATTTTGAAATATGTAGAAGTTGAAATTTTTAAAAGCTACCCTTACTTTATTTACAAACCCCTTATAGATAAAACTATACTACTTGGTCAACCAAGGCACATATTTGTGCACTTGGACTATACAACTTGGCGAAAATGATAGAATACCATACACTTCAAAAAGCTACCCATACTCATATTTTTCAAACCATATGTACAAATGGTCACTATTTGAACAATCTGGATAAAACTTTGGACCTTTATGCTTTAATACAGGTACAAATTAAGGACTAATTGACCTTAAAAATCACCTATCCTTATTTTCAACTCCATGTTTATGGAATGTATCGCTACAATGCAGGTAAGACAATTTTCTATAAATCAAATTCAGAAGCATTTATCAGTTAAGTTGTTTGGATTATCACCAAGTTTATATTGAAAAAACGAAAAGTAATTTAGAAACCAAAATGAAGGAGCATTTCAGAAATATTACATACAAGCAAATTGATAAAACAGCAAAGGCAAACCATTAAATAAACCCTGAAGTTAAATTATTAATGAAATTAAATGAACCTAAGAAATAAATCACTTGGGAGAGGATATTTATTATGAAGAAGAATCCATCACCTAACAACAGTAGCCTTGATGTGACATTAAAAAACCTGAAACAAAACAGAAAGCTGCTGAAGATGCAATTAATGAATCATGAAGCATGCCCTACTCTGAAAAAGAATTCAATAGCATTATGTTAAGCATTTGAATTAATTAAGGACATTAAATGAAGTGTTTTATATTAACGTATAAGAAGTTTATACCAGTGAGACATTTAAAACAGAGCACCTAAATAACATAGCCATTTATAGTGACAGAAGAAAATACTTCAAACCAAAGTTGTTTGGGGTGAAGGGAGACATATTATGGTATAGTTTTCTGATGAGTGCTGGTGTAGGGGAGATATGAATACCAACTTCACAATTTTAAACGAATTGATATGATTTATTATTTACCATTTAATAGCGTGTTTGTAGATGCATACAACCAGTGTGTTTTGATAGCCACTGAAGATAGCTGAAGGTTAATTATGAACAATTTGTATTAAAGACATCCACAATCATTTCTGTCACTTACATCAGATGCTCAGGATTACATGTGTATTGAAAGTGGTGACCTTGAGCATTGATACATGATGTAAAGCAATTCTGAGCAGAAAACAGTGCATGTTGAAGTTCACACAGCTTATCACTGAGCATTATGATATTTCATGCCTTCGGGGGTCATTGGTATTTCTTGTTACACTTCCTATTTTAATTTACCCCACAGATAAAAGCCCATTGGTGTTAAGTCTGGTGAGCATGCAGGCCATTTTGTGTGTCTGCATCGGCCAATCCAACGATCTTCAAATGTCCTGCTAAGTCCCGCTGCAATTATCCCAGCAGAATGGGCTGGACATCCATTGTGTTGGTATCACATGGATTACCATATGTGCAGCGGAATCTTTTTTTAATAATTGTGGCAACACTTCCATTAACAACCGGGAATACTTATTATCTAATGTCCCATTGATAAAATACGGACCGATTATTTCATTACTTACAAGCCCACACTACATATTAGTAGACCAAGGCCTCTGTGCTTCTCTTCTCTCAGCCAATGTGGATTTTCAGTTGACTAGTAGTGCATGTTCTGAAGCTTCACTTGTTCCTGTGAGACGGTAATTTGTATCACAAATTACTTTAATGTAAATAATTATTTTCATATGAATATGTATTTTTATGAAACATTGATTTCAGAGGTTTAATAATTGTAATTATTATTGGTAAATAATAATATACAGCTCTCTTGAAACTGTTAACAATAACACAATACTTTAGCAAAGGAATGAGTTGTTTATCGTTACCGGGAACCAGGAAGTTACGTAATGTTTCGCGCCTTTTCGGTAAAAAAAAAGCTTCCAGAACATTCTCTAAAAATAATATGTATTAGTGGTTTTCATTGGATAGTAAAATAGACGCTAATGTTGGCGCGTTTTATTAGCCAATAGCAGTTCATTTATAATCTTTAGGTGTATCTTAAGGCAAGCCTATAAATAACCAGTCTCGAAGTTGGTCGCCCCGCAGTTATACAAAATTTTCTGTACACTCCACGTCGACTCCGCAGTTCAACAATATGTCGCCAATCAGTCCTTCATTTTCGTCATAAGTTAAACGCAGCAGAAGTACGAGAAATCTTATAAAATATTCTAAAGTTAAATATACAAAGTTGAAGTACGTGAGTTAAAAGTGATAAGAAGTTATTATAAACAGTTTCAATATGGCGATTATCTAGATAAATCTGTGAAAGTGTTAGTGCACGTGTTAGACAATAAAACATTATAAAACACATTTCTTCACTAGTAATTTTTGGATAAAAGATCCTTTTTTGCTTCACACCCTTCAAGAGAAACATGTTCGACCCTAAATAGCTAGCCGGTGGACATTTAAAATTCATGCAAATTGCTAACGCCAGAGGGATCTACGGACCAGACCAAACCAACGAGTGACGTCACACAAGATGGCAACGCAGAAATCAACATAACATTCTCCCATCATATTGGCTTCCACAACGTGGTGCTATAAACACGTAAAATTGCTATTGCAAATTGGCTCCCATACGTGGGGTAATTAAAGTTATGTAAACAAACATTTATTTGCAACATAAAATTTGTTATATCTCTCACAAATTGGCGCCCAACGTGGGGCAATTAAAGTTATGTAAACAAACATTTATTTGCAACATTTGTTACGTAAAACAGAATACGTAAGCAAAAGTTACCTCAAATTGGCGCCACCAACGTGGGGCGAAGTGACTAGGAAAGGAAGGCAAAGCGACCAGGAAAGGATCAGCATAATCAGGACGTGGAACGAAAGCAGCAGTAAAATGATCTACAAGACGCAGATTCCAGAAACGAGGAGCGACAAACGACGCGGATAAGTGGACGCAAAAACATCGAGACAACGTAGATTCATCATAAAACAACGCAGAAGCGACATACAAATCTAGGAGAAAGGGGCAGAACGCTGGACATCAAAGATACATCAGCGGACAGCATTAGTAAGGTTAGAGTACCCTAAATTTTTAAGTGTAAATAACTTTCAATGTTAATGAGGAGCGGTAGGATAATAAAAACAATGGCTACCAATAATACAGAAGAAATAATTATGGAGGGAGATAGTGTAACAGTTAGCTGTGATCCAATACAAAGTACAGGAAATAGCCCAGATTTTTTGGGGTTTGAAGATGAAAATGTTAGTGCAGAAAGTGAGAGTAGAATAGCAGGAAATGTTAATCTTGATACTATTGTGATGATGGAAATGCTGAGAAATATGAAGAGGGAATTGAGGGAAGAATTAAGGGAAGATAGTAGTAAGAGTAATGAGAAATTAGAACAAAAACTAACTCAGAAAATGGAAATGAATAATAAAGAATTGAGGGAAGAATTAAGGGAAGATAGTAGTAAGAGTAATGAGAAATTAGAAAAGAAAATAGATCAAAACAGGGAAGATATGCAAAAGAGTCATAGGGAGTTAAGAGAAGATATTGGTAAAAGCTTAGAACAAAACAGGGAAGAAATTGAAAAGAAATTCATGGAGCTAGATAGCAGCATGATGAGAATGAGAAATGAAAATCAGGAAATGATAGCAAATAAGATAGGCGAGGCTTCAAAGAAAATGTTAGACATGAGCAGGGAAATATCTAACCAAAAAGATGAGGTTAATGTAAAATGTACAGAGCTAGGTAGCCGAATGAGTAGCATTTCAAGTGAGTTAAAAGGGATGATGGAGGCTACAAATGCAGATTTAATACAGGTGCAAGTTAATTTCAGAGGGGAAATATCTGAAATTCAGAAGGAGTCAGAAAAACAGATAAATAAATTGTCAGGTGAAGTTAAAGATTTGTCTAAAGATTTGAATCAAAAGCTAACTTCTGAAATTAACAAACACCAAAATGTTCAAAATGAGAATAATAAGAAATTGGAACAGTCAATAGAAAATCTGCAGGGTACTGTAAATAGATTAGAATTGAATTCAAGGGTAAATATATGTGATGTGCATGTGTCAGATGTACAAAATAATGATAGAGGTAGTTCCTCAGGTATGACAAATAATGTGAGTGATGCGGCAGCTTCATCCATAGCTAATGCTGAAACTCAGAGTGCACAAGTAACACTAGAGAATTTAAATATGGGAATAGGGAATTTGCAAAATTACAATCATATCTTAAGTGATTTTCCACTTCCAAAATTTAATGAAAACTCCAGTCCAGTACAGTTCATTGCAGAATTATCAGAGTATTTTCAAATTAAAAAGATACCTGAAGCATTGAAAATGATAGTTGTCAAAAGATGTTTGGACCAGAAAACCTTAGATTGGTTACAAATGGTATCAGGGGGCGAAATTTCATATGAATCCTTTAAGAGATTATTCATGAACAGATTTTGGAATGTTACGGTACAGCAAAGAATACGAGCAATGCTTAGTCACGGTCAATTTAATCCACGAGGGGGAATATCGATGACTGATTACTTACTAAAACATGCAAGTCAGGTTAGAAACTTGTCACCTCCAATCAGTGAGGAAGATTTTGTGAGTTTACTCGCAAGGCATTATCCTATAAGGATACAAAATTACTTATTAATTGCAAAACCACGGAACATCTATGAGATGACAGAATTAATAACAGCTTTGGAACAACAGGAAGAAGATATGTCTCGGGAGTGGGAACATAGATTTTTAGATGTACAAGATAGAAGAAATTACCAAGGTAGTTATCAACAAATAAGGGGACAAGACAGACATCATGAAATTAATACCAGACAACGGTATCAATCATATGTTCCACAATTTGAAAGATCAAGGATAGATAGGAGATCAGGGCGGCAGGAACAAATAAATTATGTCAGGACAGAAAGATTGCCTGAAAGAGGGCAAAACTATGGAAGGAGGTATATTAGACAGAGGGGAAATTTCACTCACTGGAGGGAAAATAATAACCGTGAAAGATCTGAGGAACGGCAAGAAAATTACGTGCCAAGGGGACATAATGTCAGAAATCGAGGATTTCGAACTCGAGGAAGGGGAACTCAAAACAATGGTGGTGACACTGAGATAGATTTAGCGCCTGTCAGGAATGGCAGTCCCGTACGTGAACATGGAAATAACCAGGAAAACTGTTAACAGACTCCTGTGTAGTAGGTTCTCAGGACGTCTTTAATAATTCAGTATCCATTACCAATACAAATCATACACCTACACATACACCCTGTAATAAGATTACAGCAACAAAAGATAAGGGAGAAAATTTTGAGTCACCTCATGTTAGAATGGAAATTGCGAAGAAAGAAATAATTGCAACCATAGATTCTGGTTCATCCGCTTCAATTTGCTCACAGAAATTTTACATAAATTTGATTAATGAAGGTAACAAGATTATGGCTCTTCCCACTAGTAATTTAGTTTGTCGTGTTGCAATTGGAAGAACTGCACAGGTCATCAAAACACAAGCTCTACTTAGCATACTTATTGGCGGAGAGAATTTTGAGGTTATGTTTCTAATTGTAAACCATCTGATTTGTGACATAATTATAGGATGTGACTTCCTACATGAATATGAAGCATGTATAGATTTTAAACATGAAGAGTTAAAATTAGCAAAAGAAGATAGAGAAATAAGGGTACCATTTATAAAAGAAAAAGTCTCTGTAATCGATATGACAAAGGATGAGAAAAATATTTGTGACCAAGAGTTTTTTGTGCAAATAACAGAAACTGATAGAAATAGTCAGATAAAGCAGGTAGTCACAGAATATGAAGGGAATACCACGCCATATTTTCAACAGCTAGCAGAAATGCCAGAAGAAGTAGAGAAATGTGTAATCCAAACAAAAGACGACCATATGAGCGAGACAGATAACAGCTGGAAGGAGAAGAAAAATGAGGAAATAATATACAAGTGTGAAGAAGCTTATAATCTTACGATAATGCAAAAACAAATCCTTCATGATGTTTTGATGAACAATAGTTCAGTATTTAGTAATATCCCAGGCAGATGTAATGTATATCAGCATACATTTCAAGTAGAAGACGTACCACCATATAGGCACAAGTATGACAATTTACCTATAAGTCTTCGAGACAAAGCTAGACAATTAATAAATAGCATGTTAGAAAATGGGATTATTGAGCAAAGTAATTCTCAATACATAAATTCAATCTGCTGGAGCATTAAACGAGATGGTAGTTTGAGATTAACTTTAGACGGTAGATATGTCAACAAATATATGAAACCAGATCATTTTCAAAGTGAGGGAATTGAACAACTAATTACAAAACTTTCAAGAGGGAGATTTTTGACATCCATCGACCTCACTGCATCATATTGGCAAGTGGAATTAGATCCGCAAGTGCGTGATTACACTTCATTTCAGTACTCAGGGATCCAGTATCGCTTTTGTGTAAATCCTTTTGGTTTAAAAAACTCGGGAAGTGGATTTTTGAGAGCCATTCACATTATCTTTGGAAATTCTGCAGATGACTTTTTAATAAAGTATATTGACGACTTCTTAATCATTAGTCAAACATTTGAAGAACACATGAATAATGTCCATTATGTGTTAAATAAACTACAACAACATGGTATGACTGTGAACATACTAAAATCAAAATTTTGTGTCAAGGAAATAAATTTTCTGGGTTATGTAGTGGATGAACGAGGTATAAGACCTGATCAGAAAAGAATAGAAGCAATAATGAGAATTCCGCCACCCAGGAACGTAAAACAAATTAGACGTCTCTTAGGGGTATTGAACTTTCAGAGTAAGTTCGTACCAAGATATTCGGCTGAAATAGAACCACTGCGGCAGCTACTCCGAAAGAACAATAAGTGGAAATGGACAGAGGATCATCAAAAATGCTTTGAGAGAGTAAAGGAACTATTTGCTAAGTCCATATTACTTGAGAGGCCCAGAGAAGATTTGGAATATGAGATTTATGTCGACGCATCAATGCAAGGATATGCCGGAATTTTAGGACAGCGAGACATCAACAATGACTTTCACGTCATTAGTACAGCTTCAAGAGGACTTACAAATATTGAGAGGAATTCTTCAGTGACTCAGTTAGAAATTGGAGCACTATACTTCTCATTAATTCGTTTTAAAACCTATATTTATCAGAAAAAGGTGAAAGTATATTCAGACCACATAAGCTTAACTTTCATACAACGGTGTAGATTATGTAGTGGAAAACTTGCTAGATATATTCATGCAATATCTGCATTCGATATTGAGATTATCCACATTCCTGGCAAAAATAATACCTTCAGTGATTTGCTGTCAAGATTGAACTACAACCCACAAATTCCCGAAAATATTGAAAGGCCTAGAAATGAAGTCAAAATATTGACAATTGAAATTCCTTTAAGCAAAGAAATGATTAGAAAATTGAAAAATATGGGGGAAATTCAAAATGAGGATGCAAAATTATTTGAACTTAAAGAAAAAGCACCATTGATTGAGGAGGCAAAGAAAGAAATTATAGCAATTCGAGATGGGACATTATACAAGAAGCATGGAAAAGAAATGCCCAGTTGGAAGATAATGGTTCCGAAAAGCATGGAAAAGGAACTAATTAAAAATTTTCATGAAGGGTTAGCACACTCCGGGACGGACCGAACAACTTCTATGATTTTAGAGAATTTATACATATCCAAATTGCGTCAAAAAGTTCGCAAATTTATATCGTGCTGCAACCTGTGTCAGAAGGCAAAGCAAATAAATGCAGCATATGCATTTGAAACTAATTCGGTTATAAGAGATAAGCCGAGATGTGTAATTAGTATTGATATTCATGGTCCGATGCCTCCAAGTCAATTTGGAAATAAATATATATTTGTCTGTTATGATATATTCAGCAAATATGTAAGAATTTACCCTTTGAGAAAACCTACAGGTTTAGCATGTTTGAATAGATTACTTAAGTCATATGTGATAGAAGAAGGACCTATTCAATCTGTATTGAGCGATAATGCTTCGTACTTCACAGGAAAAAAATTTATGGATGGGCTTAAAGAAAATGGCATTAAACAATATTTTTCGTCAAGATACAGACCGAACTCCAACCCAGTGGAGAGGGAAATTAAGGAAATTTCAAATTATTTAAGGGTGTTATGTCATCGAAAACACACCCAATGGTATGGATACGTGAACTTCGTTCAGAATCTACTAAATGAAACCATAAACAATGTGACAGGATATAAACCATGTGAACTTAAGTTGGGAAAGAAGATCAATACAATGTGTAAAACAATCCCAGGAGCCATTCCAGATGCGCATTCGATACCACCAACAGAAGAAGAGATGTTCCGAAAAGCATTTGAGAGGATGAAGAAAAAAGCCATAAAAAGAAAAATGAAACATGAAGAAAAGAAGAGAAAGGAATGGAGGATCAAAATAGGAGATTTAGTTTTGGTTAAAACCAAGAAATTGTCCGACAAAGAAAATAAACTTTATTGGCGAATGTTTCTCAAATACCATGGACCATATGAAGTTGTTAAAGTATATGGAACTAACACATATGAGTTATGTAATCCAACAACTCGAAAAAGCATAGGAAAGTTTCATATTGAGATGCTGAAACCATACAACTATGAAGATCATGGTGAAACAAAAGACAATGATGATAAATAATAAATGCTGAATAGTTAAAGACGAAATGCAGAGCAATGTATTGGAACGTAAGAGGGTTAAATAAATATGTACGTCATAGGAAAGGAGAAATAAATTTTGGACATGATTAAATGTTTGAGAGGAAAATAACATTTTACTAGTAACAGAACATGTGAAATAAAGCATGATGTTATATTAAAGTAAAGTACATAAATACTATTCTAAGAGTATTGTCAAGATAAATAAAAAAAAAAAAATGGTAAACATAATTAAAACAAATATTTATGTAGTAAATAGAACATGTGAAACAGTGCCTAGATTTAAGAGATGTAAATATTTGTGTTGAGGGTGAATATTTTGGTACATATGTATAATAATAAAAAAAAAAAAATCTTAAAATGTATAAATTTTTGTCAACAGCTTAAAGTAAACAATTTGGTAGCAGTGATTAAATAGTTTAGGGTATAGTATTTGCTATAAAAAAAAAATATTTTTGCGATATCAGACTAATATCTAAATTAATTAAATCAGAGCCAGTAAGTAGTGGCGAGATAAAACATATGTCGTGTGTTAAATACGTGTGAAGTGTAAAGTGAAAGTGATAGCGTGTGTTCCAAGATTTAGGAGACTAAAAACACAAATTATAAAATTCTAAACAAGTTATAAATATTTATAATTATGTTTCTAGTGGGGCATATGAGACGGTAATTTGTATCACAAATTACTTTAATGTAAATAATTATTTTCATATGAATATGTATTTTTATGAAACATTGATTTCAGAGGTTTAATAATTGTAATTATTATTGGTAAATAATAATATACAGCTCTATTGAAACTGTTAACAATAACACAATACTTTAGCAAAGGAATGAGTTGTTTATCGTTACCGGGAACCAGGAAGTTACGTAATGTTTCGCGCCTTTTCGGTAAAAAAAAAGCTTCCAGAACATTCTCTAAAAATAATATGTATTAGTGGTTTTCATTGGATAGTAAAATAGACGCTAATGTTGGCGCGTTTTATTAGCCAATAGCAGTTCATTTATAATCTTTAGGTGTATCTTAAGGCAAGCCTATAAATAACCAGTCTCGAAGTTGGTCGCCCCGCAGTTATACAAAATTTTCTGTACACTCCACGTCGACTCCGCAGTTCAACAATATGTCGCCAATCAGTCCTTCATTTTCGTCATAAGTTAAACGCAGGAGAAGTACGAGAAATCTTATAAAATATTCTAAAGTTAAATATACAAAGTTGAAGTACGTGAGTTAAAAGTGATAAGAAGTTATTATAAACAGTTTCAATATGGCGATTATCTAGATAAATCTGTGAAAGTGTTAGTGCACGTGTTAGACAATAAAACATTATAAAACACATTTCTTCACTAGTAATTTTTGGATAAAAGATTCCTTTTCTGCTTCACACCCTTCAAGAGAAACATGTTCGACCCTAAATAGCTAGCCGGTGGACATTTAAAATTCATGCAAATTGCTAACGCCAGAGGGATCTACGGACCAGACCAAACCAACGAGTGACGTCACACAAGATGGCAACGCAGAAATCAACATAACATTCTCCCATCATATTGGCTTCCACAACGTGGTGCTATAAACACGTAAAATTGCTATTGCAAATTGGCTCCCATACGTGGGGTAATTAAAGTTATGTAAACAAACATTTATTTGCAACATAAAATTTGTTATATCTCTCACACCTGGTTGGTAAAGGAAGCTTCATCTGCAAATAAAACTTTTGTTAGGATAAGATAACATGTTTTACTGTCATAAAACACTTACATTAAGTTTAAGCAAAAGCTCTGTACACGGTAAGTCATCAGGTTCTAAACAAACAAGAAAAATACATTTGAACAGAAAGTTAGACTAAAGTTATAAAGATAAATTTACAATAAGAAATTCAGCATAGGTGAGAATACAAGACATTGGTAACCCTTTTGTACTTATGTCCTAATACATATTGCTATTTACATGATGAATATAAGATTATATATCATTACCATACATGTATTCAGTTACTGAGTAGTAGGCCTTGTCTAATAGTAGGTTCTTCAGTTGTTTGTTAAATAATCTTTGATCCTTTATAGTGGACTGTATAAAGTGGACTTTTTTCTTATAGTGTTTTTAACCTATGCTTGGGTGATTTAAATTACTTTTTGTTCTGGTTCCATGACAATGCTGAGGTTGTGAATTGTACAATTTGTCAAAATTTGCATGAATCTATTTATTTAATTTATATAGGTATTGTGCTGGTAACGTTAGTATTTTATGATTTTTTAATAGATTCATGCACGATTCTTTTGGTCCATCCTGTGGCATTATGCATATAATTTTTTTCTGGCACATGTCATCTGCAGTTGCCATAGACAACACTCAAAGAAATGTAACTGATTTTGGAAGTCATTGCCATGAAGTTGCTGATGAAAGGATGAAATTTATTGGCATGTAGTATTCCCAGAACACTTCGACAGACACCACTGTCCTGTTCAATCTGTCTCGTGCTGACATGTGGATTGTGTGTCACAGCTGCTAATATGTTAATTATATTATGCTCAGTGATTACCATTTTGCACCACTGATGTAACTTCTTGTTCATTTCTCCAGTGTCTTTACATGTTATTATGTTTACAAAGAAAGATTGTGCAGTGTGACAATCTGGATATTTTTCAGCATACAATCACACTGCTGGTCTCATAACTTGGCAAAATTCACCATAAATAAACACCATATCAATCTTCTCGGCTTTAACGCTTTGTAAACAACTTCAGGAAGGAGTAATCTGATCAGATCTCCACACCACAGACTAATGGTCCTCATGCACAAAGACACATAAAGGAAAAGTACAAAGAGTTCAGACTGTTTACAACAGATTAGCATGGTTCAAACTGTACAACAATGCAACCCAGTAAATAGTTCATCGGTTCATTCAAGCAAACTAATTTTTCACAATCAAAACACAGTTGTTGTATGCATCTTCAAACTCACTATTAAGTAGTAAATAAATCATATCAATCCATTTAAAATTATGAAGCTGGTGTCCGTATCTCCCATACACCTGCACTCATCACAAAACTATTGATACTGCAATATGTTCCCCTTCACCATAAACAACTTTTCTCTAAGTATTTTCTTCTGTCATTACAAATGACTTATTATTCAGTGGCCTATTTTAAATGCCTTACACGGTATACTTGTGTGTTTGCTATCCTCAATTTCCACTTATAAATTGTGACATCTTATTTACACACTTGAATTCCTCTCTTGCTGAAGAAAAATAGTAACAAATGCCATTTTTCTTTCTATACACCTTCTTATAGCAGGTGTAGGAAATGCTGCATTCCACCCGTAAATTTGATATCTGGATTTCACCAGAAATATATGTTTTAAGGTCCCCGAATGACTAAATAAATAACTTAAATTAAAAAAAGAGCGTTTAGAAAAAGTTTTTATTAATTTATTATTATTATTATTATTATTATTATGCAGTATGTACCATTCTGAATAGAATACTATATGCTAGGATTACACATGATAAAACATTATATTTTAATTGACTACTTATATATGATGTACAATATGCTAAAGATAGTTCAGAGATTCAATTGGGTACTAGTTTTCTGTAGGAGGAGCTTTAAACACTACTATAACATTGTCTAGTGTTATACTATTAACAAATTGGCAAGAGTCTTTGAGAAAATTTTCAAATAGTTTATCCTTTGGCAGTAGTCTGTTTTTCCTTTTATTTGCTACACTACTTATCAGTTTTGTGCTTTCTTTGTCAAAGTTCTTGCAGTACCTATGTAATATGTGAGCTGTTGTTTGTTCCTTGGTTGCATGTTGCATCTTCTACTATTATGAGTTCCCTGTGGCAGCTTCTCAGATTCCCATCTCCAGTTACCATGGTAGTGAAGTTCGGTGAAATTGGTATATCCCTTTTAAGTCTTGTTTTAACATTCAGAAAATAATCTCTAGTTTCCTTTCCTTTCTGCAATGTTTCCCATTCTTTTTGCAATCGGCTAGTTGCAGGTCTCTGATTTCTTTTCTCACAACTGCTAGAGGCACCTTTTGATATGCTAATTCAACTCCTGTTCAGATTGCTTCTTTCGCTAGTCTGTCCACCAGTTCGTTTCCGAGAATACCAGCATCTCCTGTTATCCATTCCATGTATATTTTCCAGTTGTCACGTTCAAATATTTTAATTTGATTCCTGATTTGCTCTATGTGAAAACTGTGATTTTGTTGGTTCTTAAGAAAGTCTATCATTATTTTATTGTCTGTGTAAATAGCAACTGTTTTTCTTTCTATGTCTGTGAATTGTTTTAATGCATTTAGTACTGCTACCTGTCGTGCTTGATTGTTCGATGATCTGCCTTGCAACCTGAATTTTAATTAGTGTGCAATTTCTCCTTCTCTGATGATTAACTACAGCAGATCCCATGCCTTGGTCTGTTTTTGCCCAAGGGGTAGGGTGCAGTGTGTGCATGTGTAACCATAACTTAAAAATGAAAAATTGGGTAAACACAAATTTCATATTGAAGTTTAGTATTTTCCCAGGATGTGACAATAAGATTTTAAAGAAAATCCCCCTCCCCAATCAAACCAAATACAAGGGAATGGTTTGTTACTGCATTTGTAGACCCCTAATAAGCCCTTGTCTCTACAGCTACTTAGAACTGCATTCTAATGTTCCCCAACATCCATCTCATCAAGCATTAGGGAGCATATGAAATCCAATTCCTCATAATAAAAATTAGTCTGTTGCAGAATATTGAAAATTTGGTAGTTTATGCCAAGAGAGAAAGATATTTGGCAGAGCAAAGTTAATTTACTGAGGTTCAATTGTATGAACCTGAATAAACTGTTTTTTAATGCCATTCTCTGGTTAGGCACCAAAGTGTATTTACAATATCAGAATAGAACCTTTCAAGGCCATAAACATTTAATATGTTATTTCATGCTTTTATGTGGCAATACCTCATTCTTAGTATAAAAAGAAATGACTGCTTGGGTAAGGGACACAAATTTCAATATAAATTATGCATTTCTTTAAAATAACATAAAGAATAATGCAGAGGTGATCTGATGAATATGACAATGAATTAATGAGAATTAGGTTTAGAAGGATACAGTGCTAAGAATTGGCCCTCATTAAGTGATTTGGAAAATATGACAGCTATCCGGTTATGTGTTTCAGACATTTAGCTGTGTAAAATTAATATTTGCCAGTACCATCTTTCCGGATGAATATTATGGGAAAATACACATTAAATTGAATATTTTAGGAGGCTTACAATACCTCTAATTGATTAACGTTTTAAGGACATTTATAAAATTTATTGCGAATTATGTTCAGGTTTCACAAGTTTCATTTTTGACAGAACACGCAATAATGGCGTTGTTATCCCCTCTCCTTTTCTCGCAGAGCAAACTAAAATATAAAAAATAACCACGGTGAATAATCGCAAGTCAACAAGTTCATGTTACGATGGCGTATTATCTAGATGCTAATATTTAGCTTATGATTAGTAAATATTTTGTTAACATGCCATGACTCATGATAGGAGTATAATACAGCTACACGGCAGCGGGGATTACCCTAACCATTTTTCCTTTGCATAGCTAAAACACATGAAATTCTGCTTTTTAGGCCAGATTTTGGCTAAGGTATTTGTTAAATAGGCTATATTTCAGGCTATAAGCATTTTACGATTTTATATGGCTAAACGCTACTGTGAAAATGCTGGACTTAAATTAACCTGTGAGCTGCCAACACCTGGTGGTGTAGCCAGCATCTGTAAGGGAAATGGATTACAAACGAACCTAATCGTTGCTACTTTATTTAAGGCCTTCAGAGGCAAAACGTAGCCGAGGGATTTTTTTTTTTTGAGCACTTTCGCAATGAAGATAGAAAGCATGCACTTACAAAGCCATCTTTATTTCTACACCCCGCCTTTAACTACGTTGGTCTTACCGGTGACATTTCCTTTGAAAGTTATTGCCTATTGGCAAATTCTCTTGTCATTGGGTTTCTTGCACTTTTGGATTTTACTCATTAGGTCTCACACACACATTCACACTCTCATTCATACTCCCACACACTGGGGAGGATAGGGAATAATCTTGGCTAGAGAAAAATTCTCACCAACCAGTCGAGAATCAAACCGGAGACTCCTAAATACCAGGTTTGGTATTTATCCGAATTTTCATTCTGGTATTAATTAAAGCGTCATACTTTGCAACAGAAAACAAGCGGAATAATTAAGCATAACACAAACACACATTCTAACCTCTGGTGAAACACAAATACTAGCATTCTACTATATATATTCTAAATTATTTTTCCCCTTCACCGCTTCCGTGTTTATTGCAGACAAAGTGTTTGAGTACTTCCTGTAAAACAGTAAAATAAATGGAATAGATCTTGCGTATTTGGTACAGACATGCTTATATGCGGTACTGTATGAGCGTGGAGTACATTATGTGAATTATGGGTATCAGAATCTACCTCTAATCGCATTTTCAAATGCTTTTTGGCAGTTCCCTATCGCTTCAGTGAGACTGTGTGGAAGTACACAACTAAACCTATATTCTTACAAGCGCGTACTGAAACTGGGAAATAGATATATATGACTTACAAGAAACATAATTCCCTAGCTTATCTCAGGTCCAAAAGGGGGCTTGCATTTAGTGGAATTTTTCATAAGTAATCTCTTCAACAGGCGGCGACGTGGTCGAGTGGTTAGACCGCTCGCCTCCCACCGAGGCGGCCCGGGTTCAAACCCAGGGACCTGCATGTGAACCTGGTGAACGAAGCGGCGTCTGGGCGGGTTTTCTCCGGGTTCTCCGGTTTCCCCTGCCATTCATTCCACCAACTGCTGCTCCATCATCACCTTTCCTCTCATCCATTTCACCAACATTTCGTTTCATCTACTTCCTTCCATATCAGGCATCGGGCTGATCACCCATCCTGGATACTCAGTCTGATCCATGAGTGTCTGCTCCTCGACGGGCCTCTGACCCCAGACACCCGCCTGTAAGTCCTGGGGGGTGTAAGTCCTACTTAAGAGGAGGGTAAAAGATAATGAATGAATGAATCTCTTCAACAATTTGTGGAATTAGGATATATAGAAAGATGCAAAGATTAGACTAGGCAAAGACTTGTAACTTGATCTCCAAAACTGTTTTTCACAATTAATTTTCGCTAACCTCACTCAAAAATTTCGGGGGGGGGGTACCCCAAACAGTTACCATGTACCTACTCCGTAGTATATAGACGTTACATGGATAAGAAGATTGCTTGGAGACATAATATAGACAAGAAAAACTCACCAGAATGAAGATATTCCACATGGAGACTGCTTCAAAAACTGGGATGTATGGTCACCTTACCTATGTAAGGCGACGATATTAAGTTTCTGTTTTTCTTGTAAATGTGCTACTAGCAACAGACTTACTGTTATCTAACGACATTTTCCCATGCTATGGTTTGCTATGAATTTAAATAAATAAAACTGTCAGAAGTTTCGGGGGGGGGGGGTTAACCCAAGAAAACCCCCTCTAAATACGGCCCTGACACTATTTACCTTGTGCGTGCGAAACAAAGGATAGTAAGATATGCACGAAAATGAATGTGATCAAGATAAAAAGTTTGACAACGCAGAGGACACCAGACACACTATAAACAAGGATGCACGTGGTTAAGACCACAGTTTGAATGATAAGAGAATACATAAAAAATGCAACGAAACCAAAACGGAAGACGAAGTTATGGTTATACAACAGGGTTTGACAGTGAATGCTACGAACAAAGAAAACAAACTATTGGTAAAGTACAGAGAACAAGAAGAGAACGAAACTAAGAATCAGTGAAAGAGCTTCATACAGCCAGAGAGATATAGAATCTAATTTCAGGAAAACAGAAAGCACACGTAGAAGAGTCGCACGAGAGGTGAGGCAGTATTTTTAACACTTAAATGATCTCAGTCTGAGTATATAATATAAAAAATTAACAGCCCGCTTTAAAGCAATATGTGTATAATATAATATATAAAATGTATGTAACAGTCATTGTATTATGTTTATATATAATGTGTACATGTATAACAATGTTATGTGAATGTATTACGTAATTTAATAATGTAGGAGCTTGTGGCAGTAATTTGTATCACAATTATGTAAATGCTTGAGTGATTGTAGTGTAAATAAGCATTATTGTATGACATTGATTTGAGATGTTTGTTAATTATAAGCATTGTTAGGAAATAAGTTTACACGGTCTCACTGAAACTGACAATAGGAGCGGATAACAATGTGCGAGGGGGTGAGTTGAATATTAATTAGAAGAGACAAACAAAAGACGTCAGATAGGCGCGTTTTTCTTAGAAATAGCGGGAATATTTTCCCTAGAGCATATGTTTTCGTAATTTTTTATTGGATATAAAAATAGACGCTATTGTTGGCGCGTTTTATTAACCAATAGCAGCTCGGTTATAATCTTTAGGCATATCGGGGTGTGGGAGTATAAAAAGCTAAAGCCAAACGCAAGTATCGCCCAGTTCAACAAAATCATCCACGCGTTACACGTCGCTCAGTCCAACAGAAGCATTCACGCGTTATACGTCGCACAGTTAGTTCATCAGAATCGTTCGCGGGTTACACGTCGCGTAGTTCAACGGAAGCATACATAAAGTACACGTCGCAATTCTACAGAATCTCTCGCGTCTTAAAGTTTGTTATAAATGTGAAACGCGAATTAATAATGTGCAGTAAATAAGTGATTATAGTGATATTAGAAAATATAACAGTTTCAGTTTGGCGTGTATCACGAATCAATATGTGAACCTAATTGTGACGGTAATAAAAGTGTAAAAACAAATTCTTTTATCAGTGTTATCTTTGAGTAACAAAATCCTTTCCGCTTACACACCCTGTTTAAGAGATTTGCTCGACTGAATAATAATAACAGCTAGCCGGAGCACAATGAATCCAAAATGCAAAATAATAAAACAATAACAGGCGCCCAGCAATAAGATAACACGAAGTGACTGCGACAAATTGGCTTCCATACGTGGTGCAGATAAACATGAAGTATCCTCCAACTATAAAAAAATATCATACTTCAAGCTTGAGAATAGAAGCCGAAAGTTGCTAACAATGAGGTAACCGACTGTAGTGGCAATAGCTGTTGAAAACCTCCTCAAGCATACAAAAAGGACTTCAGAGAAGAAAAAAGGGAAATTGTAATTATGTCGTTTTTGTTGACTACTTCAAGGCGTTTGACTTTTAGAAAGTCTGATAGGACAATCAACACTCACGAGATTAATATCAAACATACTAGCAGTCAATGAAACACAAATTGACGACGGCATAGGAAAAATAACAAAATAAAACTTTTGCAAGGAGATCCCAGTACTTTTTAACGTTTTCACTGCAGACGCAGGAGATAAGATCAAAGAAGAACATGGCACTAGAAGTATATTTATGCGACGACATGGCCATAGCATCAAGGGATAGAGAAGAACTACAAAGAGCTATGGATAAACTTGCAGATTGAGCAGAAGTAAATGAAATACAAATAAATGTGAACAAAACAGGACTCAGAATTGGTGAAAGCCACAAAATACAGGGGGAAAGAACTAAAGAAATCTTAACAGTTTCAAGTACCTAGGGATGACAATACAAACAACAGGAAGGAATTTCAGAATTAATTTGACAAAAAGAGTAGTCGCAGCAGCTTCTAGCTGAATAAGTGAAATAAGACAAATCCGAGCAATGTCAGTAAAGACGTAATTAAACTATTCCGATATAAGGCCATACCAGCGCTAATGTGTGGAATAAATTAGTTTGGAAGTACATCATTACATCTCAAATGGAGAAAATGGAAAATATTAAAGCGATTTGCTTAAAAACAGTGCTTGGGGTTTCGAAATACACGAGATCCAGATGGCCTACGTTCTGAGAGGAGAAAGTTTCCTCATTAAAGATTTACCTACAATATGATTTAGTAGTAAGAGCCACTAACAAGTGCTTGGGAGATTGGAACAGAAAAGGGAAGAAATATGGGAGGACGTTTTACTTTCTCTACTACGTATAGCAAGTATTACATTCCACCCAAAAATCGATATCGAGATTTCACGGGTAATACATGTTTTGAGGCCCCTGAATCCAAAAAAAAGATTTTTTTTAGAAAAAGGCCCATGTGTCTGTGTGTATGTGTAACGTGAACAGCATAACTCAAAAACGAAAAGTCAGATAAATATCAAACTTGGTATTTAGGTTCAATGTCTTTCAAAGATGCGACACAACGATTTTCTAGAAAATCCCCCATCCCAAACTATCCTTTACAAAGAACGTTTTTCGAAAATTTTTATTTTCTCAAAAATGGCTCTAACGATTTTGATTAACACATAATATGTTTAAGATAGTTTCATGGCAAATGAAATGTATATCTTGAATTTTCTGAGAATGTCCCCAAAATCGTCTTCATTCTGAATGAATTTTGCATAACTGGTAAATCGTAAAAGATAGACAAAATTTTACTACACAAAAAATGTAGATCTCGTTAAAATACACAATTTATGTCATATGCATTTGTTCTCTCTCTTTCTTTTTAATGTCCGGGACATGCAAAGAGAATGAAATACTGCACATAGCAACCAGCTCTTAAAAGATTTGAAGATTTGACTACCATATTCCCCTTTCACCTATAAGAGAATTAGGAATAATATAGTTTCTGCAGATTTTTATATCGATTAACATGAAGTAGATGAACCGTTTGTGAAAATGGTTTGTAAAAGAGTAGAGAAAATCATGTGAGTGTAAAAGATCATATTTTTTTACGGAGTCTATGACAAACCAGAGCTGGAAAAATATGAACTACCAGTGTGACGCCTAGTACAAGAATGATAGTGCATGGATTTCGTTTCAAAGTGTGTAGCCAAAAGAGAGAACATATATGCTGTACAACAATACCTATGACAGATACCGTAATTATGCTGATATGCAAGAGTAGGGCAAGTGTGTATTGGAGTATGCCAACGAGGACTAAAATAACATGCATAAATGTGAGAATTTCTCTCAAAATAAGGTTACCAGTTTTTCTATCTGCCATCTGGGGATATCTCAGCTACAGACTAAGGTCATTAGACGCTCGGTTAATGCTCGACATTAGACAGGATATGCAGCCAAAGCTTACAAGGAAAACATACACACGTGCGACGTTGTCATACTTCAAAAAAGCTGCAACTCATGATTGCATCATTATTACACAATATTAGGCCACGTTGCGTCAAAAATTCCTATTATTATTGTCATTGTTATAATATAATTATGAAATTAAAACATTTAAATCACTTTAATTGAAAGACGAGCAAAGTATTCAATTATTCAGACACAAAATCACAATATTGAAACACACATTTTTCTGACGACTGAATCTTTTTCAGCATCTTTTCTGGAGGCCAGTTTTGCAGCAAATTCCTAACATGTCATGGAGAAGTTTGTGATGACAGTCAACATAGATTACTCAGCCATGAACAATGGGACATCTACATCATGTTCATATTTGGGGGGGGGGGAAGAACTCTCCACAGACGCATTGCTTCCTGACAAATTGGAGGCAGTGATAACAAATTAAACGCGTAGAAATACTACGCGCGTGATTGTCACGCCATCTATAGTGAAAAATGTGCCTATTGTTCTGTTGGCATCGATGTCTTAATCGATATAAACGATTTTCGGTTTAAAATCTTTCATCTTTACGACTTGATAACGAAATCGCGTTGAAAACAGGAACTTTTTGAAAGTTTATTAAATATCGGCGACATTTCGGGGACAAGTTTGACGCAGCCACGCTACGTCCTCCATCAATGAAGCACTACCTTTGCCTCACGATTGCTGCGTTTCTCCTCCTGGTTGTTTTTTTATACCTTGCCACGGCTGCTCGAGCATGAGATCTTAATCACTGGGTATGCGTGAGTGTATGTACATAGAAACACGAACGCTTTCTTGGAACACTTTTATTCACCATTAAAATAAGACAAGATTTGCCGATCACTTTTAAATTCTTACGATATTACTGTGTCTTTTCCAAGACCGAAGGTTATCAATTACATCTGATCGTTCGACCCTTTTGCAAGTTCACACCCAGTCTTCGGACCTCGACGAGACCGTTGTTCCTCATCAAACGAGCGTCCCAGCGAGAATGTCCTCACCACACGCGCGATTCAAAGAAAAACCTCCTAACTTCCCCTCTCTCCCCTTAAACATTTCGTACCAAAAACTCAGCGTCATGAAGCTTCTAGTGACCTTCACATCCTAGTCAGTCGAACTGTACCCATTAATTCCAAGAGAAACTGGCTTCAGCGGTTTTACCCTTTATACCTGGGGCTGGTCCCTAATTAGCTAAACTGTGCCTGTCTGGCCTTTCTGTCGCTTTTAATAGTCAACAATTTTCCCAATGCTTCTCCTTTTAATACATGCACTGATTTTAAATATTTTACTATTTATTTTATGTCGCTATCCTTCCCAGATTATTTAGATAATTATTGACTTTATAATTTCGGCTTCAAGTTAATGTTGGAAACCGGGGACGCCTGGTAGCCTTAATGGAATTCTGCTATGTAAATAAACTAAAGATCGCGGAAGAAAGAAAAAGGACCTTAAAATAATCACAATGTATCTTTCATGCCGAGTTTGTTGCATCTACTGCAAATGAAACCTGAAGACAAAGTTGATGCTATCATCATCATCATCATTTTTCCTGCCTTATACGCTTGAATTCAATTGAAAACATTTTATCCTACACCCACGTTTCGAGAAACAAGCAGTTTTGCGCTTTCATAGAAATTTCCCACGCAAGATTTTTCACTCGACTAGTAACACCTTGTTTCTAAATCTGTGCATTGTGAAGATTTGGCTTTTTATAGAACTCTTCTCTCTTCCTGACGTAAGTATATAAATGTGATGTTGCACGAAATGCCCATAAAGGATTACACACTTGTATTTTCGTTTTTCACAGCCTGTCAGTCAGCAGTTTCCGTTATTCATTTAAATTAATACACTTAATAAATGTTGTTTGTTCCATTGCGACATTTAAAATAAGTTAAATTAAGCCCGTTTAAAATCTGTACTTTTGGGCGTATAAAAGCAATCACACTTCTGTTGCTAATTACAAATGTAAAAATCAGACTTCAGTCACAGTTAGTAAATTAATTACCCAGCAGAAGAGACCTTTCTACTCTTTTCCTGGACGAGTATTGCCAATATATATGAAACATTTAAGTAAAGAAGGATTGTTAAAATGGACAGTTTTGTTGAGGGATATGAATATTTACACCCATAAACGATACAAACTATGTAGAAAAATAAAGATTACACTGCCTGTGGATACTGTTGGCTGTTAAGATGAAATACCTAGAGTTTGCCCATACAAAACGTTGAGAATGGTCTACGATTTCATTGAAAGATTTTAATGATTCGTGAACTTGCGTAACTTAAATTATTTTTCTTGTCTTGTTTTAACCCTATTAATGTTTTCTTTTTGTTTTTGTGTATTGCTTTTATTTATGTTAATTTAAAATAAATTTAAATTCACTTCATACATTTTTTTCTCACTATTAAACCTTTAAATCTTTTAATTTCACTTTTTTGCTATTTCAAAAGCCACTGCCTGATTATCAGAACTAATTCAAATTATGTTTTTTTTTTCAAAATGCTATATGTTCTATTTTTCAAATACATATATAAACGCTGCAAAATGCTAAAAATTACAACTCGCAATACTGTAACTCTTTAACATCTCCCAAGCGTGTCTGCTCAGCGCTGATCTGGCCAGAAAACTAGTTATGCTGTCATGTAAGAACGTGGTGTAATTAGATTAATAATTTAATTACTAGATTACTGCTGCAGCAATAATATATCACACCAGAAGAAAGTAAACGGGAAATTAAAGTTTATGTATTACGGTAAAGTGTCTAGTTTCCTGTCATAAAACATTAGATATTTATGAAGGAAAATCTATGGAGTCAATAAAGTATTTAAATGTTTTCTTCACGTTAATAAACAGACAAACAAATAATTATTAAACATGCGAAATGGTCACTACGTTTCGTTCAGTCTGTTAACTAGTTTTCTCTCGCCCTTTCTCACCACAGAACACCAGTTTCTCACCCGTGGTTCTAATCCCGCTACGCTAAACGGAATTTCGCTTCGTCTGGCAAGATGATTCAACACTGGCGGTAAGCAAATCAATCAATGCAGACCAGTGTTGCCAACTCAGCCATTTTATGGCTAAATCTAGCATTTTTACACTAGCATTTAGCCATATAAAATCGTAAAATGCTTATAGCCTGAAATCTAGCCAATTTAAGCAAACCCTTAGCCAGAATCTAGCCTAAATAGCAGAATTTCATCTGTGCTTTAGCTATGCAAAAGGAATAAATGGTTAGGGTGAATCCTCAATACCTGTGTAGTTGTGTTATCACCTGTGTAGTTATCATGAGTCGTAGCATGTCATCAAAATGTGTACTAATCATAAAGTCGACTTTCTAAAGTATGCGTTCAAAGTCTATGATTTTTGGCACGCAGAATTGGTCGATTTTACATATTTTACCTAAATATTTTCAGTAAATTTCATATCTCAATATCAGATATATTTAACGTACGGTGTTGGGGCTTAGCAAAAATACCTCATTCCATTACAATTTTATACTAAATAATTTATTCTTTTACAGTATTTAAATATTATGGAATTATGTAATAAATTATGATATTTAGAATCTCTTAATGGGGTCGCCCCTCCGTGGTGTAGTGGTTACCGAGGTCGCGGGTTCAAACCCGGTGGAGGGCGATGGATTTCTTCGGGCGTAAATATCCTTAGCATGGATTTACTTATTCCTTACTTATTGCTTTATTACTATACGTAAATTTACTTCCTTTGGAAGGGAAGTAAAGCCGGTGGTCCCGTGTCGTAGATTTATGGCACGTAAAAGAACCTCAAGCCTGATACAGAGGCCTGTGAGCAAAATTTCCGGTCTTTCACGTCCAATATAGAATGGGACGCTAACGACCATAGCAGTTAAAGAGCGACCATAAATAAAACTCAATTTAATTTGTCTCAATGGGGTTTAACTTTAGCAAACAAAATATGGGTAGTTTTAGACTCCAATTATATCTAGCCTTTTTTTGTTAAAAAATGCCTTTTTAAAGATACCATCTAGCCATTATTTGCGAGGAAGTGTTGGCAACACTGATGCAGACACACAAATAAAACAGTTGCGTACTGGAGTGTAGGGAACATGGCAGGGTGCCACTCCGGCACATTTCGCTCTCATTGGCTGCGCTTATGCGGAAGGTTGACCGCACGTGTTCTTTGGATAACAATTGAAAGTGAGCGCTTTATAAACGCATAAGATTCATTTACACTTGCAGATCCATTGCAAAACGGTTAAGCAAGAATTAAGTGTAATATAATACGATGACTTTATTATAAAAGGTACTTTAGCATAGGAAACTTTCCTCAACACATTCTACTACTTACTAACCAATTTTACCAACACCAAAGCTATTACCAAAATAAAAGAAAAACTGATTTGTTTAATCTTAAAAGTAGACCTACATTTAGAAGCGATGATGCAAAAACTAGATGTCACCATCTGCTGACATTTCCTCGTGTTTCTTTTTCCTGTGGTTGCAGTTTCTAACGTTTTATTCAAATGCTGTATACTAGTAAGGGTGTGGACGTAAAGGAAACAACTTTTTCATCTAACTCAGGGAATTTTGGGGAAATTATGGAAGTAAGGGAAGTAAATTTTTTCATCATTTCAATACATCTTGAAATATTAAACCTATGGAATCAGGAAAATATACGAGGATAATTCAATAAAGTATCCACACCTAATTTTTTAAATTTTTTTATAATTTATGAAAGAGACCAACCAGATGAAGGGTGAAGTGAAATGAGAATGGAGATGAAATTGATGGACAGGAAATTCGGTGGAGTAACGATCCTTCCCAGCATTCGCCTGGCGACCCGCCAGAGCTATCCTGCTCGATTTTTGTTTAGTAAGATTTTTGTCTGTATCTTAACCCTCACCAGTTATACAAGTCATTCAGAATGAAGAGGACTTTACAACCTACGAGTACTTGCAGAAAATTCAAGATGTACATGTCGTCCTGCAATAATGCATTAAACACATGGTATTTTTATCAAAATGGCATTAGCCATGTTTGAGAAATAAGTATAATGTAAACGTTTCCATGTAAAGGGTAGTTTGAGGTGCGGGATTTTCTTGAAAAATCTTCGTGTCGCATCTTTGGAAGATGCTGAACTTAAATTCCAAACTTGCTATTTAACCTAATTTTCGTTTTTGGGTTATGCTGTTCACAAGCGAGCACGCAACCATACACAGACACATACGCAAATCCTCTTCTTTTTGATTCAGGGAGTAACAAAACATGTATTTCCGGTGAAATCTCGGTATCGAATTTTTGAGTGGAATGCAATACTTCCCCTGTTTACTATAGACAAGTGGGAGAGAAAGTAAAAATGCAGAAATAGTTTTTACATGAAGATTATGTTTTATTTTAAAGAATACTAATTTCCACTGTCTCTCTCGCTCTCGCTCTCTGTGTATCTCTCTCTCTCTCTCTCTCTCTCTCTCTTCGTTTATTACATGTTTGAAATGAATGATATTTTCTATCTTTTGTAAGGAGTACTTGCTATTGTAATTTAAATGTTGAAACAAGTGGAAAAAACAATTCTGATGTGTTGCACTCACATGACTTTCTCTACTCTTGTACAAACTATTTTTACAAACGCTTATTCTCCATATGCTTCATGTTAATCTTATTGCTAATTTTCTTGTAGATACAAGGGGAATTGGTAGGCTTTAAGCCATAGTAAAATATTTTAAGAGCTGGTTGCTATGTGGAGTGTTCGATTCTCTTTGCATTACCAGGACCAAAACAAAAAAAAAAAAAGGATAACGAATTTTCATTTGAGAAAATGTACAGTATTGAAAAATCTAAGGGAATAACAAGCAATATCTCGAAAATAGTTCACTCAACAAAAAATGTATATGACATAAACTGTGTATTTTAACGCGATCTTCATTTTTTGTGTAGTAAAATTTTGTCTATCTCTTATGGTTTACCAGTATGCAAAAGTGGTTCACAATGAAGAATACTTTTGGAGACATTCCCAGAAAATTCGAGATATACATTTCATTTGTCATGAAAATATCTTAAACATATAATATTTTAATCAAAATCGTTGGAGCCATTTTTGAGAAAATTAAAATTTTCGAAAAATGTTCCATGTAAAGCGTAATCTGGGGTGGGGGGGATTTTCTTGAAAACCTTCGTGCTGCATCTCTGGAAGATACTGAACCTAAATACCAAGTTGCGTGTTTATCCCTGTTCGTTTCTGAGATTTCCGGTGAAATCTCGGTATCGAATTTTTGGGTGGAATACAATACTTCCCCTACTTACTATACGTAGTAGAGAAAGTAAAAAAGTGTGTTGCAACTTCTCAACAAGACAACAGTTGTGGGATTATGTAGCACTGCTCTTTCTCCTTCCTTACCGTTATTTTTGTTTTTTCTATTTCTAATGCTTCGGAATGAGAGTTTTGCTTTCAAGTAATAGGGTCAGATAGTATGACGAAACTTGAACGGTACGGTAAAACCTTGCACTTTGCTCGTATGAATAGCATTAGCCAGCTTCCGCATGACGTCAACACCAGATAACTCGACCGGGAAGAGAATACACGGGAGACGGAAACAGGCCCCCTAACAATTGTGTAAAACCTTCGAGCTATATACATGCTCGAACTGTAAAACAACCTGTCCCTTCAAATAGCGAGGTAATCAGCACATTACCAGCAATAATTAGTCACTACTTAACAGACTTACTCTAAACCCTGTCATCATATGGAGTTCTTCGAACCTTGCAAAGTTTTATTTTCTCTCTCTCGACTTTGTAATACTTTGGACAGGTCACCTTTATCAGCCTTGTGGAAGGTTAGGTTTAACGTTTTATTCGGCGCCTGCCTACAAGGACACTGGGAGAACATATCGAGGTCGTCATACCTTGACCGGAGCTATAACAGTATCACCAATAAATTGAATGTTAACCGCCGGTGTTACGAAGGACTGGTATGCACTGTCTTTCCGTCTTTTACGTTTTTCAAGTTGGGATAGTCAAACCGTATTGTTTTGGCTGCAGCAATAAACAAACCTTCCTCCCCCTCACCTAGAGAAGGTCAAGGAAAGGCTGGTCGTTGCTGTGTTAAGAAGTTTCATACTTAGAGTTGGAATTTCTATAAAACTGTGTAATATTTTGCTGCTTAGCATTTATATGTCTGGAAAACAATAATGTCCACGAAACTTAATTTAGCTGTCATAATTATTCAATTTCATTTTACATATTTTTACATTTATTTAATATTACATTGAGGCAGTATTTTATATCAGAACACTGTGAATGCCAGAGTGATTGTAGTGTAAATTAGCATTATTGTATGACATTGATTTGAGATGTTTGTTAATCATAAGCATTGTTAGGAAATAAGTTTACACGGCCTCACTGAAGCTGACAATAGGAGCGCGTAACAATGAAACGAGGGGGTGAGTTGTTTATTAATTAGAAGAGACAAACAAATGACGTCAGAGTAGCGCGCTTTTCTTTAGAAATAGAGGGAATATCTTCCCTAGAGCATATGTGTTCGTAACTTTGATTGGATATAAAAATAGACGCTAATGTTGGCGCGCTTTATTAACCAATAGCAGCTCGATTATAATCTTTAGGCATATCGGGGTGAGGGAGTATAAATTCCGAGCCAGAGACGGGTATTACGCAGTTCAAGAGAACCATTCACGCGTTACACACCGCACAGTTCTACAGAATAATTCACAAGGCAAACGTCGCGCACTTCAACAGAATCATTCACGAAGTACACGTTACGCAAATCTACAGAATCTCTCGCGTCGTAAAGTTAGTTACAAAATGTGAAATAATCGAATTAATAATGTGCGACAAATAAGTGATTATACTTACATTCGAAAATATAGCAGTTTCAGTCGGGCGTGTATCAAGAGTAATTATGTGAAATTAATTAATTGTGACGGCAATAAAAGTGTAAAAACAAATTCTTTTAACAGTGCTATCTTTTAGTAACAACTCCTTTCCGTTTACACACCCTGTTCAAGAGATTTGCTCGACTGGGTAATAATAGCTAGCCGGAGGACAAAGAACACAAAATTAAAAATAGTAAAACAATAACAGGCACTCAGCAAACAAGATAACATGAATGAAACCGCGACAACATTAAGCTCCCTATTTTGGTACTTTCTTGATTGCGAGTGTATAAATTGCAGATTCTGTTGAAATCTAAATATCCAACCCCATCTGTTTCACCACTAATTGCCACACTTGATTGCCAGACAAGAGAATTAGCCGTTCGGGTAACGATACTATAGAACTAGGTTTTCCTAGCTAGGGGGGTAGAGAGTGTAAAACTACATGTTTTGTTTTACTCCTTCCAAGCACAATGTGACTGGTGGCGAACTGCTTTTTTTTTGCAGATATTTATACATTTTTAGATAAGTTCCCCTACAGAAAATACAGATCAGAGAGAACGTTGTCTTAGAAAACGATGTATTAAAACAGTAAGTACTTTCGGTGGAAAATTCCGCATCCCCCTTATAAATTACATACACTACGTGATCAAAAGTATCCGGACACCTGGCTGAAAATAGACGTACAAGTTCGTGGCGCCCTCCATCGGTAATGCTGGAAGTCAATATGGTGTTGGCCCACCCTTAGCCTTGATGACAGCGTTCACTCTCACAGGTATACTTTCAATCAGGCGCTGGAAGGTTTCTTGGGGAATGGCAGCCCATTCTTCACGGAGTGCGGAACTGAGGAGAGGTATCGATGTAGGTCGGTTAGGCCTGGCACCAAGTCGGCGTTCCAAAACATCCCAAAGGTGTTCTATAGGATTCAAGTCAGGACTCTGTGCAGGCCAGTCCATTACAGGGATGTTATTGTCGTGTAACCACTCCGCCACAGCCCGTGCAGTATGAACAGGTGCTCGATCGTGTTGAAAGATGAAATCGTCATCCCCGAATTGCTCTTCAACATGGGAAGCAAGAAGGTGCTTAAAATATCAATGTAGGTCTGCGCTGTGATCGTGCCACGCAAAATAACAAGGGGTGCCAGCCCCCTCCAGGAGAAATACGACCACACCATTACACCACCACCTCTGAATTTCACTGTTGGCACTACACACGCAGGCAGATGGCGTTCACCGGGCATTCGCCATACCCACATTCTGCCATCGGATCGCCACATTGTGTACCGTGATTCGTCACTCCACACAACGCTTTGCCACTGTTCAATCGTGTAATGTTGACGCTCCTTACACCAAGCGAGGCGTCGTTTGGCAGTTTCCTGCGTGATGTGTGGCTTATGAGAAGCCGCTCGACCATGGAACCAAGGTTTCTCATCTCACGCCTAACTTAGTGGATCCTGATGCAGTTTGGAATTCCTGTGTGATGATCTGGATAGATGTCTGCCTATTACTCTTTACGACCTTCTTCAAATATCAGCGGTCTCTGTCAGTCAACAGACGAGGTCGGCCTGTACGCTTTTGTGCTGTACATGTCCCTTCACGTTTCCACTCCACTATCACATCAGAAACAGCGGACCTAGGGATGTTTAGGAGTGTGGAAATCTCGCGTACAGGCCTCTGACACAAGTGACACTCAATCACCTGACCACGTTCGAAGTCCATGAGTTCCAGGAAGTGTCCCATTCTGCTGTTTCACGATGTCTAATGACTACTGAAGCCGCGGATAATGAGTACCAGGCAGTAGGTGGCAGCACAACGCACCTAAGATGAAAAACGTGTGTTTGTGGGGTTGTCCGGATACTTTTGATCCCTTAGTGTATGCTTGCATTAAAGAAAAGGTACAATTTTTCTTGTTCTGAAATGTATGAACCTGATTTTAGATTAGGAGTGAAAGTGAAGCACGTTTCTGTTAAGAGAATGTGGCTTAATTGCATCTTCACTGGTATCGAAGTTAAAATTATGGGTTACAATCGACGAGTTCTTCTTAACTGGTAGTAAAATGGTATTTGTTCAAGCATGTAACAAACGTATTGGATGTTTTATGAAATCGCAACTTGAGCAGCATGTAAGAAGAGCTTTACGTGTAAAAAACCAACAGTTAAATTTATCGAAGAAGCAGGAATGTTTAGCACAAATGCAGAACCTTAAGAAAGCCATTCTATAAGCATTTTTCAATGCGACGATTGGTTCAGGTGTCTGAGTTGCAACAAGCTCCTGATCATTCAACACTACCTCAAGAACTATTTTCAAGCCTGCTACGACGAGGCAATAAACAACGTGAGAAAGTACACAGGAAATGACTTCATATGGGTTGTCTTGATGAAACGATAGATGCTATGGATCGGTTTTAGCGAATCTCGTGGTAGCGAAATGCGAACTTGACAGCCCATCCAAGCCAGGTTGATCTATCTACTCCAGTGAACTGGACCAGAAAAACCATTCGAATACTGCGAGGTATGTGAATGATGGACAAAATTAGTGTTATAACTTATAGGAGATCAGGAAGGTAAAGTGTTACTGCTTTATTCGGATGCTGTATATATATATATATATATATATATATATATATATATATATATTTAAAGCATGCTTTGAAAGTGTTTTATCAAAACAGGATATATTTAGCATGCTTGGCTCATGGACTACAAGTGTTGCTGAAGATATTAGAACTAAGTTTAATTTCCACACCCAAAAAAGGTATTTGTGAAAGCCCCTCAACGAGTACTAACTTACATATAACAGTTACCGAAAGCGCCATTGCCCTCAGAACCTGTGGGGGACATGATTAGAATTAGTAAACTTCTACATTGAGCATCTAGATGTTTTAAAATCAATTGTAGATTCATTTGATCCTGAGTGTTCTGCATCTGTTTGCGAATCTCAGAGTGCCTTCAGTAATCCCGACTGGCTTGTGCTGAAGATTCACAATAGGGCTTCGTTGTCTACGGCTGCCTCGTCTAGTATGTGAGCCGCCGGTCTTGGGTTGAGCTGCGTTGGTGCCTGTGTCCATTAGTAGGATAACTGTCGTCGTAGGTCCTCCGCCTCAGCGCTGCAGTAACCGCTTGGTGTCGGGGTGGTGTTGTCTTGGATTTTCATCTGGTAGCATGTGAGTGGCTTTGCATCTGTCAATGGAGATATCTGTGGCCCTTCCCTCCTCGTTGCGGATTATCACTGGTTTTGATAATTACGGATGCCCTCGAAGGGAGCACGATATGGTGGGGTAAGCTTGCCCTTATCTACTTCTTGTCCGACAAAGATGAATTTAGCTGCTTGTAGAGTTTTCGGAAGGTATGTCTTGGTGCAGTGATTTAGCCGAAGTTGGGTTTCCTTGGTGTACGCCGTGTTGGAGGGTGTCGTAGAGATGAAGACGTCCATCGGTAGGCGGACGTTTTGGTGAAATATCCCTTCTACTGGACTAAGGTTGTCAGTAATGCTGATAGCATTGCGGATACGCAGAAGTACTAGGTATATGTTAGATTTTTGTAGTCTTATTTTGCATTTCTAGTCTCTCTCTTTTTAAATTCAGTCGAGCTAACTTTTAAATTTGTTTAAAGTGCAAAAAGTACTTCGAAACTTTAGGTTCAATTACACATTATCTCTTGATAGGTTACTGGATCAAGCGTCGGTGCTCAGCGCGGCACACAGTGCAGATTTTAGGCATCCGTACCATCTTTCGACCTTGCCATTAGCTTGTGGATGATATGCATTGGTGCGGAATCTGTATATGCCCAAGAGGTTTGTAAGTTTAGTGAAGAGGTCTGCTTCGAATTGTGTTCCCTGGTCGGTGGTAATCCGGGGCGGCGTGCCAAAGCGTGAAACCCAGTGTTGGAGGAATTCATTAGCTATAGTCTCGGTATCTATTCTCTGGAGGGATATACACTCTGGCCAGCTAGTGGCACAGTGGATCATTGTGAGACAGAATGTGTAGCCTTTGGGCGGTGGCAGTGGTCCTACGATGAGAGGTGCACGTGTTTGAATTTGATTGCCTTGGAAATGATGGTATTGGTGCTGGCTAATGTCTGTGCAATTTCGCCCTCTAGCACTGGTGGCAGCCGCGTCCATTTTTATGTTGATAGCATGGCGAGCCAGAAGTAGCGTTCAGTTATGTGTTTCCTGGTGACCCGGATGCCGGGATGGCTGAGATAGTGCAGTTGTTTGAAGATTGGTTTTCGCAATGATACTGTGATGAACGGTCGGTGGTTTTGAGTGCTGACGTGCCACAGGCCAGGCAAGGTCTCTGACCGGACCGGTATTTGCTGGATGTTAGTGTGTGTTTCCGTATACCTTTTCAGTTCTGTGTCCGCCGCCTGTGCTGTGGCTAAAGTCCTTGCGGCGGACGTCTATTGTTTATACCCGGAATAGGGTATCCGCGACAGTGTTTCTCACTCCCTCCCTCCCAGAGAGTAGATTGTGAATTGGGAGATGAACTGAAATGTCGGAGTCGTGGTGGGTTGCTGTTTTTCGGGTTCTATGTGGTAGCATGGATCAGGGGTTTGTGATCTGCAAGTACTGTGAAGCATCTGCCATTTATTTGGTCTCTGAAGTGTCATATCGCTTCATAAATGGCTAGTAGCTCCTGGTCGAAGATGAAGTACAAGTTTTGCGCCTTGCTTGGGGTTCTGGAAAAGAATCCCAGTGGTTCTAGGCATTGTTGGAGAACGACTCCGAAATCTGTGTCACTAGCATCTCTGGATAGAAAGAGTGGCGCATCCGATTACTTGTGACCTTCAAGCCTCTTCCCATGTTGTGGCATACGGCAGCTGACAGCATGGCGTAAGTGTACATGTGAGCTTAAATGTTTATTCTGTCATTATTTGTTTCCACGTTTCTTACAATGGGGCTCCATAAAACTGAAAACTGAAACCAATGTGTAATAAAAGGAGGCTCAAGCCTATATAAGTTTAATTTTTATGTAAAATGTGTGCATATTTGATACGTGAAAAAAATAGTTTAAAAATTGTATAATTATTGTTATGTTATTGGTACATACCATTCAGCTTCAAGATGAATCCTCATTCACTGAAATCCGATATAGGACTCTCCAGTTGCACGCCACAGAAACTTGTCTCGTTCGGAAAATGACGCAAATTTTACAGAATTTTAAACTCGAAAACTATTTAAGGGATGTTAACATTTAAGAGATAATCTTATAAAAATTGTTTTCTTTTACAGTAATTGACGTATGTATGAATTAGTAATAATTACAAAAAAAACGAGGTCAGTTTTCTTATTTTTGTCAGATTTGAAATGGAATAGTCCATAAGTGATACCGAACATGCACAAACTTCAGCTGCATTTTAGGCGAGGAAATCGTAAACGAGGGAAACATTGGTAAAGTCAACCTTGTTATTAAACTTGTCTTTCAGTTCTCTGTCACACTGTAGGCCTATAATTTCTAAATGTAGGTTTGTAGAAATTGATTTAAATTTACTGTGAATAGACTAGAACAATATTCAAATTGTGTTTCTAAACTTTTCAAGTCCTGGAATCGTATTTCAAAATGTTCCTGAAATATAGTAAGGAATTCTGCATATTCTTTAAAGTCATGTTGGACATCAACTTAAGAAGAGAGACAAGCTTTGGAAAGTTGGAAGGGCTGTTATTTGCAATTGAGGTTTCATTTTGAAGGCCTTTATTTTGTCTCACATTTGAGTTATAATCTGTCGTTTCCCTTGCAGAGATACATTAAGTTGGTTGCATCAGCAAGGAACGCAAGATCACATCTACTTTGAATCCTTGAAACCCCACTGCATTAGCAAGCCGTGTCTACAACTGTGACGTGACTTATCACTGCACGGCGGACGGGCCTTGGCTCTGCCTGCTGCACTTTGCTCAAGAGTAGTGTACAGCTTGTGTAAAACGTCGTGACGGTCCCCCACTCGTTAGTATAAATGCGCAATATCACTGACCAACCTACTTCATAATAAGAGGGATGCGGATCAGGGTTCCAGCTGCTGTGAGTGTGATAACAATCATTTCTAATCCCTTGCTCCCCCCACTACTTCTCATTTCTCCTCTCTTGCACATATGAAGTGTCACGACGTTTTACACAAGCTGTACCTGCAGGTATCTAGTTTAGGCGGATACATGGAAAACGACAAAAGTAATTTTAAAAGCTTGCTACTGCATAAGTGTGAGGATTAGCACGAACTCGGAAAATGGATGCAACGCGATTCCTGTAAGTGGATTTCTCAGGACACACAAAATGATAGCAGAATTTAAAGTTGCAAATTAGTTTCTATAATAGGGGAAGAAACTACGGATCTGTCAACACAAGAACAGTTAAGTATTTGTGTGATCCGTTTCAGGTACGATGTTAACCAAGTTACTCTTCTGATGCAATTAAAATTCGTGTTAATGTATTTATTGGTAACGCTGTGCGATTATCTACTTCATAAGGTCGAGTGTTACAATTATCACGAATTTTAACTACATCAGAAGATTCAGTCATAAATAATTCCACGAATACTATTTACCTTTTACATCTAACCACCGAAACTTAGGTTGTGTCATAATTGCTTTTGTTTAAAGTTGTTTCTGCATTTGAAAAAAAATTGATGTGCTGCACTCACATGACTTTCTCTACTCTTGTACAAACTATTTTTACAAACGCTTATTCTCCATATGCTTCATGTTAATCGAGATATCGAGATTTTAATCTTATTGCTAATTTTCTTGTAGGTGCAAGGGGAATATGGTAGGCTTTAAGCGATATTCAAATCTTCTAAGAGCTGATTGCTATGTGGACCATTTCATTTTCTTTGCATATCCTGGACATACCAAAAAAAGCCGAATAACAAATTCCCATTTGTGAAAAAGTGTAGGTATTGGAAAATTCAAACCAATAATAAGAAATATCTCAGAAGTGGTTCACTCGAGAAAAAAAAAAGAATATGGCATAAATTCTGTATTTTAACGAGATCTACATTTTTTGTAGTAAAATTTTGTCTATCTCTTACGGAATACCAGTTATGTAAAAGCCATTCAGAATGAGGACTTTTGGGGACATTCAAGATATACATTTAATTTGCCGTGAAAATTCCTAAATATTGTAATCAAACTCGTTAAAGCAATTTTTGAGAAAATCCATTCATTCATTATCTGTTTACCCTTCTTTTATGTAGGACTTACACCCCCAGGACTTACAGGCGGGTGCCTGGGGTCAGAGGCCCGTCGAGGAACAGACACTCATGGATCAGACAGAACATCCAGGATGGGTGATCAGCCCGATGCCTGGTATGGGATGAAGGAAGTGGATGAAGCGAAATGTTGGTGAAATGGATGAAAGAAAAGGTGATGATGGAGCAGTTGTTGGAATGAATGGCGGGGGAAACCGGAGAACCCGGAGTAAACCCGCCCAGACGCCGCTTCGTCCACCACAAATCCCACATGTAGGTCCCTAGGATTGAACCCGGGCCGCCTCGGTGGGAGGCGAGCGGTCTAACCACTCGGCCATGGCGCCGCCCGAGAAAATCAAGATTTTCAAAAAATATTCCACGTAAAAGATAGTCTGGGTTGAGGGGATTTTCTTGAAAAGCTTCGTGTCGCATCTTTGAAAGATACTGAACCTAACACCAACTTTGTTATTTATCCGAATTTTCGATTTTTAGTTATGTTGTTAACAGACACGACAAACACACAGCCACACACGCACACGAAAATGTTTCCAAAAATACTTTATTTGGATTCAGAGCACTCAAAACATGTATTTCCGGTGAAATCTCGGTGTCGAATTTTTGGGTGGAATGCAGTACTTCCCCTCTTACTATACGGAGTAGAGAAAGTAAGAAGGTAATTGCTTGCAACTTTCGTTGGCCTATGTAAATCATTTTGTTTGTTTGCTTATTGGAATATTAGAGGAAGCAGGGCCCTTCATTAAAATTGTTGGGGGGGGGAATTCCCCTGGCTTTGTAAGTTAGGAGGCAGAAAGTGTCTCCCCCCCTGAAATCGGTATACCTATGTGAAGCTTTGCAACATTATACTTGCGTAAAACTGGACTTTCAACCATGCGGAGAACAACTTTCATTGTATACTGCCGTGATCTAAAGAATAACACGATCCTTGTTGTTCCACTGGTTTAATTAGCGCGTAACACCGCAAGCCTATTTATTACACTGGCTTCACTGAATAATTTATACCATAATTAACATACAAATTACATACGTTGTGTACATATCTGGTTTATAGATATATTACCCTTGAAATGACGGCCAAAGCAACATCTACATACGTACGGCCTCTTTATATATTACCCTTGAAGTGATGATCAAAGGACTTAACTTTAATCACACTTCAGTGGTGGTTCGTGGTGTAGAAAACAGGCGGAAAATGGTGTATGAAAAAAACAGTGCACGTTAAAAAAGGAGTAACAATTATTATTACTCACCCTGCTTTTCTGTATTAAATCAATCCTCCTGTCCTTTAAGAAAGCAAAACTCTCTCTTATTTGAAGGTATACATTTGTGCATAGCCAACAACAGTAATCCAAAAATCTTTAAATTTCATAATTTACGACCTCCCCAAGATTTTAATATCCTTCTTTATGGAAATCCGCAATGAATTAATTGGAGGCCCAGTAATTAAAAGATATTTCCTGTATTTATCATTCCACCTATTAAACGCAGCTTCTAACAAAATACACTTGACATGATTTATTGTAAATATTTTTAAAAAGGTATAAACTTAATTGCATTCAGTATTCACAACTCACAGTAGAATGTAGGATGTAATCGCTGGAGGGGAACACCTCGCCAATGCGACCAACCAACGGGAGAGCCAAGAAACTACGAACCAGCTGCGCGGTGTTTTTCCACTGGGCGTGTGGAAACATGAAAATGCACTGCTGCTACAAACAAAGTCACGCTGTTGACATGGTTTTGCTCTGCAGTGTGAAGTGCAGTATTGAGTTGACGGTGATGTGATGTAGTTCAGTTATTACGAGTTATTTATTATTTTGTCCTGTACTTAGTCATTAAGTATAATGGCTCAGTATATGTTTTCTACTGCACAATGTGTATCTATTTACAATTTGTATGTGTTAACTCAGTCAATTCGCCAAGTGAAAGTACGATTTGCAGAAAGATTTTCAGGTGTAAAAGTTCCAGGCTGTACAACAATCCATGAACTTTACAATAAATTTCAGGCAATAAGTGTTCAGGCTAACACCTGGAGGGTCCCCCCAAAACAAAAAAAAATCACTTAAGCGTCTTTCGCAACAGCAGGCATTTCTTATGGCTCTGCGGGAAGAGCTACCAAATTGCTGAAGTTAAAACCATATAAAATAACTGTGGCACATGCTCTTCAACCAGACGATCCTGTAATTAGGCGCACAGTTTGTGAGTGGAGTCTCAATAGTGTACACATTTGCGAAATAGACCCATATTTAAAATTTTTCACGGACGAGGCTTGGTTTCACCTTCATGGACATGTGTGTACACAAAATAATCGTTATTGGAGCTCTGGCATACCTAATATTGTTCATGAAATACCCCTTTATGACTAAAAAAAATGGTATATGGTGCGCCATGAGCGGAGAAAGAGTTATAGGACCAATTTTTTTCGAGTCAACAGTTGACGCCCGTGCATACGTGAATAAAAATTTGCCCCCTTTTTTTTTAGAGAATTAACAGACAAGGACCGTGTTTTTGCCTTTTTTCCAACAAGATTCTGCAACAGCTCACACGGCCTATATTTCGACGAGAGCGATTGAAAGTGTGTTTAAGCAATTATTAGTAGAGATTTATGGTCCCCCGACCTAACCCCCTGCGATTTCTATCTCTGGGGTAACTAAAAACATAAAGTGTACAAGACAAACCCATACACCGTGGAAGAATTGAAACAAAACATCCGCCAGGAAATTGCCAGCATTTCTCAACGTGAACTACGACGCGTGATGGATAGTTTCCTAAAGAGGTACTAAAATGTATGGACAACGAGGTAGCCAGTTTCAGCAGCTCCTTTCATAAAGTTGGTAAGTAAAGCCTTTAGAAGTAGTTTTAAAAATGTTGTATGGTTTCATCCGCGGCTTTCTATGATAGCGGCAGACGGCAGCGAGCGCCGAGGAAAAACACCGCGCAGCCAGTTCGTAGTTTTGGGCTCTCTCTGTAGATCTATTGTGGCTACACCTCTCGGGAGGCATGGATGAAGTGGGAGCCGCAGGAGGTCGCAGGTTCTCAGGTAGATGGTATTACAGAGAGGCACGGAAGTCTCTATCACTTCCAGTGCGAAACACCCGCTCTCGCCAGTAGACCCGAAGAGCCCCGCGAGATAGCCTTAAGTTCCCGTTATTATTTTACAACTAATGCTTCGAGTTTGTACAATTGACTTTCATTATTAAGCTTAAGCTTTTTAGAAGCAGTTATGGTCATACCATCTTTGTTGAAGCCCGCATTCAGTTCTACGAACTCTGATATAGAACACAGTTAATACGGGTTAAAGGGTTAGTAATTTCGGCCAAATAGGGTCAATAAGTTGTAAGTATGCACTGATAGGAAATAAAATATTCCTATTTGTTTATTTTATAATTTATTTTTTCGTCAAAAATGGGTAAACATAAATGTAAAATGTTGCGTTCGTAGACTAAGTAAAACATTCAGAAGGCTGTCAATGTATTTCTCTGGGTAGGAGCCAATGTCATTCTGGAGACTTGTCTGGAATGTAAGATTCAGATTGGCTTGCTGGATTCCGAAAACCACATCGGTGCTAGCTTTGAGAAAGTTCGCTAGGCGTAATAAACTAATGATGTTACAGAACACTTTCTGGTTGCCAAATGAATAAACTAAATAAAGGTGTTTACTGAAAACGTTCTGAGAAATTATATAAGGGGAAGCATTCCATAACGACTTTTCTATTGTATTTCAAAACGAATCGTTGTAACAATACTGATTTCGAAACGAACAATGACGATTCTCCTTTTTATGCCTGCGTCACTTCCCAGAGCATTTCTACTTTTTGTGGACGGCCATGCATCCTATAAGAGATTACAAACTCTCAACATTCTGGGAACAAAATAACATCCACAAGGTGTGTTTGCCAAATCTTACGACTCATAGGCTACAGCCATTGAAATGACATTTTTCAATCCCCTAAACTCATAATGCGCAATGCCATGATTGCAATAAATTCGTAGAAACACAGAAGGGAGAAAGGTAAACAATTCACAACCATTAAGTATTTAAAATAGTCTGTTTAAAAGCAGCAATCCCTTCTGCTGAAAGTGTCTTCAGATCCGCAGAGATTTACCCACTGATTGAGGATTTATTAAAAGAAAGCTGTTTACTCCCAGCGTAAACACAGCAAACTTGATTGAAACCGAAACATTTGATACATTTCTTGGAGGTGGTTCTAAGGAATTGGAACATGATCCTGATATTGTGCATTCTACCCCAAATTCTGAAGAAAAAAATTAAGTCGAAAAGTGACGGACCTTCACAGGTTTCTTTCCACAATTTTCATTCTTCTCTTATAAAAAGGCACAGGCCAGACCTTCAGCAAGAAAACAAACGAAGCTTCTCTGATATCCTGAATACATTCCAGAAAGAACTTTGGCTCAAAAACACAAAATAGAACATGCTTCTTAGGGAATGAAATTACCAAGAAGAGTGTACAAGAAACGCCGTCGTCCTTTGATGGAGAAGGGAATGGAGAACAACAAAATCTCAGGATCTACTGCTTTTGAAAGGTTACGAGTAATTCACGTTCAAGAAAAGTAGGCGATTGGATTCAGTGCCAAATAAAACCAAAAGAAGACGTATGCGGCCATGCGAGGCATATTGCTGTAGAAAAGAAACACAATGTTTATTTTGGGAAGTGCAATTTGTTAAATCATTGTTCATACCAATGTTCTGTATGTGAATACAGAGGGAAAAGTGTGACCTGATTTGCCTGAACAGTGACTCAATTTATCCTGACATAGAAGGTTAAAAAGTGCCATGCAGTGACTAGATTTCACCTCATTTACAGACAGTTAGTTGAGAGTAAAAATAAATCACCTTAGGGGAAGTATCACTTAAATATGGCTATAAATAACAGTATGCTTGGAGTCCAAAAGATTTTTAAATTATCAACAAAACCAAGATTTCACTAATTTTTGAACCGATTCACCCTTGCTTATCCTATACTCTGCCAAACAGACCCCAAGTTTCCCACCGTAATATATAACTTGTTTATCCATTAGCTACTGTACTTGGCGTCTTATGAAAATAAGGAACACCATCATGCAACAAGTGAGCTTGTTGACGAATGTTCAGTGGAGTATCTTCATACACGAGGTATGGTGTTTACTCGGAAGTTTATGTACGCCTGCTCCATAAGTCTGTTAACAAATACATGGCGTTCAACTAACCGATCACCAATGATACCGGCCCACATGTTGAGAGTGAACCGCACTTGGTGATGAGATGGAACAATTGCATGTGGTTTTTCATATGCCCATACATGCTGATTGTGGAAATTTATAATGCCATCTCGTGTGAACTGTACTTCATCTGTAAATAACACTAAGGCAGGAAAGTTAGGATTTATAGCACACTGCTGCATGAGCCACTGGCAGAACATCAGTCTGTTGGTGACAGGGCCTATACACGTTGCAAATTATAAGAATACATCTGTTGCTCTCGCAACAGTCACCAGACAGTCGTATGAGGAACATTCACTTGCAAAGCTAAACTTCGTGTACTGATAGGAGTCGTGTGCACAGAATCCAGAATTTTCTGCTCTACATCTGGAGTTGTTGGTCGTCCCCTCCCCAAACCAGGAGATGAAAACTTCCCATGAGCGCACAGACGGCGATGGAGACGTTCAAATGTCTTCCGATCTGGACATCTTCGCTGTGGGTACCTTTCTTGGGCACAAGCGACAAGCCAGCGCAGCATTGCCATCCGTTTTACTGTATATGAAGTGCATTTCTGCCAGCTCCTGATTTGAGTACATGTCACTCAGTCGAACACCAAACACAACACTCAATGTACCCTTGAATGTACCTAATGTACGAATTGAACTGTCAGTGTGTCCCGTTAATATCTTCTGCTATGGCAACTACCTGCGGGAAGAAAAATGTTCCGGTGAATATCACTCTTTTGAAGGCTATAACTCAGAAACCAAGCATTTCCGCACACATCCTGTAAATGCACTTTTTTATTGTCTACATACGGGGAATGCATAGCTGAATTTATGCCCTCTATTTTTGAAAGAGCCTATATAACCGGCAGAACCTGCAACTCCGTTTGGGTTGTTTGCGTTAACTCGGATACATTTCTCTCTCCCTTCTTATTACCTTCTCACCCTTCTCCCACTCTCACGATATATATCGAAAACCGACAGCAAATCTTTTTTTCTGAAGTGTTTAATATACCTATATTAAAACGGACTGGGGGGATATGAAGATTCCCTAACCTCCAAAACAACCAATTTAAACGTTTTGAAAATGTCAAATATTTCATGTATGATCACTGATAACTGATCTTCTCAGATGTTAATTATAAATATCGGTTAAGTAATTTCTGACGTTATGCAGGACATAATTTTATCTCTTTACATATTAGCTAGTATAAATGCTAATGAACCTGGTTACACCATGGCGAGGAAATACTCTGAGGTTACTTACACAAGAGTTATATAGGAGTATCAGTATCCATAAGCTTCGCTACATACATGGGTAACATTTAAGCTGACTGTACAGTATCTCCAAAACCAAGCGTTGTAGAAGGAAATATCTTGAATAAAAGGTGCTTGACACTATGGTGGAAAATAAATGCTATTAGTCGTGTTTTATTTGGAGAACGTTGTGATGGTCATTTTGGGGTATATTTAATTTGACCCTAATTGTAGGTTCCCATTTAAAAAAATGACTATCATAACGTCCTCCAAACAAAACACGACTAATGGCATTTACTTCACCCCATAATATCAAGCAAATTTTATCGAAGACATTTCTTTCTACAACGTTTAGTTTTGGAGATATCGTACAGTCTCAACTTAAATGGTCCACCCTGTATATGCACAAGTTCACGGGCGTTTATTCCTAGCGTTTTACTCTCTGTACTATTTCTTCCTGTACTGTTATATATAGACACTAAAGTTTTCGAAGTGCACTAGAATGTTTGCCGTAGGCAAGGAGAAAAAAAGCCTCCAGAACAGTCCCGGTATCTCTGAATAACGCTTCTGGTGTTTGCAGTGAGTGAGAATTCTGGTGTTTGCAGTGAGTGAGTACGCCTCCTCTCCTTATCGTTTCAACCGGCCAGTCGGTCGGTCGGTATATTGAGACACATAGCTGTGTCACAATAAATAAATATTATCATTGTAAGCCAATACTATATTTTAAATATATTTTTAAAAATATTACTGCACCTGCCATTTTATACAGAGTATTTTGCACAACTTCGTAAAAAAATCATATGTATTACACAGTTTGGATCGAAACGGGTGTCCGAGGTCGTTAAGGTAGGGACTTGTAAGCGGAAGCTCTGGGATTCCAATCCCTCCTGGGCCGTCTTCCCTGACTAAGGTTTTTTTTAGGTTTACCTCAATCCGCACAACTGGCAAATGCCAAGGAGGTAACCTAAATTAAGGCCTGGAACGTCTTCCCAAATTTCCTTTACCACTTATCACTTCATTTACCATTAGTGTCTACCCCTTGCAGTAGAGATGTAAACTTTAGTCCATTTTTTACTTTCTGTACCACGTACATAGTAGATAGAGAGAGGATATTGCACGCTACCCAAAAATTCGATACCAAGCTTACACTGGAACTACATGCTTTGAGGCCCTCTGAATCAACAATAATAAAAAAAAGCATTTATAGAAAAAGGTACGCACGCGCACGTGTGTGTGTGTCTGTGAACAGCATAACTCATAAACGAAAAATCGGATAAACATCACACTTGGAATTTAGTTTTAGTAGCTTCCAAAGGTGCGACACGAGTATTTAAGAAAATTTCCCTACCACAAACTATACTTTACAAGGAAGATGTTCTCGAAATTGGTTTTCTAAAAAATAGCTCTAAGATTTTGAATAAAATGCCATGTATTAAACATATTTGCATGACAAATACAATTTATATCTTGAAATTTTTGGGAATAGCTTATAAAGTCCTCTTCATTGGAAGGAGTTTTGAATAATCTTGTATAACTGCTAAACGTTAAGCGATAGACGAAAACTTACTACACAAGAACTGCATAGTCTTTAAAATACACAATTTATGTCTAATAGCTCTTTAGTGGTATAAGCCATCTGAAATATTATAGATTTAGTTTGGCTTTTATACAGAAGGGTTGATTATTTAATATAGGATGAGTTTGAAGTCCACCGACAAACTTCAGGGGGTGATTTCTGACTGGAAATGGAGCACAAATGTTCATATATTCTTGTGTCCGGAAATGCATAGTTTCCACGGTAGATGGTACTGAAGAACGGCATCAAACAAAGAGCGCTGGCACAGTGTATGGCCTGAATCCCGTCCATGTCACACCGGATGTTCAAAGTGGCCTCCATGATATGCATTGCACGCGTTAACGAATCGTAACATGCATGCCTCACTCGTTCAAATGCTTCGGGCTGTGTCCAAATATCGTCACACGCTACATGGGCATCTTTTGAAGGGTCTGAACATCAAGCTCACCATACACAACGCTTTTCAGATGCCCCACAAGTAACAACCCAGGAGGTTTAAGTCCGGTGGTCGAGCAGGCCATGCCACAGGGCCCTCACGTCCTGTCTAACGTTTGGGGAAGATGTTGAGGTATCGGCAAACATTAATGCGGAAGTGAGCTGGCGCTACATCGTGCTGCAGCCACATTGCCTGTCGTATTGGCAAAGCCACATTCTCCTGCAATGGAGGCACAGTGTTTTGCAGGAAGTACAGATACGTTTCTCCGTTCAGGCGTTGTGGAAGAAGAACTGATCCAAGTGGGCGACACCGATAATACCTGTCCAAACATTGATGCTGAACAGCTGCTGATGAGACGCTTCAACAATTCGTAAGGACTTTCTGTAACCCACAGATGACGATTATGCAAGTTAATGATGTCATCTCCACCAAAGGTCACTTCATCGCTGAAGAGTACTGAAGACAGAAATCCCGTAATGGTGATGGCCTGTTGCACAAACCAGCGACAGAATCTTTCCGTGGAAGCACGGTTTAAGCCATGTTGCTGGGCCAATTACCTTAAGCTTGTACCAGGATTGTTCTCATTGTCATGGAGAACATGCTCCTCCGCATCTGGTGTACACACAGTTCGCGGCACCCTGAACGTTAGTCTGTCACAAAAGACCCTCCTTACACAAACGCCATAAAATGGCTCCAAATATTGTGTGATGTGATGATGACGTCTGTCAGGGTACGGGGCTGGTATATCCATGCTGTCTCTCGACCGTTTCTACTGAAGTAGTATACTTCTGTTATATTTATTTTGTTGTTGAGCCCCACGTTTGGGAGCCAATTTGCGATGGTTACTTTGTTATATTTTTATTTGTTTGTATATGTTTGTATTTGTTAGCGCCACATTTGGGAGCCAATTTGCGACGGTATTACTATTGTTTGAAAGAATGCTACTGTTATTTTATTTAATTTTGGTTCTCTGTCCTCCGGCTAGCTATGATCTTTTGGTCAAGCACTTCTCTTTATACAGGTTGTGTAAACGGAAAGGAATCTTTTATCCAAAGATAACACTGATGAAGGAATTTGTTTTACACTTTTATTGTCGAACACATTTACTATCACATTTACACATTGATCTTGACACTCGCCAAACTGAAACTGTTATAACAACTTCTTACTGATCACTTTTAATCCACGTACTTCAATCTTTTGTATAATTAACTTTACCATACTTGAGATTTTTCATAACTCTTATACGCGTAACTTGCGAATCGATAGCCGACGTGTAAATATTTCTGCTGGACTGAAGGCGACGTGTATCATACAAAATATTTTCGACCAACTGACGGGGTCTTTACCTCTAACCTACCTTTTATACTCCTTCATCCAGATATGCCTAAAGATTATAACTGAGCTGCAATTGGCTAATAAAACGTGCCAACATTAGCGTCTATTTTTATATCCAATGAAAATTATGAATACATATGCTCTAGGGAAATGTTCCAGCAAATTCTAAAAGAAAAACGCGCCAATATTACGTAACTTCCTCGTCTCCAATAATGATAAACAGCTCACCCCCTCGCTGCATTATTGCACGCTATTATTGTCAGTTTCAGTAAGGCAGTATAAACTTACTTCCCAACAATAATTACAATCAATAAACATCTGTAATCAATGTCACATAAAATGCATATTCATATTACAATTATTATTTGTGATACAAATTACTGCATCACTACCTGCTTGGCCATACACGAACACAATCTCGGCTTGTCCTGGAATGAATACCGAATCATTATGCTTCTATGTTGCTTAAATCACACTATCTGCAACACACGAAATGCACACTGCAGGTTATGAGAGAATGTCGTCAGTGCCATCTATCCCTGGAAACTATGCATTTAAGGACACAAGATGATATAAACTTTTGTGCTCCATATCCAGTCAGGAATCACCCCCTGAAGTTTGTAGGTGGCTTAAAACTCATCCTGTATATACAATAAGAATATGGTATAATTAAGAAAATAATTATATCCCCCTTAATAACCAAACGTTTATAACAGCAGATCACTGAACTTTGAAGCGTGTATCTACATCCTGTAAAATTTCAGTCTGGTATCTTAAACTTTGTGGGATAATGGATCGTGAATATAGCGGATTTAACATTGGCGGGATAGTACTTTTTAATTTCCCTTTAAAATCGCGAATACATTCATTATTAGGTCTTTCTTTCATACTAGTTGCAGATGTTTAAAGAACAAGCAGAAAGCGCAGGATCATTCAAGACCATGCCAATCTCTGGTAGAGCAGGAAGAGAAAGAATATGCCCTACCAATCCATATACCCTCCAGAACACTGGAAAGGTTATTATGCGGCAGTTCATGGTCGCATAACATTTCTGAATGTTGGCATAACAGGTTCTAAGTTACTCTTCCTTATACACGTAGCTCTCACAAAAACAAATTTTTACAAGTGCAGCAAAGAATAACGTTCGTTTTTACTTTCTCTACCACGCACGTAGTAGACGGAGGAGGTTTTGCACTATACCCAAAAGTTCGATACGAAATTTCACTGGAAATACATGTTTTGAGACCCCCTAATAGCAAAAAATTCTGATGTGTTACACTCACATGGCTTTCTCTACTCTTGTACAAACTATTTTTACAAACGCGTATTCTTCATATGCTTCATGTTAATCGAGATATCGAGATGTCAATCTTATTGCTAATTTTCTTGTAGATGCAAGGGGAATATGGTAGGTTTTAAGCGATAGTCAAATATTTTAAGAGCTGGTTGCTATGTGGAGTATTCCATTCTCTTTGCAGGACAAAAAAAATGAATAAGGGATTTGAGAAAAAGTACAAGTATTGGAAAATTTAAGGGAATAACAAGCAATATCTCGGCGGCGCCGTGGCCGAGCGGTTAGACCGCTCGCCTCCCATCTAGGCGGCCCGGGTTCAATCCTGCAGACCTGCATGTGGGATTTGTGGTGGACGAAGCGGCGTCTGGGCGGGTTTTCTCCGGGTTCTCCGGTTTCCCCCGCCATTCATTCCACCAACTGCTCCATCATCACCTTTCCTTTCATCCATTTCACCAACATTTCGTTTCATCTACTTCCTTCATCCCATACCAGGCATCGGGCTGATCACCCATCCTGGATGCTCTGTCTGCTCCTCGACGGGCCTCTGACCCCAGGCACCCGCTTGTAAGTCCTGGGGGGTGTAAGTCCTACATAAGAGGAGGGTAAACAGATAATGAATGAATGAACAAGCAATATCTCGAAAATGGTTCACTCAATAACAACAAAATGTATATGGCATAAATTGTGTATTTTAACGCGATTTACACTTTTTTGTGTAGTAAAATTTTGTCTCTCTCTTATGGTTTACCAGTTATGCAAAAGTCGTTCACAATGAAGAATACTTTTGGAGACATTCCCAGAAAATTCGAGGTATACAATTCATTTGCCATAAAAATGTCTTAAACTTATGGTATTTTATTCAAAATCGTTAGAGCCATTTTTGAGAAAATTAAAATTTTGAAAAATGTTCCATGTAAAGAGTAATCTGGGGTGGGGGATTATCTTGAAAACCTTCGTGTCGCAGCTGTGGAAGATACTGAACCTAAATACCAAGTTTGGTGTTTATCCGACTGTTCATTTCTGAGTTATGCTGATCTCACACACACGGACATGTTTCCAAAAATGCGTTTTTTGGATTCAGGGGGTCTTAAAACATGTATTTGCGGTGAAATCTCGGTATCGAATTTTTGGGTGGAATACAATACTTTTCCTACTTACTATACGTAGTAAGAGCAAGTAAAAAGCATTTTTAGAAAAAGCTCCGCGTGTGTGTCTGTGAACAGCATAACTCAAAAACGAAAAGTATGAGCAACACCAAACTTGGTATTTAGGTTCATTACCTTCTGGAGATGCGGCAGGAAGATTTCCAAGAAAATCTCCACACCCCAAACTCCCCTTTACTTGGAAGATGTTTCGAAATTTTTTATTTTTTAAAATATGGCTCTAACGATTTTGATTAAAATGCCATATATTAAAGATATTTGCATAACAAATAAAATGTATACCTTGAATTTTCTGAGAATAGCCAATGAAGTTCTGTTCATTCGGAAGAAATCTTGTGTAATCTTGTATAACTGGTAAACTTAAGCGATAACGAAAACGTATTACACAAAAATGTAAATATCTTTAAAGCACACAGTTTATTTCAAATAAGCTTCTTGTGGCATAAGCCATTTCTAAATATCCATTATTAAAAGTTCGAATTGTTCATTTCTAGGTCATTCTCGTAAAGTCCTGTTAACATTGAGTTGTTTCTCGCGATTCCATTGAAAGAGTGTGGAATTTAAAGGCCTACGTATAGCGTCTAGTTCTAAACATTTGACTGTCGCTGTTCCCTTTGTGTTCTATAAAAAATGTGTACTATAACTATTTCTGCAACATTTTATTTGGATTAAAACGAAGTAGGTGTAAATATAAGGCATTCATAAGACTAGTTTGTATACCCACTAATAAACGATAGAGGTTAGAGAAAAACATGTGAATGTATCACATCAGATTCTTTATTATAAAAATATTAGAGTGTTTAAGATGTAGGGTCATTTTATACTATGAAATATGCCAGCAAAAGATGTTAAACAGTTTATAAATGTTAGTGAAGAAACGTATCTTATTGTTATTGGATAAAGAAGTAAAAAGTAAAAACAATTTTCGGCGTGTGTCTACACTGAACCTCTTAGGAATAAAAAACCGTGGTTACTCAGAGATTTTTATACTGCATTTATCTCAGTGTTTGATAAAATACTAATTAAACGCATACTATATTTAGTACCGTTATAAGCAATATACGGTTGTATTTTATTTCGCTCTATCTTCCGTTAGCTGTACATTCTATCATGCCTTGGACTTACTTCGTGGCCATCTATGTACACTTGGTTGCAAAAAAAAAAAAAAAATTGCCGACATAATGAAATGCATGTTAAGTTGGCAAGGGATAGTAAAGCAGCTCCTCTCCGTCCTATCCCTCACCTAGTTCTAGCAACCGAAGTTGTTTGGCGGCTTTTACATAGCTTTTTTCGTGATGGCGGATGTGCACCAGCGGCAAGTTTCCAAGGCAGTTTTAGATTCTTTGAGAAAAAATAATCAATTCAGTTGTATTAATTGTTCTTCCGTGGGCTGAAAAGCTATAATCAGAATGAAGGGCAATAATGCATTGCGCCGACGGTCGCTTCTCCCCGTCCTCTTTTCCAGGAGTCCCATTCGGTGTATTCGTGTTGCGCCGATGGCCACTTTCCATTAGCGACCCGGCTAACGAGCTCATTATGAAGAAAGCTGTCAAACAATGCGGTTTAAGGAAAAATTACCCGGTTAGACAACTAAGACCACAGATAGAAGGAAGAAAAGGACTAAACAAATCTCCACAAAACATTGATATACGAAATGAAATGTGAAAAATCGATTTAAAGTAACGTTATCTACTGCAAAACCTCCTCATACTCATTGTACTAACTCAATACCTAGTTTAGAGTAGCATATAATAAATTAGTGATTACTGTGTCACCTCAAAATGATATTTGCCCTCATGGTAAAACGTAACCTATAAATGCTGTTGCTATTGTATATTTGTGCAAAGTAATAATTTTATGCGTTGTATACGTACATCATACCAACGTATGAAAGTACATGTAAGGAGAAATTGGGGAAAATAGTAATATTAATACTTATTATTTAGGCACAGTTTTGTGTAAAAGAATTTACCTCGATGAATTTGAAATAACAATATCTGACATCTGTGATAGTGTTACTGAGAGACGTGGTAGGGAATTTGTACGTTTCTCGAAATCTCTACTCCTCATTTATCCCGCATTTGCTAAAACATTGTTGCAAAGTTTCCTGTTTGTATGTTAAAACTTAAAAAGCAATGTTCTCAGAAATTGTATTTTGTAATTTTTCGCACTTAAAATGCTCGTTACGATGCAGCATATCAGTGCGACATTTTAATTTATCTGCAGCCTACCTATTGCTTTTCATAAAAGGGCCCACCAAATGTTTCAGATATTAGAATGGGAAATAAAATCTATATCTTGAATTCTCTAGGAATAGCCTACAAAGCCATCTTTACTTTATGTGAATTTCTTGCAACTTAAAACCATAAAAAAATAGGCAAAAACCTTTTATATAAAAAAGTGTAATCTCAAGGAAATGTTCAAAATAATTTTTTTCCTAATATATTATGGAAATATTTCTTGTCGTATGTTTACCGTTCCCACATCTAAGTATATCTGCACAGTATGCGATTCCTCTTTTTTCCACCCGCATAATCTCGTCAAAAACGAGAAATATGATGCGGCACACTTACATGACTTTCCCTATTCCTTACAATTTCACAGGTATTTACTATTCATACAAAATGCAATTCTTCCTTTTCCTTACTTCACTAGGATAAAATATTTGGGTGGAAATGATTTGAAGTTTAGCGGAATTAGTAGTTTCTGCATGACCATGTAGTGAGCTGTTACAGCCCTCTGTGTGTGTGTGTGTGTGTGTGTGTGTGTGTGTGTGGGTGGGTGTGTGTGTGTGTTTATGTCATGAGATCATGGAGGTAAACAAATGAAAAGTTCGCGAATTTTCAATCTATATCTGCCAAATGTACTTAACTTGACAAAATATAAATGTATTATAGCATGAAATATTTCCAAAACGGTTGACACTAAGAAAAAAGGTATTTTGGCAAGGTATGTATTTTAATGAGCTTCCCATTTTCCCTGAAATTGTTTTTGCCTATCTCTAATGGTTTCTCAGTTAAATGCAGTTTTTGCAATATTCACAAACATATGGTACCTCATACTTTAATCAAAATCATTAACATCAGTTTTTAACAAAATGAAAAATAACAAAAAAGTAGTTTGGGGTGGATAAAATTTTGTGAAAATGTTCATGTCCCATACTTGGAAGATATAGAACTTAATTGAATCAGGTACCTCAAAACATGTATTTTCGAGTGAAACTCGCCTTACGTAGGTTGTAGAGAAAGCAGGCCGACTTTCTTTCATCAGCAAGAGCATGGCGAAATAAACAGTAAAGTCATATAGCTTCATTTGAAATCACTTCCAGCCAAACATTTTAAGCATTATTAAGGCAGGATTTGAGGCATCACTTTTGAGACGAATACTACAATATGCAAGGGAAATGCAACGTGGTTGGAATACAATACTTTCTTACCTACCATCTAGAGGAAGTAAAACGGGAATGTTAACTTTGTAAGAATCCCTAAGTTTTGCTGAAGGTTTAATTCAACTGGTCAAACATATGTAAGCTATTGAAAATGTATTCCCTAGCAATTTTTTTCTGAATCCTATTATGTTCCCCAACAAGTCTGTAATTCACGTCGTTATATACCTCAGAGAAGAAATGCGCGTTTCAGTTTTTACGTATACACTGTCATTTCTGAGCGGCCAGTGTAAGCTGCACTTTGCGATATTTGAAAATTTCAATAACCCGCAACTCGCGGTTCCGTTTGCTGTACATGGAATAGATATTCATTAGTAAACACAGTATAAAAAGCAAGATGAAGTCTGAGAACGTCTTGTTCGTCGGTGCAATACCAATACCTAGTTGGATATAAATTTAAAATGTTAGCGAAAATTTTCCTGGAAATTATCTTTTAAGATTTTCATCGACAAGGGAAAAGTTGGATATAAATTTAACACTTTAACGAAAACCTTTCCTGCAAATAAACTTTTAAACTTTATTCTGATCTACCAAATCCTGTCCTCTTTCTTGTACCTGTGGTCTCATTTGAGTAACCAGTCTTTCCTTAAAAAGGTTCTGAAGCACCCAAGGAAATCACTCAAAATGAGAAAGTCACCCAATTTTCGATGACGCACATACAAAATGGTTTGCTATATTACACACAGCTCTGCACTATAAGTAGAAATGCTACCATTAAAATCGAATGTGTGGGTTTCAGTTCCATAAACATATGCACATTCAACACCGTTGGTACACTTAGATCCATCGGTGTAGATCAAAATTCGGTAATTGTAATCTGACAAAAATTCTAAAAAAAACAAGCGCGGATACTAAACGCATCGTAGACTTCCGGTACGCCACCATCCCAAGATCTACGTGAGATGTTGCAACTAACCATCGGGGTACACCTTCTCTCCCTAAAGAAACTTCCTAGGCATTCCAAAATCATGCTTTCTAAGCAACTCCCAAAAACGAACACCTGCGGACCTTGGATTAATGGAGCTGTTCCTATAACGTTCGCCCAGCGTGGTGCTGAAAAAATAAGCAAACGTTGGATGTATAGGCATGCACTTAAACCCACAGCTATAGTTTTCTATCAGGACATCATGCCAATATTGCAGAGGAGATTCTGCCCATTCAGCGTAAAGACTCACAACTGGGCTAGTTGGAAAAGCTCCGACAGCCACACGAATACCTCGATCACGGACTGTGTCTAATCTTCTCAACATAGATTGTCGTGCTGAAGAATAAACGATACACCCATAATCTAACCTGAATCGGACCAGGGCGCGAATACAGTTGCAGCAAAATTATTCGATCCGCTCCCCAATATTTGCCACTTAATACACCACACGATATTTAGAGAACGGTCACATCGCGCTTTCAGCTGTGCACCGTTACAGTTAACGCAAGTTGGAGCTGATGCAAATGCTTTCGTGTGAGAATTCCTCACAGATAACGCATGTAGCTTCACCAATACAGAAATTACTTGATTCAAAAGCGCTGACACTTATAACATCTCAGCGGGCAGGGGATAAATAGCCTAACTTCAATAGCTACATACCTTGACTTAGTACTTTGAGGGACATCTTCTCGATCAAAGGTAAAGAAGTGGGTACGAGTGGGTACGAATTCACCACTTTCTTTCCGTTGAACCCGATATACAAATGTTTCACCTTGATTTCAAAATTTTGTTGAATCCCCTCGTTGGATTTACTGTCCAATTCCGGGTCTTTACCACACCGTTCGAGGACCCTCAGTCCTAAGCCGCAAAGCGTAAACGAGGGATATTTTTAGAAGCAGAGGATAGCCGTAGGATCTGTGCACAAAACTCGAATGATCCACGTTAGCCCACATTTTCTCAGCACAAAATGTCGCCAGTTTCCACCATGCAAGGACGGGCGCTAGAAAGTGCAAGTAGGTGAGCTCAATGACTTCGTTCAAGCATGAACTAATACATAAACAACTCCATGCATTGCAAGGAGCAGCTTGCACATTAAAAAACATCCATTTTGTAAGTGTTAACCTATAAGTATTCAGGCCGCTTCAGATTAAATCAGTACCTCTTAATTTCCAGAGATAAACACAGGTTGCATATTATGTCAAAGGAGAAAGTACACATCCACTCCATAACCAATGCCATTTTAGGTTGCAGTAGTATTGCTATCTCTAGGCTCTTGCGCCAGTATTCTGTGACCGTCACGGACGACCGAGGTTGTTATGACATTCACTCTGAACGGGAGGTCCTCGCTTCAGGACTCAGTTCCCATAAATGGCGAATTGCCTCGGAGGTGCACTAAACTTAGGGCTGGAATAGGTCATCCTGTTCTTTCATGCGCTACCGCATGCTATAAAAACGGGCGCTAAACACATTTATAAAACAAATTTGATGCGATACATTCACATGACTTTCTCAACCCTCTATCTTTATTAGTGGGTGTACAAACTATTTTGACTAAAACTTATCTTTCCATCTACCATATTTTAATCCAAATAAACCTTTGCAGAAATAGCTACATTACACACACATTTCGTTATATATACAAAGAGAACAGCGATAGTCAATTGTTTAAGAACTCGTCACTATATGCCCGCCTTAAAGTTCCATACTGTTTCCATGCAATGGCGAGAAACAACTGTAAATCGACGGGACTAAAGTATTGAATAATTGAACCTTTAATAACGGACATCTCAGAAATGGCTTCTGCCACAGAAAAACTTATTTTAAGTAAATTGTGTGCTTTAAACAGATCTACATTTTTTGTAGTACGTGTTCGTTTATCGCTTAACGTTGAATAGTATACAGAATTATACGAAATTCCTTCCGAATGAAGAGGACTTCACAGGGTACTCCCAGAAAATTCAAGATTTACATTATGTCATGTAAATATATGTCATGTCTTTAATATATTATATTTTAATCAAAATCGTTAATGCCGTTTACTGAACCTAAATACCAAGTGTGGTATTTATCCGACTTTTCGCTCTTGAATTATGCTGTTCACGGACACACAGACACACACCACGGACCTTTTTCTAAAAAATGTTTTCTTTGGATTCAGGGGTCTCAAAACATGTATTTCCGGTGAAATCTCGGTATCGAATTGTTGGGTGGAATGCAGTATCTTCTCTACCTACTATTTACGTAGTAGAGAAAGTAAAAATCTGATGCATTACATTCACATGATGACTTTCTCTACACTCCAGCGCTTATTAGTAGGCATGCAATTTTTTTACGCAGTTTATTTTCCTATCTACTTAATTTTAACGTAGATAAGCTTTTCCGGCAATAGCTGTATCACACATTTCCTTGTAGATACAAAGGGAATAGCGATAGTCAAATTTTTCAGAAGTGGACAGTATACGTTGGTCATAGAATTCCATACTATTTCAATGACATCACGAGAAATAGTTGAATATCGACAGGACTGGCTAAGTGGCTAAGTGCTGAACAATTCGAATTATTAATAATGAGTATCTTCGAAATGGCTTATGCTACAAAAATTATTTGAATTAATTGCATGTTTTAAAGACATCTACATTTTTTGTGTAGCGCGCTTTGCTCTATCGCATAACCAGTTATACAAGATTATACAAAATTCCTTCTGAATGAATAGGAATTCAGAGGCTATTCCTTGGAAATTCAAGATATACATTTTATTTTATGTAGGTAAATATCTACAACTTATGGTATTTTTAATCAAAAATCGTTAGAGCGATTTTGTGAAAATAAAAAATTCTGAAAAGTATTCTATGTAAAGTGTATTTGGAGGAGGGAGATTTTCTTAAAAATCTTCGTGTCGTAATTTTGAAAGATACTGAACATAAATACTAAGTTTGATGTTTATCCGATTTTTCGTTTTTGAGTTATGCTGTTCATAGATACACACAGAGACTCTCTTACAGATTTTTTCTAAAAGTGCTTATTTTGTTTTATTCAGAGGGCCTCAAAACATATATTTCCGGTAAAATTTCTGTATCAATTTTTGGATGCAGTATCTTCCTTACGGAATGTGCGCGGTAGAGAACGTGAAAAGGTAATTTTTTCTCTCAGGGTTTACTGAGTAATCTGTGGTCCCTGAATAAAATGTATGGAAGAGAAACTAAAGTCTGAATTGAAAATTTTTATTCAAAGTTTACACTGTTAAGACGTTCCAAAAATATGCATATTGAATTTTAAAAATAATGGGCGTCAGAACAGACGTTTAAAATAGATCATATCTTGCTGAATACAGATGTCTGGATACAATATGAATGCTTATTAAAACAATCTGAGTTGTAACATTCACAAGACTTTGTCTCATTCCTCCATAAACTATTCTTACTAAAGCTTATTCGTTTATCTCCCGAATTTCCCGTCCCTTTCCATTTATTATTTCATTCATCCTTTACCCCATTTGGCCTATTTCAGGTTTGGAAGTGTCGGCGATGGTGTTTCGGTGCAGCGTGCAGAGCTAAAGGATGTTCTCTGTGAACTTTCTCGGTCCCTCGGACTTCGGATGGCTGCAGGGGTATAAGGAGCGCATACTTGGGCGGGGGAGGGGGACGTTGGACCCTGTAGGAGTCCCTGGTCCGACTGCCGGGGCGTCTATGTTTGGAAACTGTAGGGATGCTGTCATTGCTATGCCGTCATTCCTAGTTCCGGTCGCCCGGTGTTTCGCTTAACCATATCCCTCCTCCCGGGTGCGCCCTATCGTGGGGCGACACGAAGAATTTCAATAAAATTCCCTACCCCAAACTACCTTCATGTGGAACATTTTTCTAAAGTTCTCAGTTTATAAAATATGGCTCTAACATTTTGATTAAAATACCATGTATTAAAGATATTTACATGGCAGATAAAATGTGTATGTTGAATTCTGGAAATAGCCAGAGGAGGATGGTCATTTTAGATTCCCATTAAAAAAAATTAAATTGACCCTAAAATATCCATCATAACGTTCTCCTCACAAAACACGACTAATGGCATTTACTTTCTCCTTCTATTTATTAAAGACATTCCTTTTTACAACGCTAGTTTAGGGGATATTGTACAGTCTCGAATTAAATGCTGCACCCTGTATATCATAGTGTCATTTATTCTAAATTGAAAGTTACCAGAAAATTTTTGTTTGGTTTAGTATAACTATGAATTGATATTATAAATATGTTCATTATTAAACACTGACATTGTTGATATAGTTTTCACTCGGGGTACAATTGACAGCAAAAGCGGCCATGCTATAATTTGGTTGCAGTGGGGTGAGGTGCGCTAATGGCTTTAGTTAAACAAATCCTGTAATTACTTAATGTCTTGATGTATCTATAATTTACACTAAATACTAATTTATTAAATTAAAATACAGTCATGTTAACCTGCTAATATAGTTAGTATTAAAATGAAATGAAATGTTGTCGCAGTAATCTCTCATGTTATCTTATTTGCTGAGCGCCTGTTATTGTTTGTTTATTTTGAATTTTGGGTTCTTTGTCCTCCGGCTAGCTATTAATACTCAGTCGAGCAAATATCTCTGAGCAGGGCGTGTAAACGGAAAGGAGTTGTTACTAAAAGATAACACTGATAAAAGAATTTGTTTTTATACTTTTATTGCCGTCACACTTAATTAATAGTTCACATCTGTAATCTTTATACACGCCTGACTGAAACTGTTATATTTCCGAATGTAATTACTGTCGTAATAGTTGTCGCGTATTTCAGATTTTGTAACTAACTTTACGACGCGAGAGATTCTGTAGAATTGCGTAATGTGTACCTCGCGAATGATTCTGTAGAACTGCTCGACGTTTACCTCGTCAATGATTCTGTAGAACTGCGTGATGTGTAACTCGCGAATGATTCATTAGAACTGCGTAATGTATACCTCGCGAGAGATTGCTGAGAACTGCGCGATGTGTACCTCGTGAGTGATTCTGTAGAATTGCGCGATACTTGCTTTTGGCTCAAGAATTTATACTCCCTCACCCCGATATGCCTAAACATTATAATAGAGCTGCTATTGGTTATTAAATCGCGTCAACATTAGCGTCTGTTTTGTAAGTCAATCATAATTACAAACACATATGCTCTAGGGAAGATATTCCCTCCATTTCTAAAAAAGGGCACGCTACCCTGACGTCATTTGTTTGTCTCTTCTAAGTGATAAACAACTCACCCCATCGCTTCATTGTTACCCACTCCTATTGTCAGTTTCAGTGAGGCCGTGTAAACTTATTTCCTAACAATGCTTATAGCTAACAAACATCTAAAATCATTGTCATACAATAATCTGATGATATATTCATTATATTTTGTTAACGCATCTTTTTATGTTGAGAATGTTGTTTGGAAATAGCAACGTGAAGCCTAGCACCCTAATTCAAGTAAGTAAACAATGTGTAAATATGCATTAATTAAATCAATATTGGGGGTCTCCTCGTGGCCCCACTAGCAACGTCCACAGTAAACAATTCGACAACGTTGAAAAAGAATTACACATTTTGAAATTTTCAGCTATTACGTTGGTGGAATTCTCCCATAATTATTAATCTAAGAGGTCCATAAACCGATGTGCATATATGCCATTTTAAAACTTCTGTTGACAAGAGTTTGTAGTATTTTCGTTGATTGACATGTGTTTTAAAACTTCCTCTGCAAAACTCTGTCCTATAATATTTCGAAACCCCACTACTGTTTGTTCCCTAAATTTAAGAGGAAACTGCTCAAGTCGGTCACAAGTACAAAAGTCACTGCACAGCCAAATTGTGAGAATAGATACGATTAGTCACCATAATGACGACACAACAGACCGTTATCTTATCGGGCAGGAATCCCCTCCAGCCCCTTACTACTACTACTTCTCCCCACCAGAAGCAAGGCCGTCCATCACACCTGCCCGAGCAATCACACATTTATAGTAAGTTTTGCAGACTTTGCTGTCAATACAGTTGCAACACAGGTATGAAATTTACAACTTAGTAACAAGAAGGTAAGAAAATAAAGTCTATATATGTTGAAGTATCTTTAATTTTATTTCCAAAATTTATATCCGAATTATAAACGTGATTTTAATTTTAGTTACAGCATTTATATATAAAACCATAAATTATTAAAATGCTTTTAATCGAGTGAGTTTAATGTTACTTGTAGAATTTATATCTAATACAGTAAATGTATTAACATGTTCGCAATCGAGAAATTCAATATTTTTTAAAATTTGTGTCTAAAATCATAAATGTACTAACATAATAGTAATCGAGTGATTTTAATGTTATTTGAATAATTTACATCTAGAACCATAAATGTATTAACATGTTAGTAATCGAGTGATTTTAATGTTATTTGAAGAGATTTTTCTAAAACCATAAATGTATTAACAAGCTCATACTCGAGAGGTTTGAATAATGACTACAGAATTTGTATCTAAAACAACAAATGTATTAATATGTTCGGAATCGAGTGATTTGAATTTTAATTACAGAATTTATATCTAAAGCAAAAATGCATTAATATGTTCGTACTTGAGTGATTTAATTTTGTGTACAGAATTTGTATCTAAAACAACAAATGTATTAATATGTCCGTACTCCAGAGATTTGGATTTTATTTACAGAATTTGTATCTAAAATAACAAATATATTAATATATTCGTACTTCAGAGATTTGGATTTTAATTACAGAATTTGTATCTAAAAGCAACAAATGTATTAATATGTACGTACTCGTGTGATTTGACTTTAATTACAACATTTGTATCTAAAACAACAAATGTATTAATATGTTCGTACTCGTGTGATTTGACCTTAATTACAAAATTTGTATCTAAAAGCAACAAATGTATTAATATGTACGTACTCGTGTGATTTGACCTTAATTACAAAATTTGTATCTAAAACAACAAATGTATTAATATGTTCGTACTCGTGTGATTTAAATGTTATTTACAGAATTTGTATCTAAAACAACAAATGTATTAATATGTTCGTACTCGTGTGATTTAAATTTTATTTACAGAATTTGTATCTAAAACAACAAATGCATTAATATGTTCGTACTCCTGTGATTTAAATTTTATTTACAGAATTTGTATTTAAAACAACTATTAATATGTTCGTACTCGTGTGATTTAAATTTTATTTACAGAATTTGTATTTAAAACATAAAATGTATTAATATGTTCGTACTCGTGTGATTTAAATTGTATTTACAGAATTTGTATTTAAAACAACAAATGTATTAATATGTTCGTACTCGAGTGATTTAAATTTTATTATGTTCATATTCGAGAGATTTGGATTGTAATTACAGAATTTGTATCTAAAACAACAAATGTATTAAGTTCGCACCCCGAGAGATTTTAATTTAAATACAGAATTTGTACCTAAAACCATAAATGTATTAAGTTCCTACTCGAGTGATTTAATTACAATTGCAAAATGCAGAATATATATATAATTTGAAGCTCTCCAGGAAATTACACATTAATGTTGAAAGTACTGTCTAAGTAGCATACCATTCAAAACTGCTCAATGACGCAAAAATATTATATTCTAAAATTACTTCTTTAATTGCACAAATATTTGCAAACTTTCACAGTAATTGGCTGTTGTAAATTCATAGCTACCCATATGTGCTGTGTCAAACGGAAGAAAGTATTTATTTACCATATTTTCGGGCTTAACAGTATTATTCTGGATTTTCGCGAATCTAATGCGCACCTTTTTTTTTTGTCCAAATGCGTATTCAAAATTGTGGTGCTTATTAGATTCAAAGGCGCATTAGATTCGAGAGCAAAATCGTTCAGGTTCGCCGGTAACTGCATTAAAATATTATCTTACCTATCTTATGGCAGTATGCAGTATTTTTTTTTGTTTGTTTCTTTATTGTCGCTTCAACTATAAAGTCATATCGCGACTACTTTTAGAATACAAAACGATTACAATGAAAATACGATATTTTAAAACAGTAATAGTAAACACAACATTAAATTCTCTGGGCGTGTTATACACTGTTATTCAGTTTCGTCGTTTTCATAAAGTTTAAAGTTCTTTGTTGTGCTCAATTTAGGGCGTCTGGTATTTAGTGCGTCACATCTTTCTCTGTGTTGTAAATAGTGACGACAGGCTGTAACGAAATGATGAACTGTGAGGTTGGATTTGCAGAGGTCGCACACAGGAGGAAGGTCACGGTTGAGGAGATCTTTGCGCGTTATAGAAGTATGTCCAATACGTAGTCGAGTTAATACAACTTGGTCTTTGTGGTTGAAATGATAGTTTTGAAGTTTGGACTCGGAAATGTAGGCATCGTGTAACTTGCTTCTAGATGTGGCTTTCCATGTTTGTCTCCATTGATTAATGCAAGTCTTTTTGATGAAGTTGATGAAGTCCGCGTGTGGGATCTTGAATATCCTCAGGGAGATGTTTGGTGGCTTCTTTGGCTGCCTGACCAGTTGATTCATTTCCCAGAATTCCGACATGAGACGGAGTCCAGGCCACTGATACTGTTTTACTTGAGAATAGTATTTGGTTGTACATTTTCTGACTTTCTTTAACAAAATTTTGTGGGGTAAAGGTTTGTTGAAGGACTGTTAAGGCACCCAACGAATCGGTAAATATATCGTTATATACGTTATCTTTTTAAGTATATATTCCAATGAAAGTTGAACTGCAAACGATTCACAAGAATAGACAGAAAGATAGTTGGGAAGACTAGGTTGTATGGTGTAATCAAGGAATACCGCTGCACATCCATCATGACCATCAAGTCTGGATCCATCAATGAAGATATGAGTGTGTGTTGAATAAAGCGTATACAATTCATAAAACAGGCGTTTATAAGAAACGTAAGTAGTAACATACTGAAGTCAGCTCCTCATGACCCTGCTGATAAACCTTCAGTATATTAAGCCGTTGGCCACAATCAGCTTTAAGGAGTTTAAGATGAGGAAATCAGGTGAGCACACCAAGAATGTGAACCACATTGACTATAGGGATTTGGTGCTTGTCATGATAAGATTGGATTCGATAAGTGTTTGCGAGCCTTGGAGGTGACTATGCACTTACTTTTTGATGGGGCGAAATTTAAACCTGTGAGATAGTTCCAGTTCAAGGATTGTTGTAAGCAGTTATTAAGTAATCTTTGTGTTGTTTCAATTGTATTGCCTTTGCAATGTAAGGTGAGATCATCAGTAAATAGTAGACCTTTGACTGGAGATTTGATGTAGGAAAATACATTATTGATGGCAACAAGGAATAACTTATACTTAAGACTGAGAAACGCCTGTTGGCTCTGACTTTGAAGGGCGAGTTTTGAAGGAAGTTATGTATGAAAGCTAACATCCTTCCTCCTATTTGGTAGTCCTGTAATGTGTGGAAGATATGGGATTGCTAAACTGTGTGTAAGCTTTGTTTATATTAACATTAACTATAATTAGGTATTGATTGTTGGTAAAGGTATAGTGAATTTCAGATTCTAGAATGTTAAGGTTGTAAAGAGTTGAATGGTCTTTTCGAAAGCTACTTTGAGCTTTGTCAAAAAAGTTATTTCTCTATAGAGACCATTGGAGCTGTTTATCGATGATTTTTTCCAGAAGTTTGCACGTGGTACAAATTAGGGAACGAGGACGAAAGCTGTCGGGTAAAGCACGATCTTTGTTGAATTTAGGGATGGGTACAGAGATTACCACTGATCTGGGAAACAGTTACTGACCCACAGGTGGTTGTATATGTGTAGAAGATAGGTTAAACCTTCTTTTTTGGGGGGGAGAATTTGCTTGATGAATTCATAAGGGATGTGTCCAATCCAGAGCTCTTGCTGTTACAATGTTTAAGTGCTTCTTGAAGTTCTGTCAAAGTAAAGGTGTCGTTGAAAACTTAGTCGCTATCAAATAATAACGTCGTGTCCAAGTTTTCTAGGTCATGTTCCTGTTAATTAAATATCGTGCAGCGTTTGGAGTCGCTAGATATTTCAGAGAAGTTGGAAGCGAGGGTATCAACAATCAACTGAGGATCAGTTGAAGGAGTTGTGGAGTCAGGAGATTATTGTCTTTCTCACTTCGTTACATTTATCGTTACATTATTGCAAGGGCGTTTCAATTATTAGGTAGTAAGGAAATGGAGGACAAACAGAAGAGCATCTTATGACGCTTTCAAGCGTAAAGTGACTCTTTGTGCCGAAAAAAATGCTAACGAAAGACAGGAAGATAGTTAAACGTAGCGGACAGCAATGTTCGCTTATGACGGCAACAGAAATTGGCATTACCTACTTGCAATTGAAGCCAAACCCTGTTTCTTGTAACCTTGCCCCGCATACGTATCTACATATACTCCACGCTGTGTTTCGTCCTCCTTTAGCTGGATGACTAATGTAGATCTTCGAATGGTGACAAGCAAGGCGTGTGCAGTGCAAGGATAGACGATAAAAGCGATATAAAACACATGGGGTGACAGATGCACTGCTTTCATCATACTGAGAGGCAGGCTTAAACCGAAGGAATTTCCCATCCCTCTATTTGTTGATAATAATTTATATGCATTTTGGATGTATTACCTTTCTTATTAATATATTTAATTCATACGGATACGAAAATGTAAATTTGACAATTATCTTCGAATATATTAAGGTAAATGATCATGTTAAATAAGGAACTATTTTTATCGCTTAACTATCGTGTTCCTCTCACGAGAATGTGTCTGTAACAAACGTTTTGACATCAACAATTCTAGCGCTAACTGAGAAGGATTACGGCTCTACTTTCAACATATCAACAAGACTTAAGGTCTCTTAGGAAACATACCTTTTCTGCTAGTAGTGCTGAATGGCCAGTTGCTTTTGTTTGCTTTCCTCGTCACAAATTTTAACAACGTTAGCAACTATTTCTCGGGCTTGACTGTTTAGAGTCCTTCCTTTCTTACTGGGCATTGTAAATAACTTTATAAATCACTAGAAAACGCTTACACGTCGCTCCAAGTGAAACACGCTGTGATACTAACGTTGTGCGATGCTTTAAATGTAGATAGTACATCTATTTATGGCATCGTGAGCTGTCATATGGTACTATCCGCCCTCACTCTTCCGGAAAGCAGAACACCCCGCAAACGTTTTCTCGTCAGAGACATACAGTATCATTTACACGACAGCAGCTAATGAGAGATGACTGGTGTACGTGACCGTTAAGACGTACAGGGTAAAGTTACTTGGAACCTTAGCAGAAGGGTAGCTATTTGTAATATTGACAGTAGTAACTGTTCATTTATATAGCATAGGTATTTCGTGTTCATTTTAATAGGTAATGGTAATTTCTTTAACTGTAACAGTGGCACTTAATAACAATAGACTACTTCAAATACAAAATATGTTTCTGAAACGCTATGCACAAATCACTATTGTGCAAAATAAATTTTGGGGTGCGCATTAGATTCAATGACGCACTAGATTAGTGTAAATGCACTTTTATTTTGAAATTGAATTGAGTTTTTACTTATGAACGCTCTTTAACTTATGTTTCTTAGCGTCCCATTGGGCGTGAAAGACCAGACAATTTGCTCAGAGCCCTCTATATCAAGCTTGAGGTTCTTTTACGTGCCGTAGATATACGACATTGAACCACCAGCTTGACTTCCCTTCCGAAGGAAGACTAGCTAAGGAATTTTACACCCGAAAAAACCCATCAGATCATCAATCCATCAACATCAGATTTTTCTCACAGCCATGCAAGGAACATGGAATTTCAAAGCCATAGCCATCATTTTTACTTTCACCACTACGTATAGTAAGTAGGGGAAGTATTGTATTCCACCCAAAAATTTGATACCGAGATTTCACCGGAAATACATGTTTTGAGACCCCCTGAATCCAAAAAAAGCATTTTTGGAAACATGTCCGTGTGTGTATGTGAACAGCATAACTCAGAAACGAACAGTCGGATAAACACCAAACTTGGTATTTAGGTTCAGTATCTTCCAGAAATGCGACACGAAGGTTTTCAAGAAAATCCCTCCACACCAGATTACCCTTTACATGGAACATTTTTCGAAAAGTTTAATTTTCTCAAAAATGGCTCTAACGATTTTGATTAAAATATCATATGTTTAGGATATTTTCATGACAAATGAAATGTATATCTCGAGTTTTCTGGGAATGTCTCCAAAAATATTCTTCATTGTGAACAACTTTTGCATAACTGGTACACCATAAGAAGGAGACGAAATTTTACTACACAAAAAATGTAGATCGCGTTAAAATACACAATTTATGTCATATACATTTGTTTTGTTGAGTGAACCATTTTCGAGATATTTCTTGTTATTCCCTTAAATTTTCCAATACTTGTACTTTTTTCAAATTCGTTATTCATTTTTTTAGTGCTGGTAATGCAAAGAGAATGGAATACTCCACATAGCAACCAGCTCTTAAAATATTTGACTATAGCTTAAAACCTACCATATTCCCCTTGCATCTATAAGAAAATTAGCAATAACATTAACATCTCAATTAACATGAAGCATATGGAGAATAAGCGTTTGTAAAAATAGTTTGTACAAGAGCAGAGAAAGTCATGTGAGTGTAATACATCAGATTATTTTAATCACAGGACCTCAAAATATGTCTGTCTGCTAAAATCTCGGAATCGAATTTTTGTGTGGAATACAATACTTTCTCTAAGACTAAGTTTATGATAGAGAAAATAACAATTGTTTTTCATTGATTCAGTTGCCCTCAAAATTTGTATTTCCGATGAAACCTCTGTATGGAATTTTTGGATGGAATGCAATACCTTCTCTACATACTATGTACGTGGAAAAGTAATACCTAAACGGTAGTGACTAGAGGAAGTGATGTGAACGTAAGATACGAGATTTTTTCTTTATCTTTGCAAGACGTTGTTGTTGTGACCTCTGAATTTATTCCTCCGTCTTCCCATAAACATTTGAACGTTGTTATCCGATTAGGCATATACAAAATTAATACTTAATTTGAAACTATTTTTTAATGAATCCTACATTAGTAAGGTATGTCTGCGAATTTGTAAGGGGAAAGAGAGTTGTGCAACGGCACCACATCAGTTTTTTAGACTTTCTGATAATAATAGATATTTGACATCAGTTGCACATAGGGTTGCCAGATTTCTAAATTTGGGGCATATCTACAGATTATACAGATATGGTTGAGGCAGTATTTTTAACGCTTAAATGATTTCAGTCTAATTATATAATATATAAATTCAATAACAGCCCGGCTTAAAGCAATATGTGTATGTAACAATATATAAAAAAGTGTATACTACAGTCATTATATATGTTTATATTATTGTATCCATGCTTAATAACGTTATGTGAATATATTACGTAATTTAATAATGTAGCAGCTGTGAGAATAATAAGTTAAAAGTTGCTAACAATGAGGTAACCTTGAGGCAATAATGAGTTTGAAAGTTTAAATGCTAATAGTCATTATTGAAGCAACAATAATGTAAATTTTGAGACAGTTTAAAAATAGCCAATCAACAACCAGAAAAAGCTATAGTTAAATGAAGGTATTCTATTGGAGTAGAATTAGCCAATCAGAAACTGAAAAAGAGAAAAGTTTATAAATTTAGAGTTCAGTTGGTTGCAGACAGCGTTACTAACCAGACGCTAAAAGTGTCCTCAAGAAATTTAATACTTATTCGTGTGGGACGAAAAATAGTTTTACGTGTTAAAAAGTGCAAGTAATTAATTAAAAAATCTCACAGCTCTCTATATCAGTGAAGTGTTATTTAAATCGTACCAAGTATTAATAAAAGGAGTGAAGTAAAATTATAATCTGTGTAAGCCTACATTCTCAGTTGTACCACAACCCTGCCAAGACATCCATGTCTCTAACAATAATACTGACACAGCCGAGGCAAACATAAATACATGATATTTAAAGAAACAGTTCAATTACAAAGTTAATAATTTTTTTAAACTTGGGCAAAAGCCACCTGAAAGTACATTTGGGGCGAAGGCTACCGTAAACTGTTTACTATACGTGCGGTTGCAACTACTACAAGTTCAGCTCCCCAACAGTTGAAATACATACAACTCCTAAAATACTCCTTTCTCATGGTCCATCGTTATACTTTCTCTGATTACGTATAGCAAGTAGGAAAGTATTGCTTTCTAAGCATTCCACCCAAAAATCCGATACCGAGATTTCACCGGAAATACATGTTTTGAGGTGCCCTGAATTCAAATAAAGCATTCTTGGAGTCTGTGAATTTTCAAGAAAATCCCCCAACCCCAACTACCCTTCACATGGAGAACTTTTCGAAAAATTTTATTTTCTCAAAAATCCATCTAACGATTTTGATTAAAATACCATTAAGGTATTTTTATGGCATATAAAATGTATATCTTGAATTTTCTGGGAATGTTCCCAAAAGTCCTCTTCATCCTGAATGACTTTTGCACGACGGTAAACCGTAAGAGAGAGAACATTTTACTGCACATCAAAATGTAGATCTCGTTAAAACACAGAATTTAGTCATATACATTTTTTTTGTCTAGTGAACAATTTCCAGATATTCCTTGTTATTTGTTTAAATTTTTCAATACTTGTACTTTTTCTCAAATGCAATTTTTACTTTCTCTACTACGTATAGTAAGTAGGGGAAGTATTGTATTCCACCCAAAAATTCGATAACGAGATTTCACCGGAAATATATGTTTTGAGAATATATGTTTTGAGAATCCAAAAAAAGCATTTTTGGAAACATGTCCGTGTGTGTGTGTGTGTGTCTGTGTGTGTGAACAGCATAATCAGAAACGAACAGTCGGATAAACACCAAACTTTGTATTTAGGTTCAGTATCTTCCAGAGATGTGACACGAAGGTTTTCAGGAAAATCCCCCCACCCCAGATTACCCTTTACATGGAACATTTTTTGAAAATTTTAATTTTCTCAAAAATCGCTCTAACGATTTTGATTAAAATATCATATGTTTACGATACTTTCATGACAAATGAAATGTATATCTCGAACTTTCTGGGAATGTCTCCAAAAGTATTCTTCATTCTGAACGACTTTTGCATAACTGGTAAACCATAAGAGATAGACAAAATTTTACTACACAAAAAGTGTAGATCGCATTAAAATACACAATTTATGTCATATACTTTTTTTTGTTGGGTGAACCTATTTTAGAGATATTGCTTGTTATTCCCTTAAATTGTCCAATACTTTTTCGTAAATGGGAATTCGTTATTCATTTTATTTTATTTTTATGTCCTGTAAAGAGAATGAAATGCGCCACATAGCAACCAGCTCTTAAAAGATTTGATTATAGCTTAAAGTCTACCATATTCCCCTTGCACCTACAAGAAAATTAGCAATAAGATTAACATCTCGATTAACATGAAGCATATGGAGAATAAGCGTTTGTAAAAATAGTTTGTACATGAGTGGAGAAAGTCATGTGATTTGAAACGGCAACTCTAGGCCGAGCCCGAGAACTGTAATTATAGATAATTTATTAATTAATGTTTATTGATGTTAAATCATGCTATGTACATATCTTTTTCTTTTTACTGCTTGTATAGTTTAAGAAGGGTGATTTAACGTTATGTATGTATCTAGGTTACTAATATTAGAAGAGTTATAAATGGTTTAATGTAAATAATTTAAGTGCTATGTTAAAATACTGTCCACGACGAAATGTTTTAGCTACAGGAATAGTGCCTTCGAAGGCAGAAAATCTAGTTTATGACGTCTCTCTGGTCGCAGGGCCATTATTCCTACAGCGAGGGTGTAGAGCTTTTGTCCCTTTATTTGATAATTCGCCGTGACCATGTGAGAGAGACAGATAGCTTAACGGTAAATTTAGGAAAAGCCGCGATTTATATTAAACTTGGACCAGTGAGATCCCTGGAAGTTTATACGAAATAATGAGACGCGTCGAGTGGCGCTAAAAAATGGACCAATAGGAAAGGAAGCAGCCCCAGAAGCCTGCGACTATAAATGGATCTGCTAGGAACAAATCAGGGGCATTTTGGCATTTCATTTCAGTTTGGCATTTTGTCATGTGTGTTTAGGGAGAGATGCTGCAGGATGTGTGAGATATCGCGCCAAAAAGGGAATAAAGACAGTTTTAGAAACACACTTAAGAACCGCTACTCGTAAAGAGATAATAAGCATATTTAAACTTCGTGTCATATCCGCGCCGCGTTTTATTACTCGCGCAAAACTTCTGGAATCGTGACCTTGATTGCCAACCCAGCTGCCGAACCTAGGAATGGTTTATGTTTAGCTTTATCAACGAAAGCGATATAACACCTTTGCTTACTCACAGTGCGTAACACATATAGTCTGCATAGAAAGTGGCTGCATCTGGTTGTAATTTTAAAGAGAGCTGCATTATCTAAATAGTACTTATTTTATATTTGTTATATTTATAACCATGGCTCCTATGTTTTCAAAGTTAAGTGGTAAGGTGTTACATAGTCAAAGTAGGGAAATAATTGCAAATGTCATCGACTTCATGAAGCAAGAAGCAGAGATGAAGGAAGAAATTATATCCGAGTTCCACAAAAGTGAGAGTGAAAGAAAGAGTAGTCAAAGCAACTGGTGTTTCACCGAGTTCCGTTCCCAGAGTTCTCAAAGACAAGAGAAAAAAAACATATGGATGAAAGAGTACCATTTGACACACCTGGGAAGAAACATAAGGTCCCTAAACGTATTACAGAAATAGACGATTTCGAATGCGTCATTCTGCGCACGATTCACAATTCCTATGTGGAAGAAAAAACTGTGCTAACAATAAGCAGATTGCTCATCCATCTGCTCATCCAATAAGCAGATTGCTGAAACACAGCAGAAACTTTCAAGGTGGTGCTACAAATCTCAGAAAAATTATTAAAGATTTAGGGTTCAAATGGAAGAAACCGAAATCAAATAGAAGAGTTCTAACAGAAAAGCAAAATAAATTAATAAAATAAAAAATAATAATAAAATAAAAATAAAAAGTAAATGATGCCATGATAGCTTAGTCGGTTAGAGCAACGGCACGGAAAGCCTAAGATCCGTGGTTCAAATCCCGGCTATGGCATTGCATTTTTCAGTCTGATTCTACCTTTCCAAATTACTATAATTTTATATGTACTTATATCAATGTGTACTTATATCAGCATCAATTTTCAAGGTGGTGCTACAAATTTCAGAAAAATACTATAATGTATGAAGATGAGTCATACATACACAGCAGTCATACAGCATCTAAAAGTTGGAGTGACGATAGCGAATTAGGTTTGCAGGCACCTGTTGCCAAAGGGCAAATACTTATTATCGTTCGTGCTGTTGGAAAGATCGGCTTCGTTCCAAATGCCCTTCTTTTACAAGTCTCAACAAACAACAGGAGATTTTCATCAAGAAATGAATACAGAAAATTACATGAAGTGAATCAACGCCATGTTGATACCTAATATGCCTGCTGGGTCTGTTCTGGTCATCGACAATGCTTCACAATGCGTCAACACTCAAATTCACAAACCACCTACCTCAACTTCCTTGAAAGAAGAAATGAGAGCTTGGTTACTTAGACATAATAAAGCTTTAGATGAAAGCATGAGTAAAACAAAGCTATATAACTTAATTAAAGCCAACAAACACCTTCAGAAGTCATACATACTTGACCAGATAGTAATACAACATCGCCATAATGTACTTAGACTGTCATCGTATCGCCCAGATCTAAACCCAATCGAATTAATCTGGGCTGATATCAAAAAATGGGTGGCATGCAGAAATATCACTTTCAAATTAAAATATGTGGAGCAGTTATAACGCCAGCAATTTACTGAAATTGGAAGTCCAGATTGGGAAAATGTATGGCGACATGCTGAATAAATTAAGAATCATTATTCCGAAAAATACGGAATTGCAGAAAATCAAATAGAAATAATTCTCATCCAGGATAATGGTGCAGAAAGTAGTGACAGCAGTGATGACGGCAATAATGTGAGTGATTCCGCAGAAGAGGAAGGGTTGTTAGATGTGGAAGAATTGGAGGCAATGATTGACAGCGTTTTTTATATTAAGCGCTTTTTACAGCGTGGATTTTAATATACTGTATATAACTAAGTTTATCAGCGCAACACAGTGCATAACCGTTGTGGATATTTGACGATGACTGTCCCACGCACTCCTGCAGCATGGAGACGACCGGCCACCACCTCATCTGGTAAGCAACTTGCATCATAGCTCTCATTAAGATTTTCACGTGTCTAGAACTGTTGCGCCGATTATAACAGCGGTGGACAGTATATTAACGGCGGCAATACCAGTGTTGTATACTACGTGGGTTAGTTAAATAAAAATAAACGGCAGTGTCATCTTTTCATAACCAAAGCACGTCTATGTCTTCTTATATCACCACCCGAGATCGACGCTTCCTTTACCAAGGATAAGTCCATGCGCCCATATAATTTAAGGAAAATTACTGCAGCTAGCCGAGGATAAAATTGCAGAGAACCAGCACACTGCGAACTTCTGGAACCAACATGGGAGATGCATCAAGGTAAGCCTACGAGCAACGGACAGGAGGAGGTGACTGCCGCAGAGTGTAACACATCAGAATTTTTTTGTGTTGTAGCTACATACAAACAGAATGGAGTGCTCCACATAGCAACCAGCTCTTGAAAGATTTGATTATCGCTTAAAGCCTAGCACATTCCCCTTGAACCTACAAGAAAATTAGCAATAAGATGCAAATGTTTATCTCGATTAACATGAAGTAGATGGAGAACAAGCGTTTGTAAAAATAGTTTGTACAAGAGTAGAGAAAGTCATGTGAGTGTAACACATCAGATTATTTGTAGGAATAATTCATTACAGCTTAGACGAAGATGGAATTTAAAGTTAATATTTTTGGATTTCAGTGTACTGGATAATATTATCTGCCTTTCCGGCGTGGACGATGCTGAATAGGAAACGGCACAATTTGCAATAAGACTTTGTGTATGCTGTCAGATCTTGCAGTAAAATGCTATTGTTTAGAATAATCGCTAATATAAGAACGCTTTCTTTTCTGCATGACGAAATAAAAGAAAACAATATACAGCACTTAAGCCGCTTCACTCTGATTCCGCAGACCACGAAACAAGATGATAGCTGTGTTAGAACCAGAGCTGCCTTAAGCGGTTATTAAATGTAGCAGCATTCTCTCAACCTTGGCGTGTACACGCAGATAATGTATGCCCGTCTAATAATTAAAAACGCCAGAAGTGATAGGCTTGTAAAGTAACCAACTGATTAGATATTATACGCTGGGAAAGCGTGCAACATGTCTGAGTCGAACAACTTTACGCAACATACTGCGCATGCGCTCCTGGTCTCCTGTTCACCAAGCGCAATGTAAATAAATGCAGTGAGTGGGAGGAGTGTGTTTGTGTGTCTATGCGTCAAAATGAGCGATAAAAGAACATGCTCCAAACAGTTTTGGAGGTGTTCATGTGCATGTTTAGGGAACTTCCTTGTCTTTGGAAGGTAAAAGCCAAAGAATATAGCGATTGACTGGAAAGGGAGAATCTTACGAACAGCTTGTAAACAACATTAAGGAAATAGACCCGGAAACTAACATGGAGATGGTACATAAAAGCTTACTCTCCGAGAAATATTGGAGAAAGGGATTACAGAAAGTAAGGGAATCTCGAAGGTCAGATAGAGGAGAAGAAGAAGAAGAAGTGTACAAATTACACATTTGGTACTACTGCTACCATTTAAACTACTCACACACACTCTCTCTCTCTCTCTTTGCTTGGTATGCTCCATTAACTTCTCCCTTAACGTGCACCATCATTGCAAAATGTAATTTTAAACCTGTCAGATAAAATAGGATACTCTCCTGTTTTATTCAACAGCCTCATGTTATAAATTCATTCATTCATTATCTGTTTACCCTCCTCATATGTAGGACTTACACCCCCCAGGACTTACAAGCGGATGCCTGGGGTCAGAGGCCCGTCGAGGAGCAGACACTCATGGATCAGACAGAGCATCCAGGATGGGTGATCAGCCCGATGTCTGGTATGGGATGAAGGAAGTAGATGAAACGAAATGTAGGTGAAATGGATGAAAGGAAAGGTGATGATGGAGCAGTTGGTGGAATGAATGGCGGGGGAAACCGGAGAACCCGGAGAAAACCCGCCCAGACGCCGCTTCGTCCACCACAAATCCCACATGTAGGTCCCTGGGATTGAACCCGGGCCGCCTCGGTGGGAGGCGAGCGGTCTAACCACTCGGCCACGGCGCCGCCCCCTCATGTTATAAATAATTACACGAAATAAAAATTTAGCGGAATATACAGAGAGAGCCAAAAAAACTACGAACCGGCTGCGCGGTGTTTTTCCTATCCGCGTCCTCGTTGCGTTGCCGTCTACTGCTATCATAAAGAGGCGCGGATGAAACCATACATTTCTAAAACTACTTTTAAAGGCTTTACTTACCAACTTTAAAAGGAGATGCTGAAACTTGCCACCATCGTTGTTTATACATTTTTGGCACCTCTTTAGGAAACACTCCATCACTCGCCGTAGTTCACGTTGAGAAATACTGGTAATTTCCTAGCGGATATTTTGTTTTAATTCTTCCAGGGTGTGTGGATTTGTCTTATGCACTTTATATTTTAAGTTACCCCAGAGATAGAAATCGCAGGGTGTTAGATCGGGGAACCGAGGGGACCTCAAATCTCTACAGTTAATTCTGTCCTCAAAGACACTTTCAATTGTTCTCATCGAAATATTGACCGTATGAGCTGTTGCAGAGCCTTGTTGAAAAAAGGCAAAATCACGCTCCCTATCTGTTAATTCACTAAACAGGAGGCAAAATTGTATTCACATATGTAGGGGCGTCAACTGTTGACTCGAAAAAAATTGACCCTGTAACTCTTTCTCCACTCATGGCGCACCATACTCCAATTTTTTCGTCATGAAGGGGTACTTCTTGAACAATATTAGATTTGTCAGAGCTCCAATAAAGACTATTTTGTGTACACACATATCCATGAAGGTGGAACCAAATCCCGTCCGTGAAAAATGTGAAATATGGATCTATTTCGCAATTGTGTACACTATTGAGACTCCACTCACAAATGTGCGCCTAATTACAGGATCACCACGTTGAAGAGCATGTGCCACAGTTATTTTATATGGTTTTAACTTCAGCTTTTTGGTAGCTCTTCGCGCAGAACCATAAGAAATGTCTGCCTGTTGTGAAAGACGCCTAAGTGATTTTGGGGGGAATTCTCAACGATACCGATGTCGTCTAATGTTTCTTCGGTAAGAACCGTACGCCGTCTTTTAGATTTCTTAGCCTGAACACTTCCTGTGGCCTGAAATTTATTGTAAAGTTCATGGATTGTTGTACGGTCTGGAACTTTTACACCTGGAAATCTTTCTGCAAATCGTACTTTCTTTTGGCGAGCTGAGTTAACACATACAAATCGTAAATAAATACCAGCTGTGCAGTAGTAAATATATAGTGAGCAATAATATACTTTGTGACTTAGTACAGGGAAAAATAATAAATAACTCGTAATAACTGAGCTACACCACATCACCGTCAACTCAATACTGCACTTCACGCTGCAGAGCAAAACCATGTCAACAGCGTGACCTTGTTTATAATAGCAGTGCGTTATCATGTTTCCACACGCCCGGTGGAGAAACACCGCGCAGCCGGTTCATAGTTTCTTGGCTCTTCCGTTATATATAATATATACATATATATATATATATATATATATATATTAGTGTGTCTTACATGTGGTTATGGAATAATTCACGGTGTTCAAAATAGTGTCTTTCAGATGTAAACACACCTTTCAGAATCTAAATTACAACACAACACTGCTAAAAAACACCTTTTGATGCACAGTACATTCGCTTGCACACAGCAGATTGCTGCTACCCTTAAAATGGTAGTAAACACTGGCGAAGAAGATACTATGTTCAACGGTAGATGTCGTTATACACAAAACTGGAAAATCCCGGTACCTCATCTTAGCAGACTACCCTGTTTTATTCAACTCTCCCCTCCTTCTAAGCCAAATTATTTTCTAGCTCAATAAGGAACACAAACCTGAAATGTTTAAAAATTCTGAAAATTGCATTATAAAGGGCAGTTTTTGTAAAATAGTTTAAATTTGTGTTTTAAAACGCATAACCCAGGAACGACTTAACACAATATGCTCCAAGCTTTGCATCTATACTTCTTTATATAGATATAAGATATGGTAAAATATTCAAAACACTCAATAGAATTCTTTGGTTTCGGAAAATTCACATATCGGTCCCCTTAAAGAATTTTTCACACAGTAATTTGGTTATTATGTATATATAAGCACTATCAAAATGATCGGTCGCTGTTGCCCCATAAACTTGAAGTTTACTTATAAGCTATTAGCAAAAACAGTCACGTGTCTCTTTCCTTTAGGCAACCAGCAGGAGAAATGTATTACACATGCTAGAATTTTATATTTAAACGAAGGTTAAGCTCAATATCGCACATAAATGTACTAGAATTCTGTCTAAGTGCGTAATGATTTAAAACGAAATTATAATAGTAGATTATGATACAAGTGTTAAAAGTAGGGTTTTATTTTGCGAGTAGGAATGATTGCGAAACGAAGGCGTTTTCGTTGGGTGTATTTTTCCTGGTTGTTTATGGGTTTCTTAACGTTTTAATTTATTATTATTATATAATTAATTGAAATTAATTATACTTTTTACAGACCTTAGCCGACCTAGGCAACTTTTTTAATAGTTATATTAGTAGGTATATTTTTAAATTTCCAATTTAAAATATACTATAATAAATACAAGTATGTATTGCATTCAAGTGGTTTTCTCTACACACTCCTCTACATACTATTCTTCCAAAAGCATAATCTTCTCTATGCTTAGTGTTAAATGCATAAGCGTTTGCAAAAATAGTTTTTTTTACACGCTTCGGTTTAGGTTGAAAGTTAAGCGATAGCCAAATGTGTTATGAGTAGGTCTGTTAGCTTCAGCTTGCAGCTATTGTAGGTTTTGTTTTTTGTTTTTGCTTTTTTTTTAAACTCTCTTTTATATGTGAGCTTTTGAAAATACATTCTCATATATTTATGGCAGTAGACAAGTGTTACAGACATCAGCAATATCGCCCTGTGGTTCCGAGTTTGGCCGCTAACCGGTTAGACTTCAACTGTTGAAGTTAATAAGCATATCAATACATATTAATCTGCTATAAAGTTGCCAACAGTAGGAAAGGCTTTTACCTCGAACACCTTGACCTCGAACTTTCTCGATTAGCAGTACTTTAACTCGATGCATCGCTGCATAATTGTCGGCCCTGACTCTCGTGTTCAATGATAGTGAACGATTCAATAACATTTGCATACTTTTCAATTTCATTAAACTGAAATCCATAAAACCTTCCCTCGTCCAGTAAACCGTAATAATTTTGCGAGACAAGAGATTTAGAATGATAAAAAGATACATTCCAGTAAATATACAACAATTACATGTAAAATAAATAGAAATTCCGCTTTATAAAATCATTGAAGACCTGGTAGTACTGCTGATTTCTGTCACGCATGCTGAAATTCTTCCTGGTACCCCAATAAACTGTATTAAACAAAGAACTCACTTCCTAGGCTATACACCATTTCCTATCCAGATTTTGCGCTTAACTATAGATAAAAAGTCACAAAAAAGCAAAACTTAACCCCGCAACCATGTAACAGAAGTAAGATGAACAATTTACGTGAGGGAGTTGGTCATGTCCATTACTGAATGTTCGCGCTCATTTACCGTCATCGGTTACTAAGAGGTCACTAGTGGTGAAATAAAATTTTAAATCCGCACGCTGTGCATTTTATTGCATCCCAGCTCTGGCCTATCATAACATTTTGTACCAATTAGCTTGGTACAACTAGTCTATAATCTTAAGTTATAATATAATGCATTAGAATTTAACCCTTTGCCAAGTACGTGGTGAAAATCTGTAACACTGAATCCGCCTTAAAAATACCTGTTTGCTGTGAAATCGTAAAACGACCTCCACTCCCATAACTTTAAGGGCAAGCCATAAAAATTGGCAAGTATACACGAGACTTTTACATGTTGGTTATCAAGAGGAAGGACTAAACTAAATACAAAAATAAAATTTTGAAGTGTTGGCACTCACATGACTTTCTCTACTCACTCTTGTATAAACTATTCTTACAAATGCATATTCTTCTATCTACTTCATGTTAATCGAGATAAACATTTGCAGAAATTGTCTTATTGTTTACTTCCTTGTAGATATCTTGGAAATAGCGGAATACAGTAGGCTTTACGCAAAAGTCAAATCTTTTAAGAATGGGTCACTACGTGATGGCTTTGAAATTCCGATCTCTTTGCATAGTCAAGAGAAGTTTGATATTTAACAGGCTTCTCGTTTTTTAGTTCTGTTGTTCACAGACACGCACACATGTACCTTTTTCTACAAGGAGCGTGTTTACGTTTTTCTACCTGGTACCTTTTTGGGTTCAGGGCGCCTCAAAATATTGATACATTAAAGTGGCATGGGGTAGAATCGGTGATTCACACCAGATGTGGCGTAAAGTTGGCATGGGGTAGAATCGGCGCCTTACATCAGATGTGACGTAAAGGTGGCATGGGATAGAATCGGCCCGTCGCCCCACCAGATGTGACGCACCCGTGGTGCCATTAACTAGCATCACTTAAAGGATGTGGAAACGTGGCACAGAATGGCTTCCCTACGGTTACCGGTTACGTTACCCTTTAATGACACATGTAAGTCCTATTCCCAATCTTTCAAAGACTTTTAATTTAACTAATTAAACTAAATTTGAGGCAGTATTTTTAACACTTGAATAATTTCAGGCTAATTATATAAATATGTAAATTCAGTAACAGACCGCCTTAAAACAATTTGTGCATGTAACATTATATAAAAAGTGTATATTACAGTCATTTTAAATGTTTATATTATTGTATCCATGTGTAATAATGTTATGTGAATATATTACGTAATTTAATAATGTAGCTGTGAGAAATAGGTTTAAAGTTGCTAACAATGAGGTAACAATGAGGTAACCTTGAGGCAATAATGAGTAAGGAAGTTTCAATACTACTGGTCATTATTAGAGCAGCAATAATGTAAATTTTGAGACAGTTTAAAAATAGTCAATCAACAACCAGAAAAAGCTTTAGTTAAATGAAGGTATTCTGTTGGACTAGGATTAGCCAATCAGAGACTTGAAATACAGAAATGTACTAGTTTAGGCGGTTGAAATCAATTCAGTTGCCTGCAGACAGCGATTGTAACCGGACGCGAGACACATCCTCGAGAGATTTAATACGTATTCGTGTGACGAAAATAGTTTACGTGTTAAAAAGTACAATAATTAATTAAAGATTCTCACAGCTCTCTATATCAGTGAAGTGTTATTTAAATCGTATCAAGTGTTAATAAAAGGAGTGAAGTAAAATTATAATCTGTGTAAGCCTACATTCTTATTCGTACCACAACCGTGCTAAGAGAAACGTGTCTCTAACAAATACTGACGCAGCCGAGGCAAACATAAATATTAAATACTTAAAGAAACAGTCAAATTACAAGGTTAATATTTTTTTTAAACTTGGGGCAAAGGCCACCTGAAAGTACATTTGGGACGAAGGCTACCGGAAACTGTTTACTATACGTGCGGTTGCAACTACTACAAGTTCAGCTCCCCAACAGTTGAATTATAATACATATTCTTCAAACTGGCTTTCAATACGTAGCAGCAACTACCTACTTCAAATTACACTTGCAAAAGAAAAGAAGAAAGAATTAGATACATGGTAAATTTACCTGAGCGGCAGAGGAGATCCGGTAGTTCATCGTCGTCAGCCTAGCTCCTACGTCGCGAATGTAAAGTAAAACAAGTTTTGGAACTAACCGGCAGAGATTCCTGCTAGGCACGTGGTTGGTCAAAAAGAGACTGTCCAAAACTCGTAAGTTTAAATATCCACCGAATGTTGCATCGTTTCTATACCAATAGCTGACGGTGGTCTGTCAGCAGAATTTACTCAATTTCCACGTGTATCAGACAAAAGTGAACTTTTCCTCTAAACCGTAAGTTACCCGATCTCTGCTTACATCAACATCCGGGAAATGACTAGCCAGAAATCTAAAGACAATTTTCTTTAGTTACGTAAACCACGCCTGTCCTGAACATCTCAAACTATATAAACTCATATTTATCAAAAATCTGTTGAAATAAAATTATAACCGTCATAATACATATTTCCGGTGAAATCTTTGACATACATTTTTGGGTGGAATGCAGGGCCTCTCCTACTTACTATACGTAGAAGAGAAATAAAAAAGATTCTGATGTGTTACACTCACATGACTTTCTCTACTCACTCACATGACTTTCTCTACTCCTGTACGAACAATTTTTACAAACGCTTATTCTCCATCTACTTCATATTAATCCTATTGATAATTTTCTTGTAGGTGCAAGGGAATATGGTAGGCTTTAAGTGATAGTCAAATCTTTTAAGAGCTGGTTGCTATGTGGAGTATTTCATTCTCTTTGCATGACAGGATATAAAAAAAGAATAACGAATTCCCATTTTAGAAAAAGTACAAGTAATGGAAAAATTCAAACAAATAACAAGAAATAACTCGGAAATGGTTCACTCTACAAAAAGAATGTATATGACACAAACTGAGTGTTATAACGAGATCTACATTTTCTAAGTAGAAAAAATTTGCCTACCTCTTACGGTTTACACGTTATGCAAAAGCCATTCGGAATGAAGAGCACTTTCGAGGACATTCCAAAAAATTCAAGATATAGTTTTATTTGTCATAAAAGTATCTTAAATACAATTTTTACACCTCTATAGAATTGTTTTGAATAAAATGTATTCAGTTTTTGTTTTCCGCGCATTCTCTGTGGAATAACAACGAAAAACAAATGACATTTTAATGAGCATCTTCTAATGTGACTCTAATGTGTCTTCTAATATTTGCACCTTGAAAAATCCCTGAATCCAACAAAAAGCAAGAGCTTATGGTTTGCAGGAATTCAGAACTATTGTGTTTCCAATTTCACACGCGAGGCATTTAGATTCTTTTTCGCTGTTTCGTATTATAACTAGCCACCTTTAAGGGGAAGGGGCTATGAATAGGCAGGCAGAGGTTGAGACTCTTTTTGCTTCCAACGTAACTCTTGGAAGGAAGGGATGAAGGTAAAAACCTGCCAGGTCGTGACACCGGCTAGTTCTGCCTAAGCCCCGCGTCACCAGTATTGCCAACACTTCCTCACAAATAATGACTAGATGGTATCTTTAAAAAGGCATTATTTAATAAAAAAAAGGCTAGATATAATTGGCATCTAAAATAACCCATATTTTCTTTGCACAAGTTAAACCCCATTAATACATTCTAAATACCATAACTGATTAGATAATTCCATAATATTGAAATATTCTAAAACAATAATTTATTTAATATAAAATTAGAATTTTCTGCATTACTATCTTCACTGAAAAGGTTAGCAAAAGTAACGGTTAAGTGGCCCTTCTTATATAGTTGTTTTTTGGCGACTTTTGGAAGGAATTGCTGCCAACGTGAATCATTCGAGTTTTAGACACACAGATCCCTCGACTACGCTACACTCCTCTCCTTCTAAAAAACATCCCTCGGCTACACTTTGAGGCTGAGGGTCCTCAATCCCTTGGCTACGCCTTGAGACTGAAGGATCTCAATCATGTTTTCAGCTATGTTGGGATTTCAAATGTTGACTTTGAAGACCAAAGTAATAAGTATCGCCTAAAATTGTAATGGAATAAGGCATATTGTTGCTAAGCACCAGCACCGTACGTTAAACATATCTGATATTGAAATATGAAATTTACTGAAATTCTTTAGGTAAAATATGTAAAAACTGATCAATTCTGTGTGTCAGGAATCGTACAGGTAGTGGGAATTCACCCTAACCTTTTTCAGAGCTATAGCGCAGATGAAATTATGCTACTTAGGCTAGATTTTGGCTAAGGGGTTTGCTAAATAGGCTAGATTTCAGGGTATAAGCATTTTATGATTTTATATGGCTAAATGCTACTGTAAAAATGTTAGCTTTAGCCATAAAATAGCTAAGTTGGCAACACTGTGCGCCACCCGTTTGTACCGTGGCAATTGACACAGCTATCAGGAAGGGGGCCCCAGAATCTCACCAGATGCCAGGGAGAAGCGCAAGTTCTACCGTGCTGCCGCAGCACATCAACACGATTTTACAATCCTGAAACAGATGAAAAGAAATTATGGGAGAGGAAAGTCATAGTGGACGAGAAATTCGCCAGCCGACCCGGGGAAACCACGAAAAACCCATGGTCAGAGCGGTCGTTCCGAAGGGAAACGAACCTGGGACCTCACGAATGCGAGCCTCATACATTACTCATCTCGCTATGTGCCTAAGGGGGAAGTAATTTAAGATTCCCTATATAATTCTATCTAATTTATTTTCTCCCTCCCTGTATCTTATAGTCTGTCGCTCCTTCCTCTTTCTATCTTCTAAGTACGTGCTTCTGAGCACCACTGTCATGTTTTTTTGTTTTTTTTTCACAATGGGCAATAAAACTGCTTTTTCTACGGTGTTAACAAACACAAGACAAAGAATGTAAACCTACGTATTTTAAATTGACATTCTGAGAACTCTTATTTGCGCTCTGGCTTGTAAAATGCTTTCTGGCATACACAAAACAGGTGAACAATGTACGTATCGGCAACACTGTACTGTTTCAGTTTGGCGGCTTACCTGTCTGGAGATTAGTAAGGTAGTGGGATTATTTTTGTGACGCATGAAACCACTCATGTGAACAAAAGCAGAGCTCGAAGCGTGAAATCAGGGAAAGCCAAACACGCATAGGCGTTAATCTGTGAACCAGCATGGAGGGGGGCGGAAGCAAAGTAAGTAAAAGCCATACAATGAATCGCAGTATAAAGTCCATTTAAAAGTAGTTTACAGTCACTTTTCAAGGAAAAGAGAAAAGCTCAGCACGATTGCAATCACGTAAGCTGAAATTCTGGAAAAGAGAAAGGCACTTACATTCTGCGAATTTAGCCAGCCTCAGTTAATAACAAAGTCAGAGACGTAAGAACCGTAAGAAGTGAAGATAGGCTGCGCGTAAAAAATCAGTTGGTGGGAGAATAAAATGTAGGCAGAACTAAAATTAATCGTGCCTCTAACTCCGAGGGTTACTCTTCTCTGGTACCACCAGTGGTACTTGCTCGTGTTATATTTTAAGTGTTCAGTGACACGCCTGTCTGATTAAGATATCGCGACTAGTGTGAGGGATCCTGCCGGTCAACATTTTAGCGACTCACGGCGAGTTAGGCATCTAGTTTCTTTTACTGCGGAAACAGTTATTTCAAGCCATAAAACTGATCCTGCAGAAGTTAACAGATATAATAATTCAGGTGTTATAGTCTTGAGTGATACAATTCAGAATCAGTCTATTTCTTTATTTCAAACGGTCGGAAACTCACTTCAAGAACTCAAATATTAGTTCACAATAAATTTCTCAAGTTAACTGGTGTTGGCCTTCACAATACATCCACGCATACTCATAGTTCTATCATTGGAGCAGCCGGCAGCAGAATCAACAGCAGATATTGGAGATAACGAGAAAAGGTGGCCATAACATTTCTGCTTCAAATTGTCACACCATCACGGCATCTTACATTCCAGCTTCAACATGTTGGTGTTGAGGCAATATTTGTAACACTTAAATGATTTCAGTCAAATTAATAAAATATAAATTCAATAACAGCCCGCCTTAAAGCAATATGTGTATGTAATAATTTGTAAAATGTATGTAACGGTCATTGTATATGTTTATATTATTGTATCCATGTGTAATAATGCTATGTGAATATATTACGTAATTTAATAATGTAGGAGCTGTGAGAGTGATAGGTTAAAGGTTGCTAACAATGAGGTAACCTTGAGGCAATGATGAGTAAGATAGTTTAATAGTACTACTTGTGATTCTTGGAGTAACAACAACGTAATTTATGTGACAGTTTATAAAATAGCCAATCAACAACCAGAAAAAGCTTTAGTTAAATGAAGGTATTCTATTGGAGTAGGATTAGCCAATCAGAAACTGAAAAGTAGAAAATTTTACAAATTTAGAATTCCGGTACCTGCAAACAGCGTTACTAACCAGACGCAAAAAGTGTCCTCAAGAAATATAATACGTGTTCGTGTGAGACGAAAAATAGTTTACCTGTTAAAAAGTGCAAATAATTAATAAAAGAATCTCACAGCTCTCTATCAGTGAAGTGTTATATAAATCGTATCAAACATTAATAAAGGGAGTGAAGTAAAATTATAATCTGTGTAAGCCTACATTCTTAGTCACACCACAACCCTGCTAAGAGAAACGTGTCTCTAACAAAAATACTGACGCAGCCGAGGCAAACATAAATATTTAATATTTAAAGAAGTCATATTTGGGACAAAGACTACCGGGTACCATACGTGCGGTTGCAACTACTACAAGTTCGGTTCCCCAACAGTTGAAATAATACAACTTCAAATCGGCTTTCCATGCATAGTGCAAACTCCTACAACAAAATAACTACTTCAGTGTTTGGAAAAGTTCAATCTGACGTACTGGTTTGGAGACGGAAAGACGTGAAATTCCAAATAATATGACACAAAACTATTCACCCACTAAGACAATGACCCTCCAGAACACATTAATAGTTATTAGCTTGTGGTGAAGTGATATATTTTTACTTTCTCTACTACGTATAGTAAGTAGGGGAAGTATTGTATTCCACCCAAAAATTCGATACCGAGATATCACCGGAAATACATGTTTTGAGACCCCTTGAATCCAAAAAAAGCATTTTTGGAAACATGTCCCTGTGTGTGTGTGTGTCTGTGTGCCTGTCTGTCTGTGTGTCCGTGTGTCTGTCTGTGAACAGCATAACTCAGAAACGAACAGTCGAATAAACACCAAACTTTGTATTTAGGTTCAGTATCTTCCAGAGATGCGACACGAAGGTTTTCAAGAAAATCCCCCACCCCAGACTACCCTTTAGATGGAACATTTTTCGAAAAGTTTAATTTTCTCAAAAATGTTACTAACGATTTTGATTAAAATATCATATGTTTAAGATGTTTTCATGACAAATGAAATCTATATCTCGAATTTTCTGGGAATGTCTCCTAAAGTATTCTTATTGTGAACGACTTTTGCATATCTGGTAAATGATAAGAGATAGACAAAATTTTACTATACAAAAAATGTAGATCGCGTTAAAATACACAATTTATGTCCTATACATCTTTTTTGTTGAGTGAACTATTTTCGAGATATTGCTTGTTATTCCCTTAAATTTTCAATACTTTTACTTTTTCTAAAATTCGTTATTCATTTTTTCATGTCCTGGACATGCAAAGAGAATGGAATGCGCCACTTAGCAACCAGCGCTTAAAGGATTTGACTATCTCTTAAAACCTACCATATTCCCCTTGCATCTACAAGAAAATTAACAATAAGATTAACATCTCGATTATCATGAAGCATATGCAGAATAAGCGTTTGTAAAATAGTTTGTAAAAGAGTAGAGAAAGCTATGTGAGTGTAACACATAAGATTTTTTAAGGAAAGATTTTTATCATCCGCGTAACAACTCATGAAATTTCACGAGTGTATAAAAAAATCACACGCTCCACAAGTTGCGTACATTTTATTTACAAACCATAACAAAAATGCACAATAAACAGTATTGCAAAATCAAAATGAAAATATATTGTGATATTTATGTAGGTTTAGCACCCGTGTTGAGGATAAGCAATTGAATCTTAAGAAGAAGGTAATGTCAGTGACCCACGAGATTGACTTTGTCCTTGAACGGCAAGCGTGCAGTGGACTGGGGAGCTTCTTGCGTAGGGTGTAGATAGTGTAACACCAACAGTTCAAGAATATTGCCAACAAGTGCAGTCCTACTGCAGGCAGTGTCAGTGGATACTGCAGTGTTAAAACGCGTTGTATCGCGAGTGTCAAACTAATATAATTCATTGGTGCAATGGCTAACTTTCGAAAAAGGGAAAAACCATTCATAGCGAGGCTCGCGAAATAATAAACCATGTAAACGAGCAATGCAAAAAGGAAGCAGAGCAGAAACAACTAATTTTACCGATTTCGCGAGCGGATTAGAGAACAGCAAATTACTGCGGTGTGTCTATGGGAACAATTAAGAATATAAGACAAGAAATTGCGAAGAGAACAGAAGGAAGCCCTTTACGCAGTGCAGGCATGACAAGACCTCGAAATCCAGAAAGAAATATAAATATAGACAATTTCGACATGTGCGTCATTAAGCGGACAATAATAGACTTCTACGTCAATAAAAAGATAGTTCCGACATACAGAAAGTTGCTTCCTGTAGTTAGAAGTAAGATACAATTTCCTTGGGGGGAACAGTCTTTAAGGAGCGTTATTCGGAAATTGGGATTTAGATGGCGCAAGTGCCGAGGAAAGCGAACAATCTTAATCGAAAAGCCAAGATTGTTGAATGGAGATGCAAATATTTAGCTGAGCTAAGCGAATACGGAAGACAAGGCAGGGATATCGTTTATTTGGATGAAACGTGGATGGGCAGTAATTTAACATTCAAGAAATGTTGCCAAGCTGATGGGATCACAGGGGTGCTTACTGATGGTAGTGCAGGAAACAGACTCATTGTTGTTCACGCATGCTCCGAGAATGGATTTATTTCTGGAGCATTGCTGATTTACAAGGGAGGATCAGTAACAGGTGATTACCATGGGCAAATGAACGGTGTGAACTTCGAACGATGGGTGAATGAACGCTTGATTCCAAACCTTCCGGAAAAATCTGTAATCATTCTAGATAATGCTCCTTATCACACCATTCAGATCAATAAGCCCCCAAATAAATACGACACTAAAGTTAACATGATGTCATGGCTTCAGAAAAATGGAGTTAATTGCAAAGAAAGCATGCTAAAGCATCAACTTTTTTCTTTGATAGAAATGAACAGACCAAGAGAAAAGGTATTTAAGATTGACCGCATCCTCAATGCACATGGACACTCCACTCTGTACGCCTTACAATTGTGATCTTAATCCCATGGGCGATAATAAAGCACTTCATAAGGGAGCGCAATGTTACTGGGGAATCTTCGTTATCTCGTTTATTGAGTTTAACCAACGAAGGAATCTCTGCGGTACCTGCAGAACACTGGGTAGGATATCACCGGCATGTTAGAAAATTATAAGATGGTTACTGGTCCATGGATCATGTGGTTTCTGATCGATCGATCAGATTATTCCAAATGCAAACGACAGTTCTTCTGATGAGCAAGAAGGGATATCATCCGATGACTCAGACTCCGAATCATCTGCATCGATCTTGCCCACCCTTTGGATTAATGAGGTTAGTAAAATATGAGGGGCATTCAAATGAAACCTAGTCAGAGGGTCTAACTTTGCACTACACGTAAGGTGGCACCACGTAACTGCGTTTGACGTTGCATAGCGACAGTGTGGTTTCACGCCGAAGAGGTGGTCACACAAGTTATCGTCCACTACTGAACATGAAGGCGCGTAAGCAGGAACAACGAGGAGTGAGTGAGAGCAAGCAGTGGAAACATGCGACTTCACCACCTCCAAAGAAATTAAAGGCCGTGCACACCAGTTCTGGTAAGGTCATGATGTCCTTCTTTTTTGACCACAAGGGCCCACTGCTTGTCGAGTTCCTGGAACAGAGGAACCATCATCAATGACCAGCGATATCAAGCCACTTTACAGAACCTTAGACGAGCCATCACGTCGAAACGCCCAGACTTGTTGTCCAATGGCGTTATTCTCCTGCATGATAATGCCCGCCCACACACTGCCAATGCGGTGAAGACGACATTGCAGCCGTTTTGATGGGAAACGCTGAAACATCCACCGTACAGTCCAGACCTTTCACCGTGTGACTTTCATGTTTATGGACCTCTAAAACAAGATATTCGCGGACATCGATTCACAACGGACGACGAAGTGTGTGAATGGATCCAGGCCTGGATGCGACAGCAGCCTACTAGCTTCTTCAAAGATGGAATCGACCGGCTAGTGTCGCAATGGGATAAATGTGCCAACAGTTTTGGCGACTATTTTTGAGTTAATAAAATTGTTACCGTTACTTTACACAAGTGACCGGGTTTCATTTGAATGACCCTTATAATATTCCACATTTATTATGTCATAAATATACTGTTTTACATGTATACACGCTTTACAAGTTCACTTATTGAAAGTATGATCATAATTGTTTTGTTTGATGCGGTAATAATGTACTATTGATGTTACTTCGCCTAATATTTGTTGTCGCGGAAAGAAAGGATAAGTACCTTTGGAACAGGGTGTAAAACAATAAAGCAAAGGAAAGAATAACACCGCGCTCTCTCAGGTTCGCTTACGTCAACCACTAGGACAAAGCTAAACTCCTGAGTCACAGACAGACAGTACTGACATTGTATTTGAAAAACCTGTACTTCTCGCACTTGAAACTGTTTAGTTAAGCTCTATACTTTGTTATGGCTGTAAATGAAATATATTCCTACTCTGTATTCACTCTTAGGTTGATCCACGTCAAAACAAACCCCAGGTGGCCAGTGCACCGTTATAATTTATCCTTCCGCCATTCGCACTAGAAATACTGTCACCCTTTCAGACCATGTGGCGAGTACAAGCGGCACGTAGTGCAAAAAGGAACAGAGTCCTTATTTCGACAACTGATACGGTGACTAGCATATTCTGTTAAGGGTTAAAGGTGATGAGATTGATGGTTGCAACAAAATAAACGTTTGCACATATTATAATAGTTAATTCTAAAATAAATGAGCGAAAAATAAAGTAACAGGTATGCGATAACATAATTTATTCGCGCTCTGGAAGCGGCACTTTATCAACTGTTGGCGGCTCATTTTAAAAAAGAAATTGTGCACTGTTACGCGAATTGCATTCTTCTTAAAATCACTACATTCTTGCATCGCGTATTTCATATGCTTTCTTTTTTTTCCGGGTGTAACCACTTTTCTCGTTTCAGATTTTTCTGCCCAAGCACTGTTTATATTTGTACTCGAAACACCGGTGAACTCAGAAGTTAATTTCACCATTTCTTTCGCGGAAACTGTTGGATATTTCTCATATAACTTATAATAAAGATTCAACACTATTGTTTTTTCACCACTAGTCAATGGTTTGCGCGGCTAATGCTTTACGTAATTCGACGAAAAAAATAAGAGCAATTTCACCGTCCGCTGATAATAAAACACAACTGCTGGTTTCTGGCTGTAAATGATATTCTGCGCCTACCTGGATGTCAGGTGACTCATACGAATTGCGTCATGGGACTTGTAGCTCTGTTTTACGGTATAAATCAGCGTTAAATAAAAAGTTAAATAAAAAAATAATATCTGTATAGAATATTATACTATTTAAGGATAAATTCATTCTAAAATTCAGAGATTAGCATGGGACTACTTTCCTGTGGGCATTGCTACCATGTTGCACCACGGTGCACTGACCACGTGGGTTTGTTTTGTTACGGATCAACCTAAGAGTGAATACAGAGTACATGGCAAAAAAGAAATACAAATTATCTTTACGTCACTCCCTACTTACTGATAGGGAAATATAAACATGCACAAGCAATGAAAACAAAGGTCAACACGCCTGATAGCTTTGTCATTATAGGTTAATCGTGATAAGAACTTCATAACGCACAAATGTTTTAGCTCAAAATTACTGTAGCCATTTAAATTATTTTATGCGTCCAGTGAGAGTAACTCAAGATTTTATTTTGAATTGGAAATATTGTGGGATACAACCTCCCTTCTCCATACGGGTACTACAGAGAGAGCCAAAAAACTACGAACCGGATGCGCAGTGTTTTTCCTGTCCGCGTCCTCGGCGCTCGTTGCCGTCTGCCGCTATCATAGAAAGGCGCGGATGAAGCTTTTAAAGGCTTTACTTACCAAATTTACGAAAGGAGAGGTCACCGTCATTGTCCATACATTTTTGGCACCTCTTTATGAAACTATCCATCACTCGCTGCAGTTCACGTTGAGAAATGCTGGGAATTTCCTGGAGGATATTTTGTTTTAATTCTTCCAGGGTGTGTGGGTTTGTCTTGTACATTTTGTTTTAAGTTACCCCAGAGATAGAAATCGTAGCGGATGAGGTCAGGGGACCGAGGGTAATCTTTGATTAATGAGGAACACTTTCGTGTGTTAGATGTTGCTCACCCTCCCTTTTATGAGACCCTTCTTATATAGACTTTTTTGTCGGTTTTGCGACTTTTGGAAGGATTTGCTGCCAACGTGAATCATTCGAGTTTTAGACGCGCAGATCCCTCGGCTACGCCCTGTTGTCGCTCCACTCCTCTCTTTCTATAAAACATCCCTTGGCTACCTTTGAGGCTGAGGTTCCTCAATCCCTAGGCTACGCCTTGCGGGTTAGAGCCCTCAATTTGTGTTATTTTTTAATTTAGAGTCAACTGAAAAATTCAACGCCACAGCCGGGATTTGAACACGGTTCTCCCGCTCTCCCTGCGGTTGCTCTAACCATTGAGCTACTGTGACAACATTGGGGCATTGAATTCCCCAATTGACTCAAATTGTTTCCCAGACATACCTACCAAGGCATCTCCATCGAGATGACAACCTTAGCGGCGACTGCTTATTGCAAGTACTTCAGTACTTATCCCGGCTGTGGCGTTGAATTTTTCAGTTGACTCTACATTAAAAACTTGCCTAGGCCAGGCTAAGGTCTATTAAAAGTATAATTAATTTACCTATGTTTGGATTTCAAATGTTGGAAGCGGAAAGGCAACGCAGCCAACGTCCCCATGCATTCAATGCGACTTTTGAGTCAGTAATATGGAACAAAAGTAACAAAATATGCCATATATTCATGAAAATAACTAAAGCACCATGTTATTTGTTCTTTATTGCACGTAATGATGTTTTGAAATCAGTAAAATTGTGCAGTGTATTCGTGTTACATGTGTATAATGATACCAGCCATAGTCCAAAATCAAAGTTTACCCGTAAAGCGTAAGGAGATCCAGATCAATGCCAAACAGTTCGAAGAACTGTTGCAAAATATATCATAACAGCTTGAAATTGTTTACAGTTGATTAATAACCTTCATCCAATTTCCATTGCTTAGTATAGTGCATTCCTGGCCCAGAGTTTATAATATCAAAATAATCGTATGGAGTAACCTAAATCCACAACAGTACTGACACGGGTCCCACTGAACAGCCCACGCAAAACTACATACATAATCGCCCTCATTACTACACCACGCAACCACATGCTGTAGTACTTAACTGGCCTCATATAACATAGCATTAACAAGCTTGCCATTCAATGCCGAAAGCCGCGTGCGTAAACGCATCTCATCATCTTCAATTTCCCAGTTGCATGTTAGACTCTTAACTGCATGAGAGAGGCGATATAGTTGCACGGCAATGTATGCTGGACGATCGCCACCGGGATGGGCGGGTGTGGGACCAGTGATTTGCCCCCTAGGAGGCACAATTAAAAATAAAATAAAATAAAAAAGAACGAAATCTAGCAGTAGATACACGAGAAATCTGCACTAATTTCGCAGCCACCTTATAAGAACCTACCTTAAAGTTACTGAATGTTTACTTTCTCTACTACGTATAGTAAGTAGGGGAAGTATTGTATTCCACCCAAAAATTCGATACCTAGATTTTACCGGAAATATATGTTTTGAGACCCCTGAATCCAAATAAAAGCATTTTGGAAACATGTCCGTGTGTGTGTCTGCAAATGAAATGTATATCTTGAATTTTCTGGGAATGTCTCCAAGAGTATTCTTCATTGTGAACGACTTTTGCATAACTGGTAAACCATAAGAGATAGGCAATATTTTACTACACAAAAAATGTAGATCGCGTTAAAATAGACAATTTATGTCATATAGATTTTTTTTTTTGTTGAGTGAACTATTTTCGAGATATTGCCTGTTATTCCCTTAAATTTTCAATACTTATACATTTTCTCAAATTCGTTATTCATTTTTTGTCCTGGACATACAAAGAGAATGGAATGCGCCACATAGCAACCAGCGCTTAAAATATTTGACTACCGCTTAAAACCTACCAATTCCCCTTGCATCTACAAGAAAATTAGCAATAAGATTAACATCTCGATTAACATGAAGCATATGGAGAATAAGCGTTTGTAAAAATAGTTTGTACAAGAGTAGAGAAAGTCATGCGAGTGTAACACATCAGATTTTTTGTCTTGGATATGCAAAGAATATTAATCTGTGGCAAAGGGAATGGTGCTGCACCTAGCAACCAGCTATTAAAAGATATGTCTATGCTTAAAAGCTACTGTATTTCTATATTGCCCTTGCAATTACAAAACAAGGGGAACATAGTACGCCTTAAACGATAGTCAAATATTTTTAGAACTGGTCGCTATGTGTAAAATGTAATTCTCTTTGCATGTCAAAAGATCGTTCTGCAAATGTTTATCTCGATTAATATCAAATAGATGGAGAATAAGAGTTTGTAAAAATGGTTTATACAAGAGTAAAGAAAGTCATGTGAGCGTAACACATCAGAAGTTTTTACTTTTTCCGCTAATTATTTGTAAGGTATTTCATACGCGTTTTGAGGTATTCTGAATTTAAAAAAATAGTTCTTAAAAATTGATCTGAGCGAGTTGTCTTACAGATAAACATAACATTTTATACTTGATTGAGACACCATATAAGGTTACCATGCGATGAATTTTAAGAGTATTTCCCACTCAAGGTTACCCTTTACATAGAAAATGTATAATTTTTTACTTCTCAAAACTGGCTCTAACAATTTTGATTAAAATGTTACGTGTTTGAGACACGGTGTGAAGTCCTCTTCGTTCTCGTGGAATTTTATATACATAATTAGGAAACTATAAGACAGGCAGATTAAAACTTCAGCTCGTTAAAATATACAATCTGCATTAAAGACGATTTTATACCAGCATTAACTATTTCCAAGTAATGCGCTGCTGCTGTTCTGAATCTTCCAGTATTTAAACAATTCACCTTCAGGCACCGTTCTTTTGTTTCTCGTTAGTTCATACAACCGAGCGCGATGGCTCAGGTTTTAACGCCTGTGATTCCGCATTGGGAGGTCGTGGGTTCAGTTCCTAAGTGAATAATGGGAAGGTTCATTCATCCCCTAAATTTCCTTTCTCTCCATTTCACTTCACCTTTCATCTGCTTGGTTTATTTCAGGGTTGAAAGTGTCGGCGGAAGTCTTGGTGTTGCATGGCCGGGAAAAGGATGCTCCTTGTAACACTACGTCCCCCAGAATGGGGGCGATCTCCAAGTCCTGGCCCCCAGGGGTTGCGTAAGCCCGCAGGGGAGGGGAGCCGGTTACACCAGTTGCCATCCGGGGAGTTTCAATCTGTAAAAGGTAGGGATCCCACTCTCTGCCCTGTAGTGCCTCCTGGTCCGGCCGCTCTCTGTCTCCTCCCCTCAACCCGCTCTCTCGGGGGCACTCCGTCAGGGGCTTCAGGCACAAACGATCTTGAGGTCGGGGTGCTAAGCCCCTCTCCACAGTTAGTCCTAGTCCTAGTACATGTAAAGAATATATGAAATAGCAATTACCTAGAATCAGACGACTGAAAAATGTATTACCATAGCCGAGGTTTAAACTACGGTTACTTTAATCAATTGAGCTACTATGAAGACTGCTGGTAGGATATTGAATTCCACAGCTAACTCTCATTTTTTCCGGTAAACCACAAGATCTCAAATTGCTTTGAATTGCGTGAATTTAATGTCCTCAAGGCTCATTGCCATGGTATAGCTGGCGCAAAATTTCTGGAAGCGTGACCGTGATTGCCACCTCAGCTGCCGAGACTAGGAATGGTTCATGTTTAGCTTAATCAACGAAAGCGATATAATACCTTTGCTTACTCAGAGTGCGTAACACACACAGTCTGCTTCTGGTTGTAATTTCAAAGACAGCACTACCTAAATAGTGCTTATTTTATATTTGTTATATTTATAACTATGGCTCCTACGTTTTCAAAGCTAAGTGTAAGGTACTACAAAGTCAAAGCAGGAAAATAATTGCAAATGTCCTCGACTTCATGAAGCAAGAAGCAGAGATGAAGGAAGAAAATATATGTTCACCCGAGTTCCAAAAAGCCTTAAGAGAGTGAAAGAAAGAGTAGCCAAAGCAATTGGCGTTTCACTGAGTTCCGTTTCCAGAGTTTTCAAAGATAAGAAAAAAACATATGGATGAAAGAATATAATTGGACACACCTGGGAAGAAACATAAGGTCCCTAAACGTATTACAGAAATAGACATTTCGAAAAATGCGTCATTCCGCGCACGATTCACAATTTCTATGTGGAAGAAAAAACTGTGCCAACAATATGTAGATAGCTCATCAACCTGAAAGACAGCATAAATTTTCAAGATGGTGGTACAAATCTCAGAAAAATTATAAAAGATATAAGGGTTCAGATGGAAGATATAAGGGTTCAGATGGAAGAAAACGAAATCATATAGAAGAGTTCTAATAGAAAGCATGACATACGATCTCAGCTGGAAGAGTACCTTAATCAGAGGTACAAATTAAAGCGTCAAACTATAGTGTATGAAGATGAGTCATACATACACAGCAGTCATACAACTTCTAAAAGTTGTAGTGACGACAGCGAATTAGGTACCTGTTGCTAAAGGGTAAATACTTATGGTTCATGCTGTTGGAAAGCTCGGCTTCCTTCCAAATGCCCTTCTTTTACAAGTCGCAACACAAAAAAGGAGATTTTCATCAAGAAAATTAATACAGAAAATTACATGAAGTGTATCAACATGTTGATACCTAATATGCCTATTGGGTCTGTTCTGGTTATCGACAATGCTTCACAATGTATCAACACTCAAATTAACAAACCACCTACCTCAAATGCCTTGAAAGAAGAAATGAGAGCCTGGCTACTTAGGCATAATATAGATTTAGATGAAAGCATGAGTAAAACAAAGCTATATAACTTAATTAAAACCAACAAACCGCTTCAGAAGTCATATATACTTGGCCAGATATTAATACAATATGACAATAATGTACTTAGACTACCACCGTATCATTGACGCTGTTCATATGCATTGGGTGTGATATTGAAGTTGGCCGCTTCCTCGATGCATAACAATTCTCCTCTTTCTCCGGCTAGCGTTGAGCAGTGTCGACTCTGTAAAGTCTACAGGGTGTGGTGAAGTTATATCGATTACGATAATAATAACATCGGCTCTGGTGAATATTGACTTTATTATACTGTTATGTTACGCATTCAGGAACGCGAGCCACCACTTCGTTAATTATCCGCGACTGGCATTGTGATGCTTTGTAGTCGGCAGTATTAAGATGTATTGAATAGGTTTTCCCTGCGTTCATAGCCGCGGCCTAACTTGTACGGTGCAGAGTTCAACTAAGAGTGTTACTCGCCGTAAGCTTCAGCGAAGAAGCGAAGTTACTTGTCCTAGGGTTAACGAAGAGTGTAGTTACATGTAGCAGGTTGCAGCGAAGAGTGTTACTTGTCCTAGGGTTTAACGAAGAGTGTTACTTGTCCTAGGGTTTAACGAAGAGTGTTACTTGTCCTAGGGTTTAACGAAGAGTGTTACTTGTCCTAGGGTTTAACGAAGAGTGTTACTTGTCCTAGGGTTTAACGAAGAGTGTTACTTGTCCTAGGGTTTAACGAAGATTGTTACTTGTCCTAGGGTTTAACGAAGAGTGTTACTTGTCCTAGGGTTTAACGAAGATTCTTACTTGTCCTGGGGTCTAACGAAGAGTGTTACTTGTCCTAGGGTTTAACGAAGAGTGTTACTTGTCCTAGGGTTTAACGAGGAGTGTTACTTGTCCTAGGGTTTAACGAAGAGTGTTACTTGTCCTAGGGTTTAACGAAGATTGTAGATACATGTAGCAGGTTGCAGCGAAGAGTGAAGAGTGTTACTTATCCTAGGGTTTAACGAAGAGTGTTACTTGTCCTAGGGTTTAACGAAGAGTGTTACCTGTCCTAGGGTTTAACGAAGAGTGTTACCTGTCCTAGGGTTTAACGAAGATTGTAGTTACATGTAGCAGGTTGCAGCGAAGAGTGAAGAGTGTTACTTATCCTAGGGTTTAACGAAGAGTGTTACTGGTCCTAAGGTTTAACGAAGAGTGTTACTTGTCCTAGGGTTTAACGAAGAGTGTTACTTGTCCTAGGGTTTAACGAAGATTGTAGTTACATGTAGCAGGTTGCAGCGAAGAGTGAAGAGTGTTACTTATCCTAGGGTTTAACGAAGAGTGTTACTTGTCCTAGGGTTTAACGAAGATTGTAGTTACATGCAGCAGGTTGCAGCGAAGAGTGAAGAGTGTTACTTATCCTAGGGTTTAACGAAGAGTGTTACTTGTCCTAGGGTTTAACGAAGATTGTAGTTACATGTAGCAGGTTGCAGCGAAGAGTGAAGAGTATTACTTATCCTAGGGTCTAACGAAGAGTGTTACTTGTCCTAGGGTTTAACGAAGATTGCAGTTACATGTAGCAGGTTGCAGCGAAGAGTGAAGAGTATTACTTATCCTAGGGTCTAACGAAGAGTGTTACTTGTCCTAAGGTTTAACGAAGAGTGTTACTTGCCCTAGGGTTTAACGAAGAGTGTTACTTGTCCTAGGGTTTAACGAAGAGTATTACTTTCCTAGGGTTTAACAAAGAGTGTTACCTTTCCTAGGGTTTAACGACGATTGTAGTTACATGTAGCAGGTTGCAGCGAAGAGTGAAGAGTGTTACTTATCCTAGGGTTTAACGAAGAGTGTTACTTGTCCTAAGGTTTAACGAAGAGTGTTACTTGTCCTAGGGTTTAACGAAGAGTGCAATTACATGTAGCAGGTTGCAACGAAGAGTGTTACTTGTAAAGTTCAACGAAGAAGTTACTTGTCCTAGGGTTTAGCGAAGAGTGTAGTTCCATGTAGCAGGTTGCAGCGAAGAGTGTTACTTGTCCTAAGGTTTAACGAAGAGTGTTACTTGTCCTAGGGTTTAACGAAGAGTGCAATTACATGTAGCAGGTTGCAACGAAGAGTGTTACTTGTAAAGTTCAACGAAGAAGTTACTTGTCCTAGGGTTTAGCGAAGAGTGTAGTTCCATGTAGCAGGTTGCAGCGAAGAGTGTTACTTGTCCTAAGGTTTAACGAAGAGTGTTACTTGTCCTAGGGTTTAACGAAGAGTGCAATTACATGTAGCAGGTTGCAACGAAGAGTGTTACTTGTAAAGTTCAACGAAGAAGTTACTTGTCCTAGGGTTTAGCGAAGAGTGTAGTTCCATGTAGCAGGTTGCAGCGAAGAGTGTTACTTGTCCTAGGGTTTAACGAAGAGTGTAGTTACATGTAGCAGGTTGCAGCGAAGAGTGTTACTTGTCCTAGGGTTTAACGAAGAGTGTAGTTCCATGTAGCAGGTTGCAGCGAAGAGTGTTACTTGTCCTAGGGTTTAACGAAGAGTGTAGTTACATGTAGCAGGTTGCAACGAAGAGTGTTACTTGTAAAGTTCAACGAAGAAGCTACTTGTCCTAGGGTTTAGCGAAGAGTGTAGTTCCATGTAGCAGGTTGCAGCGAAGAGTGTTACTTGTCCTAGGGTTTAACGAAGAGTGTAGTTCCATGTAGCAGGTTGCAGCGAAGAGTGTTACTTGTCCTAGGGTTTAACGAAGAGTGTAGTTACATGTAGCAGGTTGCAGCGAAGAGTGTTACTTGTCCTAGGGTTTAGCGAAGAGTGTAGTTACATGTAGCAGGTTGCAGTGAAGAGTGAAGAGTGTTACTTGTCCTAGGGTTTAGCGAAGAGTGTAGTTACATGTAGCAGGTTGCAGCGAAGAGTGAAGAGTGTTACTTGTCCTAGGGTTTAGCGAAGAGTGTAGTTACATGTAGCAGGTTGCAGCGAAGAGTGAAGAGTGTTACTTGTCCTAGGGTTTAGCGAAGAGTGTAGTTACATGTAGCAGATCGCAGCGAAGAGTGAAGAGTGTTACTTGTCCTAGGGTTTAGCGAAGAGTGTAGTTCCATGTAGCAGGTTGCAGCGAAGAGTGTTACTTGTCCTAGGGTTTAGCGAAGAGTGTAGTTACATGTAGCAGATCGCAGCGAAGAGTGAAGAGTGTTACTTGTCCTAGGGTTTAGCGAAGAGTGTAGTTAAATGTAGCAGATCGCAGCGAAGAGTGAAGAGTGTTACTTGTCCTAGGGTTTAGCGAAGAGTGTAGTTCCATGTAGCAGGTTGCAGCGAAGAGTGTTACTTGTCCTAGGGTTTAACGAAGAGTGTAGTTACATGTACCAGGTTGCAGCGAAGAGTGTTACTTGTCCTAGGGCTTAACGAAGAGTGTAGTTACATGTAGCAGATCGCAGCGAAGAGTGAAGAGTGTTACTTGTCCTAGGGTTTAGCGAAGAGTGTAGTTACATGTAGCAGGTTGCAGCGAAGAGTGTTACTTGTCCTAGGGCTTAACGAAGAGTGTAGTTACATGTAGCAGGTCGCAGCGAAGAGTGAAGAGTGTTACTTATCCTATGGTTTAACGAAGAGTGTTACTTGTCCTAAGGTTTAGCGAAGAGTGTCGTTACTAGCACTTTGTGAATTTCGCCATGTCTGATTTCATCCCTACTCCGCGTTCGATTTTCAATCATGTGACGATCTCCTGTTTTCGGATTCCTCAGTTTGTATTTATGGCATTCCATTTACTGCTAAAATTTCAGTTCTGCTCAGCTTTCTCTTCCCACGGTACTATTTTCAATTTGTTTAATTTATGCTGTAGCACGTACGTATGTTTATGGCTTTAACCTTTTCTCGGTACAACCTTTAACCTTTTCTTCCGCTTTGAAAGGAAACAAGCACTTTTCTCGTAGACCCTTTTTAATGGCTGTACGCTTTTGTATACATGTGTGCCAACGGACCCTTCCTGTTCCAAGAAAAAGGGATAGACCAGTGACCTGAACCTTACTTCCTCAAACAATTTGCAATGTTTCCGTATGAAGGTTCTTTCCTATCGAGCTATAATATTAAATACAATATTTTACATCTTTGTTTAATCTATGTACAATCAAATCAAATACGGAACCGAGTTGACATTTTACATCTTTATTTAATCTATATACAATTACATCAAATACGGGCCCTAGTTGAACCGTATTATCATCCATATCTAAACCCAATCGAATTAATCTGGGATGATGTCAAAAATGGGTGGTCTGCAGAAATATCACTTTTAAATTAAAAGATGTGGCTCAGTTATGTCGCCAAAGATTTGCAGAAATTGGAAGGCCAGAATGGGAAAATGCATGTCGAGATGTTGAATAGACTGAGAATCATTATTTCGAAAAAAATGGAACTGCAAAATTTCAAATAGAATTCTCATCCAGCATAATCGTACAGAAAATAGTGAAAGCAGTGATGACGGCAATGATGTGAGTGAGGAAGGGATGTCAGGTGTAAAAGAGGCAGATGATTGACAGGTTTTTATATTAAGCGCTTTTTACAGCGGTGAATTTAAATATACTGTGTATAATTATAAGTTTATCAGTGCAGTGCATAGCGATGACAATGACTGTCCCACGCACTTCTGCAGTATGCAGACGACCGGTCACCTCCTGACCTGGTAAGGAACTCGCTTCATAGCTGTCATTAAGCTTTTCACATGTCTAGAACTGTTGTGCCAATTATAGCTCACAAGCAAACATACTCATGGGGCAGAAAGGCATATCCGCTTTTGGTGTATTGTCACATTCTGGTGTGTTATCCAAACATCCGCCGATTTTTACACCTCGAACACAATTAGGAAAGGAGAAAACTTAATATGACGTTCGTAAGGCATACAAATTAGTGAAAACTCGTTTAAAGACAGCCCATCATGACTGCGTCGTTTCAAGAAGCACTATAAAATAGTGAGTTGTAAAATAACTCTTTCGTGATAAATCGGTACGGTAAAGAGAAACTTGAGCATGTTCAATAGATTGAAACGTTTAGAAACCACTATAAATTACACGCCTACACATTCAATGAAGATCAAATATATAATGCAGATGAATCGGGCTTTAATAACAAAATGCCGACGGAGAGAACATTAGAGAGAAGGAAGTACAAGGTGCTGTGCAATCAAAGGGCGCAACCACACATTCCTACACTGTAATGTCTCAATCAGGCAAACTAATGCCAAAGTTGGAAAGGTAGAATCAAACGATTGAAAAAATCAATGCCATAGCCGTGATTTGAACCACGGAGCTTCCGGTTTCCATCCGGTTGCTCTAACCACTGAGCAACCATGACAACATGCCGGCACGACATTAAATTCTCCAACAGACCGAATTTCCAACCTTGTACAACAGACGGCTTGTGTGGAAAAACAATTAATTCCATTAATTGACTTAATAGTGGTTGAAACTATGAAGCCCGGGGCTTAAAGTACTTACAACATTGTAAGTCGCCATTCGGGTGTGTCATTTCAATACAATTTGAGATCTCCTTGTGGTTTACCGGAGAAAAATGCGAATCGGCTGGAGAATTTAGTGTCATGCCGGCATGTTGACATGATAGCTCAGTGGTTAGAGCAATCGCACGGAGACCGGGAGATCCATGGTTCAAATCCCGACTATGGCATTGAATTTTTCAGTCGTTTGATTCTACCTTTCCAACCTTGTCCAACACACGGATTGTGTGGAATAACAATTAATTCTATTAATGCCAAAGTTATTTGTAATTCTTCAAGAGCCATCTGACATTAGTAAGAAACTGGAAGAACAGATCCTCAAGGCGGCCAATCTAATTGTAAAATGGAATTCCTCGGGAAAAATGACAAAACTGTTGTTCTGAGTATTTTTGAAAGAAGCATTCCTGTCGTATTCAATCTCACGAAGCCTCTTACTTCTGGACTCATATGGTGTTCATAGCGATCTAGAATACATTCAACGACTCTTAGAAGAAGAACATAATGACCCTGAAAAGCTGACGGTAAACATCATACCAGCCAACACAACGTACGAATTGCAGCCTCTCGATCGATATTTCTTCCGGATGTACAAATATATGATACGTGAACTATCTCATAGCGTTGAATTTGATCACCGGATGTTAGGTTGCAGCAGCATCCTCAAACTACAGTCCTTGGCATATCAGCAGTTCCTCTCGCCGATATTCCAGCGTGCATATCAATACGTATGGGTTAGCTGAACGACATTGTGAGCATTTTCAGAACACAACTGATGACTATTGTTTCAAACATTTGAAAGGACACTGTGATGCACGTGAAAGAACAGTTGTTACAAATGTGGCTGGTGTACAGAAAAGTTATGTTTCACGCACTGTTTAATGACTATCATTATTGCAGTACATTTTTACAAGACTAACAGTGTACCTTACCGTGAATAAAGGTCAGAAATTGTTATTCTTACTATTATCATTAATTTTATTATTAACATTCAGGAAGAAAACTTGTTTCAGGCCTCCCTTGTATGAATTCATTTCTCTCACAAACCGATTGTGTTCGAGTGTCCAAAATTTGCAGAAACACTTATGTTTAAATAGTGAACACTATTCTGCCCTATGAGTATGTTTGCTTGTCAGTTGGTTAGAGTAACCGGACGGAAACCAGAAGATCCATGGTTCAAATCCCCGCTATTGCATTGATTTTTTCAGTCATCGGATTCTACCTTTCCAACCTTGTTCTACTCTCGGATTGTGTGGAACAACAATTAATTGCAACAGTTACATACACGATAAGATTCTAAATAAATCATCTATAGGGTATTACATATAAAATAAATGATACTGGATAGAGAAAGTAGTGTGGTTATAACACACCATATTTTTAAATCTACGACACGTTGAGGCAGAAGGTAAGTATTTTATACCTTTTTCCCGCAACTAAGAAATTAAAACTGAAGAAATGGAATCTATTATAAGCGAAAATAAGCAAACTATAATAGTATTAACGCAAAGTATTTCTAACGCTTTCCACAAGAGCCCATGAGCTTCGGGGGTTACCTCATTCCAATAAGCGATGGCTGGACTCATTTGTGAGGTGGAGGCACCGAGTGGGCGGAATCTGTTGCCTTCGATGCTAGGGTGGCGATGAGATGAGAGGACCTACAGCTTGTGCCATTTTGGCGAACCCGCCTCACGACAGTTACGAGAACCTTTGAAGACTGGTGACTTGGTTAGATTATGTCATCGCTACAAAAAAAAGGAGCAAAAATCTAGAAATTTCGAGCGGCATCTAGACCCGCCAGTTGTTTTGTGCCCACATCGCACGGACGGGACTGGTTCGTAGGAACGTACGCCAGGAGAAAGGCACTGCTGTTCCTGCTCACATCCCCTCTCTCCGGAGCAGAGAGTGTAGCTGGAAACCAGGATCAACATGAGAGTCAATGAGAATTAAACCAGCAGGTTACAACTGCAGAATAGTAAGCAGCGGATACGTTGAGTATGTCCGAAGTTTTGGTCTTGGTAAAATTATCTTTAACCTCATTTTGGCAAGTAGTTTTCTAAATTTTAACTATTGGGCATGCGCAGCATATTTCTTAAATCATTTTAAATTATCCCGGAAAAGGTGCTGTGAGCAAAGCATTATATTTGCATGTACAGGGTGAGCCAAAAAACTAGGAAGCGGCTGAGCCGTGTTTTTTCTGTCTGCGACCTCAGCGTTCGTTGCCGTCTACCGCTATCATAGAAAGGCGCGGATGAAAGCATGCAGCATTTTTAAAACTACTTTTAAAGGCTTTACTTACCAACTTTATGAAAGGAAATGCTGAATAGTGTTATGGATAGTGGTGGATAGTTTTCTAAAGAGGTGCCAAAAATGTATGGACAATAACGGTGGCCAGCTTCAGCATTTGGAACCATAAATAACGGATATCTCAGAAACGGGTTAGGCCACAAAAAACGTATTTTAAGTAGATTATGTTTTAAAGAGATCTACATTTTTTGTATGGCACGTTTTCGTCTATCAGCTCTAAAAGATTACACAAAATTCTTTCGGAATGAAGGCTTCCTAAGCTATTTCCAGAAAATCAAAGATATACATTTTATTTGTCATGTAAATATCTTTCATATTTTAATCAAAATCATTACAGTCATTTTTTTAGAAACTCAAAGATTTCGAAAAATTTCCCATGTAAAGAGTAGCTGGGGTGGAAAATTTTCTTGAAAATCTTCGTGTTGCACCTTGGAAGATACTAAACTCAAATATCAAGTTTGGTATTTATCCGACTTTTCGTTTTTGAGTGATGCTGTTCACAGATATATACACACATACGAAAATGTTTCCAACAAGCAATATCTTGAAAATAGTTTACTTATAAATTGTGTATTTTAACGCGATCTACATTTTTTGTGTAGTAAAATTTTGTCTATCTCTTATGGTTTACCAGTTATGCAAAAGTCGTTCACAATGAAGAATACTTTTGGAGACATTCCCAGAAAATTCGAGATATACATTTTATTTGTCATGAAAGTAACTTAAATATATGATATTTTAATCAAAATCGTTAGAGCTATTTTTGAGAAAATTAAAATTTTCGAAAAAATTTCCATGTAAAGGGTAATCTAGGGTGGGGGGATTTTCTTGAAAACCTTGATGTCGCATCTTTGTAAGAAAACTGAACCTAAATACTAAGTTTGGTGTTTATCCGACTGTTCGTTTCTGAGTTATGCTGTTCACAGACACACACACACACACACACACAGACATCTTTCCAAAAATGCTTTCTATGCATTCAGTGCACTTCAAAACATGTATTCTTCTGGCGACATAAGGAAGTCAAGATGTTGCCATATATCCGTGTTAATGTAACTGCGCACAATTTTTAAAGCTTACATACCTATCGCTCAATCACGCTGCTACCGACACTGCAAAATTAATATGAAATAATACTTTTGCTTTAAGCCACCACAGCGTCTGTGTGGTCAAACAAACAGTTTGGATTCAAACCCACACATTCAATGTTAATAACTCCCCGTGGTGGAGAAAGCCATCGTGTTCAGCCATACTGCTTGACTTTGAGATGTCCTTTCTTCCAATAATCTTGAGAACCTTGGGCTACCCTCAGCGTCACCTGGACACAAGCACAGCACCGAAAGTGTCAGTGTCCGGTATACGACCCTAATAAAAGTTTAATTTTGCCTTTTAGTCGCCAAGGATAACGTGTCAGTAAAATTTGGCAGGTGGGACGATTTTCCCAAGAACAAGGGAACGAGACACTTAGAAGCCACTATGATAAAAGTAAAAGTTATCATAATATCATTCCTGATATTAAGGGAAGTCGTCAAGCCCTATCTCACTAATGTTAAATTAGTTATGTTAATGACCCGTTTTCTCAGAACACACTTGACATAGAAATGTGGCATTTCCACATTACTAGAATTAATTGTTCTTCCACACAAGCCGTGTCTTGGACAAGGTTGTAAAGGTAGAATCAGTTGACTGAAAAATTCAATGCCATAGCCGGGATTTGAACCACGGATCTCCCGGTCTCCGTCCGCTTGCTCTAACCACTGAGCTACAATGGCAACATGCCAGTACAACATGCGAATCAGTTGGAGAATGTGTATGGTAACTTGTGTGGAAGAACAATTAATTCCATTAATTGACCTAATAGTGCTCGAAACTATGAAGCCCGTGACTTAAAGCACTTACAGCATTGTAAGTCGCCATTGGGGTATGTCATCTCAATACAATTTGAGATCTCCTTGTGATTTTATCTTTGTAGCAAATGGGACACTATTAACAGTGAAGAGTCAATTGATAAAATTATGAGTCGAAATGATATTAAAAGCCATCACTTACATCAAGATGGATGGACGATCGTTTCGAGGTTATCAAGACCTCATCATCAGCGGTTGAAAGGCGACTGAAAGACGACAGAAAGTGCGGAAAGCATTGTAAGAGGCGACTAATTCACCTTCAATATATTCTAGTATATTTTCCATTCAGAATTAATTTCTACCGATTAAACCCTTGAAATACTTGTCTTTCAGCCGCTGATAATGAGGTCTTGATAACCTCGAAACGATCATCCATCTTTTGACCATCTTGATGTAAGGCTTGTAATATCATTTCGACTCATAATTTTATCCTTGTGGTTTACCGAGATAAATGCACATCAGTTGGGGAATTTAATGTCGTACCGGCATGTTGCGATGGTAGCTCAGTGACTAGAGCAACCGGACGGAGACCAGGAGATCCGTGGTTTAAATCCCGGCTATGGCATTGAATTTTTCAGTCCACTTATTCTACCTTTACAATATATTCACAATATGTTTATTAATTCCTTCCGAGTACACTGACTTCTTTTGATGTTAAAATACTGATTTGAAAAAAAAAACTAACTTTTTACACTTCTAAAATTTTCAATAAAATGTCTGATATTCTGGGATTATGGGATTATTTGTACTATGTGGTAAATTTTTCATGCAGCTAAATCTTGTAGTTTCAGAGAAAACAGGGGATCATTTATGTTGAAAATGTTGTTTTGAGCAATTCACATTTAAAGTAAAAATGTTTATAAAACTCAATCGTAGGAAAAAATCTCTAAAATCCTCATCTTCTTCTCCACCACGCCCATCTAGTGCTGCCCTCCTCTTGGATCTTGCCTCTTTGGTGGTGTTTGTCTCTGCAATCTCTGCGTTCCGTATAACATATAATATTTTTTTTGTGAAGTGTTTCGAAATTATTACTCTAAAACTTAAGAGCACTAATATCTTTAGAAATTAATTTATTTGAATATTTTAGTGAATCAAACACCAAATTAAGCAGAATTAACTATATTTTCATAAAATGAACAAAAAATAATTCTTTTTTTCATGTTTGCCTTAACAGCTTCTCTGAAGTGTGATAAACCTTTATTAAACAATATCTAATCGTTCATAATTAATATTTGCCAAGAAAAATAATCTAATATACACAAACAATGAGCAATTACGAGGGTTGGAACTTTAGTAGTGGCAACACTGCTGTAGAGACGCCATGCAACGGAACCTAACAGTGCCGCTGAGAAATCACGTTAGTCAGTATATCTACGTTACCTCAGAGCAAGTGGACTCTCCCTACTCTCATCACGCGCATGCAAACTGGCGAGAGGAACAGAGCTCCGTGTGAGCTGGTGGTCTAATTTAGTGTTGTCACGATGTTTTCGAAACAGGAACAACAGAGTTGGATAAAGATTGAATGTGCCAGAGGTCTACAGCATCAAGATCTTGCTGGGAATCTGCTATTGTCTTACAGAACAGTGGCACGATGGATAAATGAGGCAGTATTTTTAACACTTAAATGATTTCAGTCTAATTGTATAATATATATAATTCAATAACAGCCCGCCTTAAAGCAACATGTGTATGTAACAATATATAAAAAGTGTATATTACAGTCATTGTATATGGTTATATTATTGTATCCATGTGTAATAATGTTATGTGAATATATTACGTAATTTAATAATGTAGGGGCTCTGAGAATAATAGGTTAAACGTTGCTAATAATGAGGTAACAATGAGGTAACCTTGAGGCAATAATGAATTTTAAAGTTTAAATGCTACTAGTCATTATTGGAGCAACAATAATGTAAATTTTGAGACAGTTTAAAAATAGCCAATCAACAAACAGAAAAAGCTTTAGTTAAATGAAGGTATTCTATTGTAGTAGGAGTAGCCAATCAGAAACTGAAAAGGAGAAAATTTTACAAATTTAGAGTTCAGTTGCCTGCAAACAGTGTTCCTAACCGGACGCAAGACACGTCCTCAAGAAATATAATACGTATTCGTGTGAGACAAAAATAGTTTACGTATTAAAAAGTGCAAGTATTTAATAAAAACATCTCACGGCTCTCTCTCTCTCTATATCAGTGAAGTGTTATTTAAATCGTATCAAGCATTAATAAAAGGAGTGAAGTAAAATTATAATCTGTGTAAGCCTACATTCTTAGTCGCATCACAACCCTGCTAAGAGAAACGTGTGTCTAACAACAATACTGACGTAGCCGAGGCAAACATAAATATTTAATACTTAAAGAAACTGTTAAATTACAAAGTTAATATTTTTAAAAATTGGGGCAAAGGCTACCGGATACCATACGTGCGGTTGCAACTACTTCAAGTGTTCGGCTCACCTACAGTTGAAATATAATACAACTCCTTCAATACAACAAAATACCGTCTTCAAATTGACGCCCAAAGCGTGGTGCAAATAACGTAATAAACCATACTTCCTCATAAACGCCTTCAAGGAGAGAATGCGACAAGACAAGCGTGTGCCAGGTCGTCCTAGTGAAGAAGTGCGCGCTTTTGCCGCGCTACTACGTGGACACTGATTGACACCATACGATTCGTGAGCTGGCCCTAGACACCGGATTAGCGCATACGACTGTGCTTCACATTCTGAAGGAACGTTTGGGCATGGGAAAAATTGCACCACGGTGGGTTCAGCATGATTTGACGGAAATATACAAATGGTTATGATACGACGCTGCTCGTAACACTTGGAATGTATGAGCGCGAAGGAGAGCTTCCTTACGCCGTGTCCTTACGCTGGATGAGACGTGGGCCAAATCGTACGAGTCACAACTGAAACACCAATCGAACAAATGGCGTCATTACGTGTTAGCACGAAGATCCAAAGTTCGTCACAACTCCCAGCAATGTGAAAGTTATGGTGCTTCTCGTGTACCACTGTGATGGTGTTATTCTAACGTTACGTTCCTCCACAGTAGACCGTAAGTGCGTAGTATTACTGTTCATTTTTGTAACACAACCTGCGACCAGCTTTGAGAAAGAAGCGGCGACACTTTCTGCAGAACCCATCCACGGTCGCATACACCGCAAGCTGTGTTTGATTTGCTTGGTCGATGGAGTCGGGAAGTGCTGTATCATCCACCATACTCCTCGGACTTAAGCCCTTGTGACTTTGACTTGATTCCGAAGATGAAGGAACCACTTCGTAGTATTCGCTTCAGAACTGTTCCAGAGATTCGTCAAGCAGTAGACCGCTCCATTCGAACTATCAACACAGCAGGTGCTGCTAAAGGTATTCTACGACTTCCACATCGCTGGCAACGGGTTGTACACAATGATAAATTGAGTTTTTATTTATGGACGCTCTTTAGCTGCTGTGGTCCTTAGCGACCCCTTCTATATTGGGCGTGAAAGACTGGTATTTTTGCTCAGAGGCCCCTTTATCAGGCCCGAAAAAATCCATCGCCCTCCGCCGTTAACAATGCTGGTGACTACTTTGAAGGACATTAAAACTTTGTAACCGGTATGTCTTTTGTATCAGTTGTAAATAAACAATTGCCACTATTAAAATTGCAACTCTCGTATTAATAAAAACGTTTTACCATACCAAAGCTAGTGCCTACACGTATTATAGTGATTATGATTACAAGTATTATGCTTGGTCAACTTATATGCCTGTAAATGTCACACTGATCAATTAACGAAGTAAACAGAAAACGAGTGGAAATAAGACTTGCTGCAAAACAGGAGTGCATTGCTGTTTATGTTATGATTATTTTTTACTTTATTTATTACGTATATAGTAGGCAGAGACGGTATTACATTCCAGCAAAAAATTCGAAACAGAGATTTCAGCGGAAATACATGTTTGGAGACCCCCTGAATCGTAAAAAGGGCACTTTTAGTAAATGGCCCATGTGTATCTGTGTGTGAAGAGCATAGCTCATAAACGAAAGTGGGATAAATACCAAAGTTGGTATTTAGGCTTAGTACCTTCCAAAGATGCGACTCGAGGATTTTTAAGAAAATCCCCCTACGCAAACTACCCTTTATATGAATAATTGTTTAAAAATGTTGATGTTCTAAAACATGGTCCAACTATTTCGATTAATATACTACATATTAAAGATAGTGTAGCGCCCTAGGGTGGTTAGCTTCAGGGGATGCTTACAACCAGGAGGGCGGTAACGTCAAACGGTAGAACTGGTTCAGAGCAGGATGGGATTAGCCGGTTAGCTAGTGAATTGGGAAGGAGGCATCGAATAATAAACCGGGGGTTGTATAAAAACTAACTGTTGTGTTTGTACTCAATTTACATGGAGGGTAGATAGACAGACTAATAGATCGTACGAACAGGAGCTTATCACTAGTGCATCTTACCTGTGTGTTACGGTAGTCTTGAGGTTCACATTGATAAAGGTTTAACTTAGTTATGGTGAGGGGTGACGCACCTCTATTGTTCAGAGCTTCGCCTTACGAGAATGTCGATCAGAAATGAATGAGAGAGTGACCTGATTCCGTGGCCATTAAATACTGTTTGGTCTGCTGACAGGGCAGCCCCTTGTCCCACAAAATCATGTCTCTATCGCTTCACCATTTTACTAAATATTGGCAATACTGGCGCAACTTTTGATTCCTTGTTCGAACATCCTCTATAGCTCGCTACAATATTTACACGAAAAATAAAATGTATATCTTGAATTTTCTGGGAATAGCCTCTGAAGTCCTCTTCATTATGAAGGAATTTCGTAGGTAAATATGCATAATTCCGTGATACCCGTAATACCGTGATACAAAGTTCTTTCATCTACCACGACATTATGCTTCGTGATTTAGAAGTTCTGATGTATCCAAGAGATGGTGGAAGACGTCGGTTTTCTAATTCTATATACACCAGCGCCCAGAGAGGTAAGAGATAACCAGAGAAAGTATTGTTAGGTGAACATTGATTAATCGCTGAAGATTTTTTCTGCACTGGGACCGTTGCTAAAAAAGTACTGAACTGAGAGGTAAATATTAATGCAAGCACACTAATAATAGTTGGTAACATGGGTAAACTTACAGGAAATCGATGCATTTTGTTATTGTAGATCTCTTGTGCGCACACAGCACTGTAACAGCTTTCCCGTTTCATGTTTTATTTTCGTATTTTCTTAAACATGGCGACTTGCTTACACTAGAGTTGCCAAAATCAATTATGACACAAGATGGGATTACATAAAAAAGTTAATGAAAGTATTGTTACGCGTGCATATAAACTGTATGAAATGTTTATGCAACGAAATATATTATTCTGACCACTATTATGGTGCTAAAATGCCGGACAATTGTTCAATTAAACCATATCATGCTAAAATGGTTTCTTAGCTTTTTTAAATTTATTTTTGGATGATACTATGCCAATATGATAAGAATATAGAGTAATGCCAATGCTTTTACTTGTAGGTTCCAACCTAACAATGAGAGCAGCTGAGAACGTGTCTAGGTACCGCGCATCCTGCGCAAATCCTGTCTTAACTCAAGGGTTTTATGACTATCTTGTGAAAATCATTGATGGTCACAAATTGAGGAATTCCCCTAATCAGATATGAAACTGACGAAACAGGGTTGATGTTTGTCACGGCTTGACCAAAGATTGTGAGAAATATTGGAAAAAATACATTTACAGAAGTGTTTATGACGAAAAGGGGACAACAACAACAATCCTCGGTCGTGGGAATCTGCTAGGAAGTCTGGACCACTTCTAATAATCTTCAAAGCTGTGCAGAACATCCCAGCATTAAAAACCGGTATTCACTGTGATACACTGGTAGAAGTTACTCCAAAAGGTTGGATAAACAGTGATGTTTTTGTAAAATGGATGCAGAGCTTCATCAGATCATTTCCACCTGCTAGACCTGTCTGTTGATGGATTCTCATGCCTCTCATTTGTCTCAAGAAGCACTGAAATTGGCTGAAGAAAACCGTATCATTTTGGTTACCTTTCCATCGAAAATCATAGTGTGCACAGATTGATACCGAATCTCCAACTACATAAATAGCTAATCCTGAACCTGGTTCATCTTCTGTAAGACCACAGGGAAGAAGTGGGGCAAGGAACACCAAAACAAATGTCAAATCTCACGACAGCACATCTCCCGTGTGCAGTTTGGACTACGAACGTGATATGCGGAATCGCACTGAGCCACAGTGGATTCAGTGTTGTTTCTGTCTTCAGTGGTACCAGTGATCTAGAGATGATTATGATGAATATGTTTATAATATGTTCCTTATGTTCAGACTGATGCTTTTGTTTGTACAAAAGATGACATCCTATTATTATACTTAAGCATCTCTCTGTATTTGATGTAATAATTGATTTCCTTCTTTTTGTTTCTGCTTTTTTATCTTTGTGGCTTAGTTTTTCTTATTTTGTGATGCAACATTTTTGGTCGAAATAAGTTTCTGCGAATTTTGTCACTTAGGTCCTTTACATCAATTTAATAGGTCAGCACTACTATAACAATGTAATAGAGTACAGTATAATGTTAACAAGTGGTGGTTTTATGTATTTAATTCGATTTGATTTTGGTCTCACGGAATTAGGATACCACTATCACGGATTTAGGAATCTTATCACACATTTAGGAGCCACTGTCACAGAATTAATCTTTCTACTTATTTTACTATAGTTGTACAACTTATCAGCTCTCAGTCAAATAAAATATGTTCTAAAACGTTCAAACTGTGTTCCTGAGTTGGTTTTTAAATAATCTTTTTCCATTTATGAACACTGCGCAATACTTACTTAAAAGTATCACGGAATTAGGCATCTTTACCCTAATCTTTGTAACTGGTAAACGTTAAGCGATAGAGGAAAACGCAATACACAAAACATACAGATTTCTTTAAAACACATAATTTATTTCAAATAATCTTTTTTTTGTGGCATGAGGCATTTCCGAGATCTCCGTTATTAATGGTTTGAATTGTTCAATATTTTCTCTTTTTTAAGTCCCGTTGTTTCTCGCGATTGCACGGAAAGAGCATGGAATTTTAAGACCAGCCAGTTCTTAAACATTTGACTAACGCTATTCCCTTCGTATTTACATATAATGAAATGTGCAATGCAACTATTTCCGGAAAGGTTTATCTCGATAAAAATGAAATAGAAAAATAAATTTTCTTAAGAATAATTTGTATAACCACTAATAAGGGATAGAGGGTAGAGAAATTCATGTGAATGTAACACAAACATTTTTGCTTGAGGTTTAATGTCCTTTAACCGGATAGGTCATATTGGACGTTGAAAGAACAAAATGGTTGAAATAATAAAATCGGCCCGTGGTCCCTTGAACTAAGTTATCCAACATTCGTCTTCTTAGGATAAGGGAAATCTTATCCAGGTAACTCACCCTAACCTAAACTTAACTCGTGAATGTGAGGCAGACATGCTACAAATGCACGCCAAGAAGGTGGGCTCATTATGAATTTTCTTTGAGAAGTTATTCCCTTTTTACCTTCTCTACGACGTATTTACAAAGTAGGGGAAGTATTCCACTCAAATATTCGATGTCTAGATCACCGGAAATACATATTTTGAGGCGCTCTGAATCCAAAAAAGCATTTTAACGAAATATTATGTGTACATTCACATGGCTTTCTCTATCCTCCATCGTTTATTCGTGAGTATACAAACCATTCTTACTAAAGCTTACTTTTATGTACTAAATTTTAATTCAAATGAACCTTGACAGAAATAGCTACATCACACATTTCATTATAGATACAAACAGAACAGCGACAGTCAAATGTTTAAGAACTCTACACTATAAGCTAGCCTTAAAATGTATAGTGTTTCCATGTAAACGCGAAAAACAACTGAATGTTGAAAGGACTCTAAAGATTGGTCAGGAAATGAAAAATTCACTATTAATAACGGATATCTTGGGAATAGCTTATGCCACACAAAAGAACTTATTTGAAATAAATTGTGTGTTTTTAAGAGATCTACATTTTTTTGTGTGTGTAATCAGTTTTCGTCTAGCGCTTAACGTTTACCAGTTCTACAAGATAATATAAAATTATTCCGAATTATGAGAACCTCAAAGGTTAATTCCAGAAAATTCAATATATATATCTATATATATACATTTTATTTTTCACGTAAATATCTTTAATATAGTATTTCAATAAAAATCATTAGAACCATTTTTAGAAAATCAAAGTATTCAAAAAATGTTCCATGTAAAGCGTTGTTTGGGTGGGGTTTTTCTTGAAAGTCTTTGTGTTGCATCCTTGGAAGATACTGAACTTAATACCAATTTGGTTACTTAGCCGACTTTTTGTTTTTGAGTTATGCTGTGCACAGACACATACATGGACACACCTCATTCACTCTGTGATTCTGAGAAATTTAACTGCTGTTTACGAAAAATAAGATAAAATAATAAGTAAAAACCTAATTCTACATATGGATTTGAGCTCCGGTGGTTTTTAAATTTAAAAAAAGAAACAAATCTAATTAAAATTAAAGAAATCAGAATGAAGAACGAAAGTCTAATAGTATGTGTGGACACAGCAAACTTCTATCACCGCCTTCTAATTTCGAGGCTTGGAATCCACAAGGTTCCTGAAATAATTGGTAATCACTTTCAAGTGGGTTCTATAGCATACCAGAGCTGTGTAGCATTAGTGAACCTGAGACATGGAGAAAAACTCTTCTTTAATTTCGCCCAAATAAGCTATGAGAATAAAATCTGATGACTTCGGATGCCATGACATTTGCTCAAAAATATCCCTGTGATCCGAAAACCAACTTTGAACTCTGGATGACCTACGGACCGAATGGTTATCCTGTTGGAATATAATAATATTCCAACAGGCCGACGGGAGAAGAACATGGAGTATTTTAAAATACGTTTCGCCGTTCAGGTTTGCATGAACGCATGACAAAGCTACTGAGGCTTATCGCTAGTAGTTGGAAGCGTTGGCTGTGATATACAACTGCAAGCTACAAACGTGTATAAGAATACTGCGGCTTCCCCCTGTCGTTGTTGTTGAATTATTAGTGTGCAATATGTGTTTGGTGTTATTTAAGCAATAGGTAAAAGTGTCGTTCGGTGACAGTGTCGACCAGTGCTGGATTTCTCATGCTTGTGGTTGAGGCAGTATTTTTAACACTTGAATAATTTCAATTAAATTATATAATATATAAATTCAATAACAACCCGCCTTGAAGCAATATGTATATAATAATTTGCAAAACAATGTATGTAACACTCATTGCATATGCTTATATTACTATAAACATGTTCAATAATGTTATGTGAATACATTACGTACTTTAATAATGTAAGAGCTGTGAGAATAATAATTTTAAAGTTGCTAACAATGAGGTAACCTTGAGGCAATAATGAGTTTAGGAGTTTGAATGCTACTAGTCACGATTAGGGCAGCAATAATGTAAATCTTGTGACAGTTTAAAAATAGCCAATCAACAGCCAGAAAAAGCTTTAATTAAATGCAGGTATTCTATTGGACTAGGATAAGCCAATCAGAGACTTGAAATACAGAAGTTTACGGGTTTGGACGGTTCCCTGCAGACCTTGGTAGTGACCAGATGGAAGATGTGTTCTCTAAAGAAATATTACGTATTCGTGTGATATGTAAAAATTATGTATACGTGTTAACAAAATGCAAGGTATTAAATTAAAGAATCTCACAGCTCTTGATATCAGTGTAGTGCTATTTAATTTGTGTCAAGGATTAATAAAAAGAAGTGAACTTAAACTTAAAATATGTGTAAGCCTACATTATTGTCGCACCACGCCCTGATTAAGAGAAACGTGTTTCTAAAACAAGACTGAAGCAGCCGAGGCAAACATAAACATAAATACTATCTATAGAAGCAGTAAAATAACAAAGTTAATTTTTTTAACTTGGAGCATAACAACAAAAATACATCTTCAAATCGGCTTTATATACGTAACACCATATTACGTCACAAACAATCTATTTCAAATGGCTTACCAAAGCGTGGTGCAAACTTTAACAACAGAACACTTTCTACAATTGGTTTTCCAAGTGTTGAAATAAATAAATAAGTAAACTCCAACTTCAACACCTACTTCAAGTTGGCTCCCATACCTGGGGCATAACTACTTCATGGTCTCTGATTTTTCTTCCTCAGCTAGCTGTCCCTTCGGCGAATTTTGTATCGTTTTCTGGGGTCTTTTGAGGCGTGTCCCTCACCTTACTTATCGCAGAGCAATAAGGGGAAAAAGAGGGGAGGTAGATGCCTTTGCTTTTTCAGGTGTTGTTGAAACCAAAACATGTTTATTGTCTCACAACCAGTCACGCCGTATACTAGCGAAATTATTCGTGGACATATCGTGGGTATGTGGGAGGCTGGTCTCACTGTTACAGCAATTGCAACGGCAGCGCATAAAAGTGTTTTATAGTAAATTACTGGATAAAAATGTTCCAGGAAAGTGGGGAAGAACTCTACATACTCGTCAGAAAGTGGGCATTCCTCGTAAAACATCCGCAGATGATGATATTCGTTTACTAAATGCAAATTACTCTTTTGTTATAATTGACTGAACAAGTTTAGAATCTAGAGATAGATATGTATATGTATATGGTTTACTGATTATGACATACGTATTATGGAAATAAAATTGGGTTATATTTGTGTCTATAATCCTGTTGTATTCCTATGATCAGCAATATGTTAGTAAATGTATATTAACCAATTATAGTTTCAATTAGAGGGAAAACATGCTGCTCTATTTATTTATTTATTTATTATTTAGTTGTATTTGCTTTATGCAGCAACAAGCATTGGTATCACTGTGAGAATACAGTAATGTTTATTTTTGGTTATAAAGTGTTCCCTTGCTATGTATTTAATGAATACCATTCTAGCTTTAATTTGCACCCCCTCAAAATCTACACATTCTACATTTCGCTAATCTGGACACTCATTAAGTTTTCCCCTTAGCTTTTAACCCTTTCAAAGGCGTGTCCTACACTAGCCGATAAGGTATAGGCTACCAATCACGATAAGAGGTCTATATGACAAACTGAATGCACTCACTCTACATGCGTAAGCATATATTTCTTTTACGCCATTTTATAACCTTTGTTGTGGTTGTTGGTGTAAGTATTTAGCAGAAGGACTGGCGCATCCTTGCACCGTGGCCTAAATCAACCAATGACATGGCTTCGCAAGGCCACGTACAACGATAAATAATGTGACGTAGACGCGAGGTGCAGTGAGATTTTCTTTGGCGCTCTTTAATGCGGTAGAGCGTGAGAAGGTATGGGGATCTCAGAGTAATGAGACGAGAGACAATTTATAACCTAGTCATATATTGATCACTATAACATTTCCACTGTTGCATTTACATATACTGGTCACAATTTGCACTTGTCCTATTTTATAGTAAGAATTAAGGACGACATTGCGGTATAACGCGCGAACATTGTATTCACGTTCTCTTAGGCCTCCGCGGCCAGCGTCTTTGATATAACTGGTTTCCGGTATCTGCCGCGTCATGGCTATTCAAGTGGGGCAGTATTTTTAACACTTAAATGATTTCAGTCAAATTATATAATATAAAATATAATAACAGTCCACCTTAAAGCAATATGTATATAATATAATATATAAAATGCATGTAACAGTCATTGTATTAATGTTTATATTATTATGTACATGTTTAATAATGTTATGTGAATGTATTACGTAATTTAATAATGTAGGAACTGTGAGAATAATAGATTAAAAGTTGCTAACAATGAGGTAACAATGAGGTAACCTTGAGGCAATAATGAGTAAGAACGTTTAATAATGCTACTGGTCATTATTGGAGCAACAATGATGTAAATTTTGAGGCGGTTTGTAAATAGCCAATCAACAACCAGTAAGAAAGCTTAAGTTAAATGAAAGTATTCTATTGGAGTAGGATTAGCCAATCAGAAACTGAAATAGGGGAAATTGTACAAATTCAGAAGTCAGTTGCTAGTAGACAGCGTTCCTAACCGGACGCGAGACACGTCCTCGAGAAGTTTAATACGTATCCAGTGTGAGAAAAAAAATAGTTTACTTGTTAAAAAAATGCTAGTAATTAATAAATAATCTCACAACTCTCTCTCTATATCAGTGAAGTGTTATTTTAATCGTTTAAAGAATTAATAAATGGAGTGAAGTACAAATTATAATCTGTGAAAGTCTACATTCTTTGCCGCACTACTCCCTGCAAAGAAATCCATGTCTCATATATAATATTTAAAGAAACAGTCAAATTACAAAGTTAATATTTTTAAACTTGGGGCGAAGGCTACCGGAAACTTTTTACCATACGTGCGGTTGCAACTACTTCAAGTTCGGCTCCCCAACAGTCGAAATACAACTCCTCCTAAAATAAGAACTACCTCACAAGATAGTTAATATGACGCGGCAGATGCCAGAAACCAGCTTTATCATTGTATTCACGTCTTGGCGCAACTTCGCCTCTCCGAGTAACGTGAAGGCAAGATGAATAATTTTAACAAACTGGGCCACTAAGAGTATTTTCTAACTTTATATACATTCTGAACCTCGCGCGAACATTTGCTTTTCTTATTTCCGATTGGCTACTGATGGAAGCGTAGAAGCTTCTAGAACACTTTAGAAATCTTTGCCCTTACATCATTGGTTCCTACTAGCCACGTGATCTGTTTACTTGGAATGTGAAATCAAGTGAGTGTGGCTTGCAAGACCTTGGCTCTGGGTGGGCACAAAAGCTGGGTACAATTACTTGTCCTCGGCACCCCGGATTTCTCTTTTATGATCCTCCCTACCAGTGGAAGTTGATTCGTCTTGTTAGGGGAAAAACTTAACAGCTAAGAAATCTTACTGACTATTACATGAAATATCTGTATACATAAACCCAATCTTTCCTTCTCCCCTCTTACTCCATATTGTAGAAGATGGTTATTAGTATCAACCCCACGTTATGGAAAGCCAAATTTGAAGTAGTTTGTATTGAAGGAGTTGTTATGATCACTGTTTGGAGGCAACTGAATTGATTTCAACCGTCTAAACTTGTAAATTTCTGTATTTCAAGTCTCCGATTGACTAATCCTACTGCAATAGAATACCTTCATTTACCTAAAGCTTTTTCTGGTTGTTGATTGGTTGTTTTATAAACTGTCACTAAAATTACATTATTGCTTCTCCATGAATCACAAGTAGTACTGTTAAACTTTCTTACTCATTATTGACTCAAGATTACCTCATTGTTAGTAACTTTTAACTTATTATTCTCACAGCTCCTACATTATTAAATTACGTAATATATTCACATAACATTATTACGCATGGATACAATAATATAAGCTTATGCAATGACTGTTAGGTTCATTTTACAAATTATTACATACACATTGCTTCAAGGTGGGCTGCTATTGAATTTACATATTATATAATTTGACTGAAATCATTTGTGTTAATAATACTGCCTCAATGTATATATATAATTATTTTTAATTATCGTACAGAAAATGGCTTACTTGTTTACATAGTGATTATCTTATCCTGGATTTTAATAATTTACTTGTAATTTATTTACGTGATAATAAACAATGCCTCAATACGCATTTTATAACATAATGTTATGTAAATTAAATATAGTTTTAATGTAAGAATATTATATATGATTTCGATGTGAAAAGAAGGGAAATATAAAAGGGGGAAAAATTGGCAACCACCGAAATTTGAACATGTGTTGACAGTGCGCGAAACACATGCTTTATCTGCGAGGTATTTGCTCTTACTTTTAAAAGGTTCTGTTCTCACGTGCAATTACAAGCAAGGAAATTAAAATAGCCCTGGAATTCTTGGTTAGGTTATTTATCGTTTTGGGATACTCGATGGCTTAAATGGGTTCAGATCATTGGTCGTGTTCATCAACCGACTTTTGACTGCTCATGTTATTTGTGTATTCAACCAATGAGTATGCACCAGACAGACATGCCGTTGCGTTCTAGCGACACGTTGCCATCGAAGAAAGTGAATTAACGTGCTCCATCACCCCTTTTTCATTGTCACGGAACAAATAGAAGGGCAAAATTGCTTTAAGACGCCTCCTATTTATGCGCTAAACAGACGATAAGGATTGACATGGATACTGCTTTTGAAAAGCTTGCAAATGGACTCGTGTGAACTTCGCTTGAAACCAAAGTGTAGCTGGAGTAAATCCTGCTCTCAGAGTGCGCTTAATCATTTTTTTTCATAACTGTACATACTGTCCTGCAATTGTTAACAGTAGTCTCCCCTTTTTTAGGCTAAATAAGAGATATGGAAGGACATTACACGTAATTAAAACAGAGAAATTAGACAAATATTGCACAAATCAACAAAACGACATTACTCATTAACAGTATTTCATCAAAATATTCAAAGTTTAAGAAATAAAATCACTGAGTTATTAATTAGTTTCAAAAATGAAAGTAAAAACCCAGATATCTTATGCATAACGGAGTATCACATGGACAAACAGGAAATATTACATATATCAATGGAAGGCTACAACAGAGCAGCATATTACTGTAGAAAAAACTCTCTAAAGGAGGTGTGAGTATCTTGGTTAAGAAAAACATACAATTTGACAATATTATTCTGGATAAATACTGTATAGAACAAACATTTGAGTGTTGCGCGGTTCATATAAAAAAACAGACAATGAACTACTTATATTAACAGTATACAGAGCCCCAGCTGCCAATTTTGAAAACTTCCTACACAATCGGATGCTGCTCTAAAATATCTATTCAAGGCTAAAATTGAATTTATACTTTATGGTGACTTAAGTATAGGCTTCATTAAAGACAGCAACCAAAAGGAACAAATTTGTTCATTATTACGAACATACAAGCTTATGCATACAGTCAACTTTCCAACTAGAATTCAAAAAAATTCCAAAACAGCTATTGATAATATTTTCATAGATATGTCCAAAAATGAGTACCATGAAATCCAACCCTTAACTAATGGACTTTCAGACCATGATGGATAGTTGCTTAAAATCGATTATAACATTCCCCATTCCAAAATAACGAGTCATGTATACAACTACCGAGTCATTAACAGTGAGAACATAAAACTCTTTAATTACCAGCTTTCAGAACAATCCTTGGAAGAAACATACAAAAAGAACAATATGAATGACAAGTTTAACTCCTTTCTAAATACTTTCATAAGGATTCATAACTCAAGTTTTCCATCCCATGTAAAGAAAATTATTAACACACCTAGAAATGGCTGGTTAACACAAGGTATTAAGATATCCTGCAAACACAAAAGAGAACTCTACTTGGCTACTAGAGAAAGCAACTGTGAGAAACATAGACAACACTATAAAAATATTGTAAAATTTTAAAAAAGGTTATAAATGTAGCTAAAAAAACTCTGCTATGAAAAGCAGATAGAGTCCTCAAGTAACAAGCCTAATACAACATGGAAAATGATATGTAAAAAAGAGACTGGTAAACATCACACAAAAAATGAAATAAAAGAAATTACAGTGAATAATATCACCACAAAAGAACCACAAGAAATACCAACCTTATTTAATGAGTATATTCAGTTAGCAGAAAATTTACTGTTACAGTCCAAACATGTGGAGGACCCTATTTCATATTTGAAAAAAAGCAAACTTAGAACAGCCTATTTGTACAGAAATAGTACCCACGAGCACGATAGAAGTAAATAAAACGATAAAATCCCTCAAAAGCAAGAATTCATCGGATTATGACGAAATAATTACAAGATATTAAAACTATGCGCCGATAAAATTAGCAAACCTTTAAGTCATATATGTAACGTCTCCTTAGTAACAGGGACTTTTCCTGACAGACTAAAATATCTATAGTTAAATCACTATACAAGAAAGGGCAAAAGTCACAACTGTCAAACTATAGACCAGTATCATTACTAACTGCTTTCTCCAAAGTATTTGAAAAACTTATGTTAAAACGAATATATCACCACCTAATTAAAATAATATTTTAGTAAAGGAGCAGTTTGGATTTAGGAAAAACATGTCAAATAATGATGCCACTTTCAACTTAACGAATGCAATTTTGAAATCACTTGATAATAAATGTAATACACTAGGAATATTCTGTGACCTATCAAAAGCATTTGACTGTGTAAATCATAACATACTCTTTATCAAAATTATCATATTATGGCATTAAGAATAAAACATATCAATGGATTGCATCGTACCTATCAGACAGACATCAAAAGGTCATAATAAATACTGCAGATAATTCCAAAATATGTTCCAAATGGTCAGAAATAAAGCATGGTGTTCCACAAGGTTCGATTTTGGGTCCATTATTGGTTCTAATATATGTCAAAGACCTCCACAAAGTAATAAATGAACATGCTCACCCAGTTCTCTTTACAGATGATACAAGTATTATAATTAAAGAACACAACATCAGTCGCCTCTCAGAGTTATCCAACAGTATTTTCAGTGTGTTAAATAATTGGATCGATAGTAACAAAATTCATATACACTTTGAAAAAACTAAGATATCAATTGTCGCACAAAAAATAAAAGTATTACAGACATAAGAATTGAACTAGAAGGCAATGAAATTACTGAAATTTGTAGCATAAAATTTCTTGGTCTTATTATAGATCATAATATGAATTGGAAAGACCATATTGACTTCATCCTACCAAAACTAAACTCTGCATGTTTTGCAATTAGATCATTAATTCATTTTACAAATAAAAACATCCTAAAATCAGTATATTATGGTTATTTTCATTCAATTACGACTTATGGAATAACATTTTGGGGAAATTCAGTAGACGCAAATAAAAAAAAATATTTCTTTTGCAAAAAAAGGTAATAAGTATGTGGCAGGTGTAAAGAAATCAACTCATTGTAAACCTCTATTCAAAACATTTGGAATTCTACCATTAGCCTGTGAGTATATTTTAGCTGTAGTTTTAACCGCGGTTGACCACCCAGAAGTGTTCATAAAAAATTCAGACATACACAGCAAACAAACCAGAAATGGGCAGGACTTACACAGGCCAAGCAATAACCTACAAGTATTCCAAAAAGGGGCTTACTACAATGATATAGTATTATTTAATTCATTTCCATCATATATTAAGGAACTGAAAACGATAAAAATAAATTCAAGTTAGCATTAAAAACATATCTCATCACTCACACCTTCTATACAGAGGAGGATTTCTTTCATTCAAAAAAATAACTGACCAAAAAATGTTACCAAATTTTATAAATACATTAAGTATAAATAATATTGTTTTAAAAATTTTAGCGCTAACGTACTCTACATAAGAACTACAATTTATTTACATCCAAGTACACATTATAATTATGTATTTATGACGTAATCTACATCCTAGAGTAGACTAGTTTTCTTTAAGCTGGTCTAGTTCACTATAGGGTCTACAGATTGAGATGCTATGTTAGGGGAAAAAAATAACTTTTTCTAGAGCTTATGGGTTACAAATCCAATACAACGTACAGCCATATTTGTTTTTCTTTGAGCTCTGTCTGCCAAATTGGCGGTTAAATGCTGCTCGATCTTTCAATTAGCTTATCTAGAGGATATTCTTCCAGATTGAGAATATGTGGAAATCGTAGTAGACGTTTTAAAACCAACTTTCAGATAAATATACAAAATGTTGTATAGTTTTAAACGTAGTAGATCGTAGTACACGCCTTAAGTCTTGTAAAATAATCCGCCTCAGGCCTGAACAGGCGCATTTACATGGACCATTTCTCTACTTGAGTAACAGGGACCAGCCGGTTACTATTAACCAAGTTAATCACATTATGTCTGGTCATGCAACTGGAAATTTCCCTCAGAACCAGTCGTCACACACCAGCCTAAGACAATTAATCAGATAGTGTTAAGAGGCTGCTTGACACACACAAGGTCGTTCAAGAAGCACATATTTGTACACCTGTGACCTAGACTAACATATTTATTATCCCTACCAAACTTGCAAGGGAAACACAACCTTTCGAAGCATGACTAACGGAGCCCATCACAGAAGTTGCAGCCAGTAAGTGAGCGAATGCTATCAAGGACTCTGCTGTTGTAAGAATGATAGTACAGCCAAACCGGAAATATCGCAGATCTATTTGTTGCAACTAGTGCAAAAGCAACTGCCTGCAACTACTGTCCTAGCGCTCCATAGAAATCTATACAGAGTATATAAATGATAACATTAACAACAACAGTTGCTTTTTTCCTTTATCTACCATATACGTAGTAGGTAAAGAAGATATTGCATTTCACCCCAAAATAAAAAATTCTATACCGAGATTTCACGGAAATATATCTTCTGAAGGCCCCATGTATCTAAAAAAAAAAAAATCTGATGTGTTAAACTCACATGACTTTTTCAACTCTTGTACAAACTATTTTTACAAACGCTTATTATCCATATGCTTGATGTTAATCGAGATATCGAGATGTTAATCTTATTGCTAATTTTCTTGTAGATGCAAGGGGAATTGGTAGGCTTTAAGCGATAGTCAAATGTTTTAAGAGCTGGTTACTATGCCATTCTCTTTGCATTACCAGGACAAAAAAAAAGAATAACGAATTTCCATTTGAGAAAAAGCATAAGTATTGGAAAATTTAAGGGAATAACAAGCAATATCTCGAAAATGGTTCACTCAGTAAAAAAAAAAAAAAAAAAATGTATATGACATAAATTGTGTATTTTAACGCGATCTACATTTTTTGTGTAGTAAAATGTTGTCTATTTCTTATGGTTTACTAGTTATGCAAAAGTCGTTCACAATGAATACTTTTGGAGACATTCCCAGAAAATTCGAGATATACATTTTATTTGTGATGAAAATATCTTAAACATATATAGTTTAATCAAAATCGTTTGAGCCATTTTTGAGCAAATTAAAATTTTCGAAAAATGTTTTAGTAAAGGGTAATCTGGAGTGCGGGGGATTTTCTTGAAAATCTTAGTCTCGCATCTCTGGAAGATACTGAAGCTAAATACCAAGTTTGGTGTTTATCCGACTGTTCGTTTCTGAGTTATGCTGTTCAGAGACACACACACGGACATGTTTCCAAAAATGCTTTTTTTTGGATTCAGGGGGCCTCAAAACATATATTTTCAGTGAAATCTCCGTAACGAATTTTTGGGTGGAATACAATACTTCTCTACTAGGTATAGTAAGTAGGGGAAGTATTTGGATTCCACACAAAAATTCGACACCGAGATTTCACCGGAAATATATGTTCTGAGGTCCCCTGAATAAAAAAGAGCATTTTCAGAAAAAAAAAGTCCGTGTGCATCTGTGAACAACATAACTCAAAACGAAAAGTTGGATAAATACCAAATTTGATATTTAGGTTCAGTATCTTTCAAACATGTGACACGAAGATTTTCAAGAAAATCCCCTCCCCAGACTACCCTTTACATAAAACATTTTTCCAAAATTTTGATTTTCTCAAAAACGGCTTTAATGATTTTTATTAAAATATCAAATATTTAAGATATTTTTATGACAAATGAGATATATGTCTGGAATTTCTTCCTGGGAATGTCCCCAACAGTCCTCTTTATTGTGAACATGCACGAAGTTGTGCGATCAATCTTATCATTGCAAGCGCTTTTTGAAGAAAGAAACATTTGAATCCGTTATCGAATGTCGTACTATGCTTTTCTTGTTTACATTATATTATAATATTTATAATATATACATTTATATCATAATATTTACCTCCCCTGTATAGGATTGTAATGAAGTAGATAGAAAAATTCTGACATGACATTCACTGACTTTCTCTGCCCTCTATATTTATTAGTGGGTATACAAATTATTCTTAATAAAGCTTATTTCACTACATTTTAATGCACATAAACCTTTCCAAAAATAGCTACATTACACTTTCTTTATAGATACAAAGAGAACAGCGATAGTCAAATGTTTAAGAACTGGACGCTATATGCTGGCCTTAAAATATACTGCTTCCATGCAATCGGGAGAAACAACTGAAAATCGGTAGAGACTTAAAAGGAAAAAGTATTGAAAAATTCGGACTTTTAATAAGTATATTTGATAAACGACTTATGCCACAACATCTTATTTTAAATAAGTTGTGTGGTACGTTTTCATCTATGCTTAACGTTTACTAGTTACACAAGATTATACAAAATTCCTTCCGAATGAAGAGGACTTCCTAAGCTATTCCCAGAAAATTCAAGATATACATTTTATTTTTCATGTAAATATCTTATATATGTGATATTTTAATCAAATCATTACTGCCATTTTTAGAAATTTAACATTTCGAAATATTCCATGTGTAGGGTAGTTAAAGTTGGGGGAATTTTCTTGAAATTCTTCGTGTCGCATTCTTTGAAGACACTGAACTCAAATACCAAGTTTTGTATTTATCCGACTTGACTTCGTTTTTGAGGTATCTGTTCACATACACGCACATTATTTGGATTTAGCGGTCCTCAAAACATGTATTTCCGGTAAATCTCGGTATCAAATTTTTGGGTGGAATGCAGTATCTTCTCTACCTATGCCGCGTTATCGTTCTTGTCAATTGCTATTTATCATCCATAGTTATGCAGCATAAATGGCGAAGGATAACTGGACGACATAAATTTGCCTAATCAAAGTAATCACTGGGCAGCTACTGTCCTGGTTAAATAGAAGTGTTATAGTTGTACAGTTTGTGTAAATCGTCGTGACAGTTCCCCACTCCTGAAGCATATATGCGCAATAGCACTGACCAGTCCACTTGCCTAATAAGAGAGTTGGGGGTCAGTGTTCCAACTACTTCGAGCTCAAATGCAAGGTAACCTTACACATTTGTTTACAACGCGTTGTATATGTGGCTGCCTTCGAGTTCTGATATCACTTGCTCCCCACCACTCTCAACACTACTCCTCATTTCTCCTCTCTTGCGCATATGGAGTGTCAAGACGTTTTACACAAGCTGTAAGCACTAGTTGAGTCGGCTAGTTACGAGGACGTGTCTTCAGATTCTAGCTGCTGCATTTGAAGTTCTTTGTCCACGGCTGTTGATAAATATTATTGAGCATGAGACTGGAGTTGGGTATCTCAAGGTTGTGCCTCATAAGAACACTTGCTAGAATTAGACACTAACTAAACTTTAATTTATGGTGTTACTTTAGACAAGTTCGCATGAAAATGTGAATCCTTTAACAATAACACTTTACAGTGGATCTGATAGCGATAACTGACACTTTTCCACTTTGTTGGACTTTGGATAGTTGTTTCGCGCACACAGTTTGTTCACTGAAGATTACTCACCTCCTTAAAACTGATTTACTTCGCGTATTCGACATGTCTTTGTTTCTTACGACGCACTTTTGTATAAAAGCGGAATTGTTCCTCTGACGTTCGTAATTTTAACTGTCCGGTGAGATAATACAAATACTTTCACTTTAAAGTAGTTACCGTAGCGCACGCGATATTCTTTTACATTATATTTACACATACGAGGGCGGATCGATAAGTCCATGACTTTGACGAGAGATAGCGTTCTAATCACAGGTTTCTTGTTTGTACCCAAGTCTTACATCTATTCTGGATATAATAGCAGAAATTCGTCATTTGTTTCTTAGTCATGTATCACATCAGATTTTTAGAAAAATGTGTCTGTGTGTTTGAATAGCGTAACTCAAAAAGAAAAGCCGGATAAATACCAAACTTGAAATTTAAGTTGTGTATCTTCCAAAGGTTTTTGATTTTCTGAAAAGTGGTTCTAACAATTTTGATTAAAATCAAATATTTTAAGATTTTTATATAAAACTAACATTTATATCTTGAATTTTATGGAAATTCTTCATTCGGAAGGAATTTTGTGCAACCTTGTATAACTTCTAAACATTAAACAAATGTAGCAACCACAGCCCTGGACCGAACATCATCTCATACGAAATGCTAAAACATTTGTACATAACAGTATTTATACCCTCTTCTATACTTCTATATTCATATCTGGATTAATAAAGTCCTTCCGTCATTGGGAGCAATTTGTAATCCAATACTCAAGCCTAACAAAGACAACACTCGCCATCATTCAATTGCATCAACTTGTATGCTTTGTAAAATTAATTGAAAAATAGCGGATAATAAACCAATACAGCGGTTTATGGTTTTTAATACAAGTTTTGCTGTATATCAGATAATTCGTTTTTCTTGAATCTGAAATATTGGCAGTATTCTGTAATTCTCCATAATTAACTGCAGTAGGCACGGATATTGAGAAGGCTTATGATTAAGCAGAGGGGTTTAGTAAGTAAACAGATCCATCGTGTTACCGCACGGAGTGTAGATGACGTCAGGTACTGTGACAAACATAATCCTCTCCTTCCCTTCACAGCAGCCGGTTTCGTTGCGACTGTTCCTTCACTGCCGCTATAACTGTAGTGAAGGAAACACGAGGGCCGTCCAGAAAGTAGCAGACGTTTTGGCCTATCGCGACGGTGGGTGGGGCTAGAGCCGTTATCTTGGTATCAGAATGTTCCTATGCTTAGTACGCGTCCAGCTGTGGCAGCGCGTGGACTATGCCTCCCTTACTTTGCTCTCCGTGACGCGTTAAAATGTGCACTGCAATTGAAAATCCCGCCACTTGCGAGGTGCGGTTTGTGATTAGGTTTTATTTTGGGCAAAAAAACAAACAATTGAAATGTATCGCCAACTTTGTGATACGTTGTTTTTTGACGGCAACGCACGTTCACACATGGTCAATCGTACCCGAGGGCACTTGGATGGTTTTGGATGGGAGGTTTCGATCATCCACCATACAGCCCGGATTTGGCTGTAGAGCGACTACCACCTCTTCCCAGCGATGAAGAAATGGCTCGTTACACAACGCTTTGACAATGACGCCGAACTGGATGCACTTGTAAAATAGCAGGCGGCAGATTTCTACAGAGACGGATTAAAAACTTGTTCCACAATATTAATAGTGCCTTAATTTAAATGGGATTGTGTAGAGTGTACCTTTCAAATGTGTATAATAAACTTTGGTTTTTTTATTTTGTTAATTTTTTATATCAAAACGTCTGTTACTTTCTGGACCCACCTCGTAATTTCAGCAACTTAGTTTTAGGATCTTTGGTATATTCAGAACCATTTCAGTAATATTCCAAATACAATAACGTATGTATGTACTAGTAAGGTCACTAAAAAAATACCAGAAGCTTTGAGGCAATACAGCAGGTTTCAGAAACCGAGTAAGGTAGAAAGCTGGAACTTTAAAGAAAGGGTGACAAAGAAACTTAAAAGAATTCTGAGAAGAATCTCATCAAGTGTGATATTTGGTTTTTTTTATTTGCTCCTACTACGCCGGGTAACGTGTAACATAGTCTTTCAAGATATAAACTGCGTCTACGTGCTAGTCGCATGCGACTTATGTACCATGTATTTCAAAAATACATTATTGCACATCAATAGTTAAACATATCCGCAATGTTTTCTTCCGATACTCAATCTTGATCTACCTGCTTTCAGTGGATGCAGTGCCTTCAACTGTTCATATTTGTTTATAGTGAACACTGCATGGTCGCAATCGCATCCACCTTCCCTCGCCACCAACCTTCGGTGCATTCCCAACTTGGTGGTTTACTTACTAAAACCCCACTGCCTGCTTATGTTACAGTATGAAATGAAAATTTCATCCAGAGCCTGATATTATTATTGAACAATAATAATAATAATATATTTGGAAACATACTAAGCTCTGTTTTTATTTTTTATGAGAAGAATTGGATGTTATCCAAAAAAGCAGTTCTTTTTAGTTGCGATAAATGATTACAACAGCCAAAAGACCACAGTCCCCCGTGAAGGCAAGTTTATTCGCTGCGGAGGTAGAGAGCAAACAATAATAAGTAGGCTTCTACATTCAAACCTTTTCTATTTTGTTTTATTTTTCGTCGTCTTGACATCTAAATCGAATAAGGAATACATAAGATTTATAACAAAGAATACAATTTTGTTAATTTTACAAAACGTAGAATAGTTTTAGTGAAAGCAGGATCCCTAGTGCTGCTTAAATGGATGTTGGAATATCACATAGGGTTCTTGTATCTTCGTAGAGGTTGCGGTTTATTTTCACTGCTGGATAACGATGTCGAGCATAAAACGTTTGAAGCCCTGATGAGGAATCTGGAAGTCAGGAATATTTGAAAGGTGTTTAGTAGCTTCCTTGGCTGCAGTGTCCGCCCTTTCGTTCCCAGGAGTGCCAGTGTGGGAAGGTATTAGCATAACTTTCTTGACTGCAGTTTATATTTTGTTTTGTAGTAACTGGATATCCATAATCACGTTGTTAGCTATAGATCTCTGTTGGAGGCACCCACTGAAAGTTGTACAGATCTTGATAGATTTACGAAATCGTTTTCAAAGATCAGATTTTTAATTCTAAATCAAAATGCATTTCCCTCAGCAACCTTACACATACAACACTAGAAACACGTTATTGGAACCAAACTTCAGCAGAAAAATATTGAAGAACTAAATGCGTGTAAAAGACTGAACATCCTAAAATCACCCACTTCCAATAGCTGAAGAGCTAACCAAACTGTTCAGATGATAATTTCTCTAAGATAGATTAAGGTGAAATTATATACAGCTCTGTTTTACAAGCAAAAATTTTGATGTGTTACATTCACATGACTTTCTCTACTCTTGTACAAACTATTTTTACAAACGCTTATTCTCCATCTACTTCATGTTAATCGAGATAAACATGTGCAGACTCTATCTTATTGCTAATTTTCTTGTAGATGTAAGAGGAATATATATTTAAAGGGCAATATACAAATACAGTAGCCTTTAAGCACATACATATCTCTTATTAGCTGGTTGCTAGGTGCAGCACCATTCGCTTTGCCACAGATTATAACTCTTTGCATATCCAAGACAAAAAATCTGATGTGTTACACTCACATGACTTTCTCTACTCTTGTACAATCTAATTTTACAAACGCCTATTCTCCATATGCTTCATGTTAATCGAGATATCGAGATGTCAATCTTATTGGTAATTTTCTTGTAGATGCAAGGGAAATATGGTAGCTTTTAAGCGATAGTCAGATATTTTAACGCTGGTTGCTATGTGGCGAATTCCATTCTCTTTGCATGTCCAGGACATAAAAAAAATGAATAACGAATTTGAGAAAAAGTATAAGTATTGGAAAATTTAAGGGAATAACAAGCAATATCTCGCAAACGGTTCACTCAACAAAAGAAATGTATATGACATAAGTTGTGTATTTTAACGCGATCTATATTTTTCGTGTAGTAAAATTTTGTCTATCGCTTATGGTTTACCAGTTATGCAAAAGTCGTTCACAATAAAGAATACCTTTGGAGACATTCCCAGGAAATTCAAGATATACATTTTATTTGTCATAAAAATATCTTAAACATATGATATTTTAATCAAAATCGTTAGAGCCATTTTTGAGAAAATTAAAATTTTCGAAAAATCTTCCATGTAAAGGGTACTCTGGGGTGGGGGATTTTCTTGAAAACCTTCGTGTCGCATCCTTGTAAGATACTGAACCCAAATACCAAGTTTGGTGTATATCCGACTGTTCGTTTCTGAGTTATGCTGTTCACAGACACACACAGACAGACACACAGACACACACACGGACATGTTTCCAAAAATGATTTTTTTGGATTCAGGGGGTCTCAAAACATGTATTTCCGGTGAAATCTCGGTATCGAATTTTTGGGTGGAATACAATATTTCCCCTACTTACTATACGTAGTAGAGAAAGTAAAAATGAATAACGAATTTGAGAAAAAGTATAAATATTGGAAAATTTATGGGAATAACAAGCAATATCTCGAAAATGGTTCACTCAGCTAAAACAATGTATATCACATAAATTGTGTATTTTAACGCGATCTACATTTTTTGTGTAGTAAAATTTTGTCTATCTCTTATGGTTTACAAGTTATGCAAAAGTCGCTCACAATGAAGAATACTTTTGGAGACATTCCCAGAAAATTCGAGATATACAATTCATTTGTCGTAAAAATATCTTAAACATGTGGTATTTTAATCAAAATCGTTAGAGCCATTTTTGAGAAAATTAAAAGTTTCGGAGAATGTTCCATGTAAAGGGTAGTCTGGGATGGGGGGATTTTCTTGAAAACCTTCGTGTCGCTTCTCTGGAAGATACTGAACCTAAATACCAAGTTTGGTGTTTATCCGACTGTTCGTTTCTGAGTTATGCTGTTCACAGGCACACAGACATACACACAGACATACACACAGACAGACAGAGAGACAGAGACACACACACACACACACACACGGACATGTTTCCAAAAATGCTTTTTTCGGATTCATGGGTCTCAAAACATGTATTTCCGGTGAAATCTCGGTATGGAATTTTTGGGCGGATACAATAGTTCCCCTACTTACTATACGTAGTTGAGAAAGTAAAAAAGCACACGATAGCTGCTGCAACCTTTTACACTAGTCCATTTACTAGTGTACAAGAAGAAGAATTCTAACGCTTATCATTGTGAAAAGTTTCCACTGGTTGTTCACGTACTGTTCATGGCTGCTTCTGGCAAATACTTCTACTGCACGGTATAGTTCTGCCTCCAAACTCCTGTTCTAAGCATCTCTTCTTGGGTCTTCCTAGATTTCGTCTTCCTTGGGGTCGTAATTTAAGGAAGCTTTAGATATTCTGCTCGTTGGCATTTTTGTACAAGTTGTTTCCACTTCCTTCTGTGAGCTCTTCAATATTTAGCTGCTGTTTTATTTCATTATTTCGTTTTTTGTCCATTCTTGTATATCCTGTTTTTGATCAGAGAAATTTCATTTGTGTTGATCAATTTTAGCTTTATGGTTGCCAACAAAATGACCCCATGGTAACGTATTCACGAATATTCAGATATTACAGGGAACTACACGTTACTATTCACACAAGTGACAAGCTGAATTCAGAGATTACCTCCGTGTATAAAATGAAATTAAAAACACTCAATAATCATGAAGCAATATGCTAGACTGTTGAAAAACTACTGAAGGAAGTTGTTGCGACATATTGACAAAAAATGAAGCAGTATTTTTAACACTTAAATGATTTCAGTCAAAATATATAATATAAATTCAATAACAGCCTGCGTTAAAGCAATATGTGTATGTAACAATACATAAAAAGTGTATATTAGATTCATTGTATATGTTTATATTATTATATACATGTAATAATGTTATCTGGATGTATTACATAATTTAATAATGTAGGAGCTGTGAGAATAATAGGTTAAAAGTTGCTAACAATGAGGTAACAATGAGGTAACCTTGAGGCAATAATGAGTAAGAATGTTTAATAATGCTGCTAGTCATTATTGGAGCAACAGTAATGTAAATTTTGTGACAGTTTATAAAATAGCCAATCAACAACCAGAAAAATTTTAAGTTAAATAAAAGTATTCTATTGGACTAGGTTTAGCCAATCAGAGACTTGAAATACAGAAATTTACAAATTTAGGCGGTTGAAATCAAGTCAGTTGCTTGTAGATAGTGCTCATAACTGGACGCGTTGTTTGAAGACAGTGTTCCTGACACGAGATGTGTCCTCTAAAAATTTAATATGTATTTTGTGTGAGACAAAAATAGTTTACCTATTAAAAAGTGCAAGTAATTAACAAAAGGATCTCACAGCTCTCTATATCAGTGAAGTGTTATTTAAATCGTGTCAAGAATTAATAAAAAGGAGTGAATTAAAAATTATAATCTGTGTAAGCCTACATTCTTCAGCCGCATCACGCCCTGTTAAGAAATTCATGTCTCTAACAATAATACTGATGCAGCCGAGGCAAACATAAATATATAATATTTAAAGAAACAGCCTAATTACAAAAGTTAATATTTTTAAACATTTGGGGCAAAGGCCACCGGAAAATACATTTGGGGTGAAGGCTCCCGGAAACTTCTTACCATACGTGAGGCTGCAACTACTTCAAGTTCGGCTCCCAACAGTTGAAATATAAAACAACTCCTTCAATACAACCTACTTCAAATTGATGCCCAAAGCGTGGTGCAAATAACGTAAAGATATTATTTACTTAACAAATTAATTAAAATACTTCAAACCACACGTCGCTATTTCTACATACATTTTCATGACTTAGACAGGCTCTGTTACACATGCAGCCAAAACAAGTTAAATTATATCCTCTTCTACGTCACGGCGATAATAAAACCTTGGGCTATAGCTAAATTAATACAAGAAAACCCAGTTACCTTTTTTACATTCTTGAACAGGAAAGTATTGCACAGTTACCATCGCATTGTGACATAGGAGGCAACGAAAAAGATGATTTTGCAGCCAAGCAAAGTGCATGTGTGATTTATGTCAGTCAAATCGCTATTCCACACTGAGGTCATATTTATTATAAGTAGGAAAGTAAGGTCCATTGGATCAAACATGGACTGAGAGCATCAGTAAACCGCGCGCAGTCATGAAAAAAAATCACATTCCAGAACTGTAAGTCCAGTTGTAAAGAAGAGTCCAAGCTAAATTAGACTTAAAACTGTAAACATAAGTTAACTCACCCACGTAAAGAACCTCCTGGCTGTGAAAAGTGTAAGGATCCATTAATCGTGAAGCTCATCACCATCATCATCATCGTCCATAATGTATCTTTCAGAAAGAAGCAAATGCATGTACCAAACTGCATATCTCTAGCACTAAACGACACAAAATTGATTTCAAGAAGTAATAACTCTCTTATAAACACCTTTCTGGTTTGTGAATTGTTTAGTCTTTACACGCTCTCTTATATTTGTACTGATTTTCTATTGATATCAAGTTTAACATACTCTTATTTGTATAATGGTGTAAAGTGAAAACTTATGTTCTCCTTTTACGTGTTTACTTTATTCCATTTATATGTTTAACCTGTCTCCTTACAGTCTTTGAATTGTGCGTCCTTAAAATGATTTAATTGCTGAAAGCACGATATGAAGCAGATCGCAGGGAACCTTGCTCTCATATTCTGCTTCGTGAATATTAAAAATGGAAAGTCTCTGCTTCATCAACATTGGCGTTATCAGCCGTTCTGACATTGTCTAAGTCTGTTAATAATGGCCGCCTCTCTCTAGAATGTTGCAAACTCTTTTGTAGTACAGAGCGTATTTTTTATTACCAACATGAAATAACAGGAACGGGAAATGATAGGTACTGTTACACCGAGCTGTCATAACGGAAGAGGAAGTGCTATTGAATACTGCCAACATAATGGAAATGTGCAACAAAACAGGTAAGTAACTTTGGCATTACCATCTGATTTTGTGTACTATAATTTGTTAGATTAATATCTCAATGGGAAGGTTCCATCTTAGGAGGTCTGGGGGCTTGTGCTCACCCAAGCTTTGCTCACTCATGTACACTCCTTCCAAATTCTGAAAATATAACAATCCGTAAAGGCTGGTTCACAACCAACGAGAACGGTAACCAGAACGAGAAGAGAAAGTTTAAATACATGTATTCAAATGGGAATGTTCACAACCGACGGGAAGCCTTCCTGGGCCCCGGGAACGTGAGAGAAGAGTTGGCCAACTTTTAACTTTCTCGTTCTCGTTCCCGCGCACGGCATATTAGATCCCTATTGTGCATATTAGACTCTTCACTGTAGAGGTTGCTTTAGGCGACCGTGACATGAAACAGCCATTAGTGCTCTCTATAGTCGCAAGCTGGAAACATGAAAGTGGAAGGAATTAGTAGTAAATGTGCTTCCTAACCTCAGCCCGAACCCGCAAATCTAATCAGCGTTGCTTCCTCTGTTGAAGGGGTCATTAGTAGTTTGTTTATATGCAACTCAAAACTGGTTATTACCTAAAAACAATGGCAAAATCTACAAAAAAAAACAGCTAAAACCGGTGGAAGTGAAGAAAAATAAACAATTTTAATGTATGCCATTAAATAAAGGAATGAAAGCTTGGCATAACTAGAGGGATCGGAAATGTAATGGATATACATTTAGATAATGTTTACTCTATCGAATTTTGACGTTGGCTTGGCTAAATTGGAAGTAGGTGAAAAAATGTAATTGGTCAGTTAAAAACAAATGGAATCCCAATGCGCAAAATCGACTTTCACTTTGTGATCGATATGCATTCTCGTTCTCGTTACCGGGCTGTTGTGAACCAATATCTTGCATGGTGCATTGCTTCCCGTTCTCGTTTCCGTTCTGGTTACCGTTCTGGGGCGGTTGTGAACCAGCCTTAATTTTAAGGGGCTCAAAGACTTCGATAAGCAGATTGCAGATACGTATGTATATTGAAAGAATAAAACTTTGCCACTGAAGGGTTGCCAACACATGATATTAAAAACCCGTTAGTTGGCTTTCTATAAACCGTTATTTTCCAAGCAAAGTCGTCAGATTCCAGCATGAGATATTATGGCTATTGTCCAGCTAAGACACTTCAAGTTATCCACCAAAGAATAGTAAGTGTTGACACAGAACATAATATAACAATGTAAATATGCAGTCATCCACGATTGCTTTTGATTTGATAAAGCAGAACCTCCATCTATATAAGATTGCAACCCTACCTGAACAGTTTTATACATTGTCATTAACGAGCGGAATAGCTCAGGCGGTAACTCTGTCCCTCATATTCGGGAGGTCGTGATTCGATTCCCGCGACCGACCTTCCTGACTCATGGGTTTTTTCGGGGCTTTTCCCGGTCTCTAGGCGAATGCCTATGCCCAATGCTGGGAAGAACTATTACATTCCCGAATTTCTCTCTCCCTCGTTTCCTCTCATTTCATCTTCCTTTTTCACGTTACAGATTGGCCCAGGGCTGTCTGTCGGTCGACTGCGGACAGATGGCGCAGACACTTGCGCGGTGACGACGGCCGTTCTAGCCTCCACTGCTGGGTCGAGCTTTCCCGTCTCCGCTGGAGGGGAGACTGTGAGCCACCCTACAGTGGCTTGGGAGGGTCGCCGCAGAGCGCTCTCCGGCCGGATGGTCAAGCCTGTAACTCTTAGGGAACTTTTGTCGTCTGCGTCGGCCGTTCCTGTGGCCCATTCGTCTCCTGCGATTCTTTCATCTCATCCATTCCTCCCGGGGATGTATGTACAAAATATCCCTTGCGGGTCAAGGTGCTAGGTATCCTCTCCGTCAACTAATCCTGATATATTGTCATTGCCTAAACGGTATACACTTAGAATTCATCATCTCGCCATCATCACCAGACCGATTCAAGAATTAGGCTTCCGGTTCAATTTAAAACTGGTCGTACCATCTCATTGTTGGTCTTCCTAGATCCTTCTTTTCCCATTGTGTAAAATTTATAACTTGCTTTATATATCGTCAGTTATTCTTCTGATGTGGGGAATCCAGCTAATTTTATTTCCTTCAATGTATTTCAATTAATACGAGTGCGGATTAATAAGTCAGTGACTTTTTAGAGAAAATATTTTTTTTTTCATTTTTACTTCTCAACATAGTCCCCTTTCAATTCAATATACATTTGTCCAACGTTTCTCCAATTTTTTTAACCCTTCCAAAAAATATGATTTTTCGAAGTCTGCAAAATATGAGGTTGTTTTTGCCATGATGTGTTCACTGGACTGAATTTCTTCCCAGCGAGCCAATTTTTCAGGTTTGCGAAGAGGAAGAAGTCGCTCGGAGCCAAATCTGGAGAATATGGTAGGCGAGGTAGCAGTTCGTAGTCCAATTCTACAAATTTTGCGATAGCAATGGCTAACTTGTGTGCGGGTGCATTATTCTGGTGAAATACAACCTTTTTCTTCACCAAATTGGATCATTTATTTAACAATTCCTTATGAAATTGATTCAGTATTGCGGCATAATATGAACCTGTGATCGTTTTACCCTTTTCCAGGCAGTGGATGTCTATCACCCCTTGTGAATCCCAAAAGACAGCTGCCATGACTTTTCCTCCCGACGGAATGGTTTTCGCTTTCTTTGGAGCAGGTTCGCCGATGGAAATCCACTGCTTTGTATGTTGTTTGGTTTCAGATTGATCGTAATGGATCCAAGTTTCATCAACCGTGATATAACGCCACAAAAACTCATTTGGATTTCGCTGGAACATGTTCAAACATCCCCTTGAAATGGTCACACGATTCCGCTTGTTCTCAACTGTGAGCAGTCGCGGCAACCATCTTGCTGGCAGCTTTCTCATACCCAAAAATTCGTGCAGAATGTTATATACCCGTACACTCGAGATGCTCACGGCCTTGGCTATCTCACGGATTTTTACCCGACGGTCTCCCAACACAATATCGTGAACTTTGTTCACCGTTTCTTCTGTTGTGACCTCAACCGTCCTGTGCTCACGGCATCTCTTGTGCTCAAACGGCTACATCAAAATTCTGTGAACCACTTGTGAATCATGCCATGAGATGGAGCAGAGTCCCTGTAATACTTGTTCAGCTTTTCTTCCGTTTCCTTCACCGCCTTACCACGCAAAAAGTAGTGCTTTATCAGAACACAAAATTCACTTTTCTCCATTTTATACGAAGTAACACACATCTGCTTATTTTAGACGCTCTCAATAATGTTCTAAGAAACAAATGCGACGAATTTTGCGATTATACCCAGAATAGATGTAAGACGTGGGTGCAAACAAGAAACGTGTGATTAGAACGCTATCTCTCGTCTAAGTTGTGGACTTATTAATCCGCTCTGGTACATATATTCGAAATATGAATACATCATTAGCTTCGAAATATAAATATCGCTATCCTCAGTATGTACTACAGCTACTTGTTGGAAAAAAAGCTATTTTCTGTTAGTTTAAAAGCGGCTAGAATTCGCTTGCCAGGATAAAAATCTTCTTCCCTGCAAGAACTAGTAGCCAAAACCTTTCTGGTGGGACCTCGGTCAAGCTGCTATACGGTAACCTGTAGTTGGACACGTTGGTAACAGCTTATTACAGATTGAGGCTGAATGTATTATGAATGGCTCAATTTTAGACTCTGTCCACAAGAATAGATCACTAGATCGTTTTACAGGTCATTTTTAAAGTTCTCGGTATGAAGCACAAAATAATGACACAGATTTTTGAAATAGTTTTTATTTCTGAGTGTAGTCTTCCTTGACTTCAGTGTCCAGCGATGCTCCATGACTCGTCATGGAAATCAGATTCCTCTAGACCTCCAAAATACACCTGGACTGGCGTAGTTTTTCATCTGGGGAAAATTTATTTCCACCGAGGAACTTTCTCAGTTTAGGAAACAGATGGAAGTTTGATGGAGCCAATTCAGACGAATGAGATGGATGAGGCAGCAAATAATACCCAAACTTCGTTGAATTTCGTCATTGCAACAACACGTGTGTCAGGGCGAATATTTTTCTGATGGAAGGTGACTTTCTTCTTTGCCAAAGCCAACCTTTTCTCGCCTAATTTTAGTCTTAAATTAGTCCAGAAGGTTATCCTATTACGCTCCGGTGATGGATTAGTCTGGGAAAAGATACTCGATTAGCAGTACAGCCTTGGCATCCCTGAAAATCGACGCCATGATCTTCAAAACTGATTTCAAAACTTAACCTTCTTTGTTGGTGTAGAATCTTGATGCTTCCAGTGCTTAGAATGCTGCTTTTTACAGGGTTTTGTAGTACACCTATGTTTCGTCATTCGTTAAAAGTGGACGCATGAAGTCGATGGCCTATCTCTGAAAACCAGCCAAATTTTGCACAGATATTAGCACTCCGATTGGCTTTTGATCAGGAGTCAACAGTCAAGGTACTTATCTTGCAGCACATTTTTTCATGGCCAGATCTTCTCTCAACATGTAAAACACGCGTTCTTCTGAAATTCCCAGAGCTTCAGCAATTGTACACACCTTCATTCGGAGCTCCTGCAGAATCACGTCGTATACTTAACTTATTTCTGCTGTACCGAGTTTCGTCTTTCAAACTTTCGCAGCCGCGTTTCAGCTCCATGGTCCACATGAAGATGATTGAAAATAATGCAGAGTCCCCTAAAGTGTTTTCCATATCCATATGAATTTCTGTTGCATTCCTCACAAAGTCCTTAATCGCAGTATAATGTTCGATATTAGCATCCTTTGCGTATACGTCTGCACTGTAACAAACAGCCATACTGTAATCCTTGAATAATATTTTATTTCAGGAATGTTTCCACGAAGAATGGCGGGTTTTGAAAACAAAACTGCCTAGGAAATGCTGCTTAAATCTGTAGGTCATTCCAAATACTTCTCAAATGATCCTCGTACAATAAGGTTTAATGAATAAATGCATTATTACCTAAAATGAAGTTGTAATTAAATAAACTTTGAAAAATGAGTTCTAACGAAGATATTGCAAATATTCATTGTTTATGAAAAATAAAATTGGTTCTATTATGCTTACATTAATGTATGGTTCACCATACGCAAGCAGTTTCATGATAAAGAGTTATATTACGAAAATCGTTGCGTAATAGAAGCTTCATTACGAAACTAGTTTCGTAATGAGGTAGCATTGCGAAACTAGTTACTCAGTGAATATGTTTAAAACATTTTTTTTTAGTATTGTAAAATCCATACTACGTAACTAAATATATAAAATAATAAACTTAGAATTTAACTAAAAGGTTACAAGTGGGGATAAAGGCGGTTTTTTTTCTTGAAAATTACTATTTTTAGCAAACGAAAAATGAAATGAATGTTCGTCTGCTTAGCCTTCTATGAAGGCTATGGGCAATTTCGATTTAACAGGACCACTCGAAAAGTGTACAATTATTACAAACATCTTACAGTTGTATTATTAAGCATAGAAGCTTATCTTAAGTCAGTGTATGTTCCTTATAGGCTTCTACGCCGTTGCACCTATTTCGACTAAATTTGGCACAGGTAACCTTTGACAGAAGGCGAAAATTACTGTCTGTTTGGAATTAGAAGTTCTACCCCATTTCACGCGACTAGATACTTAATTTTATATAATGCCTACAAATGCTCGCAAGACTATCCATATATCTACTTCTCAACGATAATAATAATAATAATAATAATAATAATAATAATAATAATAATAATAATAATAATAGATCGAATAATGCCAACATAAGAATAATGATTACTTAAGCTTTCACGGTCTCACAAAATAACAAAGGAACAGCGAGTTCACATATTATTCGTCCATCTCTTCTGACATTGATCATGGATAATAACACAGTCAAATAAATGAATTACAACAGTTGTCCACCTGTGTGGCTAAGATTGTGCAAATGTAAAGGGCTACAATCGCTTGTTAAAAACTATACATCAAAAGAGACAAAATACAACTTCATATTCTTCTTTATCTTCATATGATTATTTATTGCGTATTGATATAAAATAATACAGAAGCATTCAACATAATCGAATTGACTACAAAAGTCTCTATGGTGTTCAAACATTGCTAACATAAGAGTAATAAAAAAAGTCGACGTTTATATCCATTCATTCTGCGATCATGTTCCGATATTCGGATATTCACTTATTATAATTTGTAGTTTCTCTATTTTTTTTTTTTTTGCAAGCAGCGGCTTTCTTTCCCTATGCGAAGTTTGTGATGCTTTTATAAGCATAAAACAGAAACTGAGTGCCATATAAAATGACAGTGGGCATGGATAACAGCAGCATCATCAAACCAGTCGAAGTACTACTTCTTAAATTGAGTTTTATTTATGGACGCCCTTTAACTACTATGGTCTTTAGCGTCCCATTCTATATTGGACGTGAAAGACCGGGAATGTTGCTCAGAGGCCTGCTTATCAGGCTTGAGGTTCTTTTACGCGCCTTAAATCTACGACACGGGACCACCGGCTTTACTTCCCTTCCGAAGGAAGCCATGCTAAGGATTTTTACGCCCGAAAAAATCCATCGCCTTCCATCTGGTTTGAACCCGCGACCTCGGAAACTAGAGGTTAGCATGGTAACCACTACACCACGTACTACTACTTATTGTTATTCTTCTTTGTTCTGTATATTCATTTTGACTTTCATTCTGTTTTGTCCTTCAGGTATTTTCTTAGTATTTAGTGTATGTTGGTTACTGAGAATGAACAAGGATATACTGATGTTACTTAAACTGCTGTTACTTCTTCCCAGCCGAAATTTTCTCTATATATAACGACGAGGCATTCCGAAGTGACAGCGTGGAAGTCACTCAGCTGCATTCACGAGAAATCATCATTACAAACTGTAGTATTTGTGGTTGTTTAGCAGTGCTTTTGCATAATGTTTTCTCAGCATTTTTATTGTTTGTTTTGTTGTTTATAGAGCCCCGAGAGTGTTAATTAACTCTTTAAGTATCTTGTGAAATACTTTATAAATGCTTGAAAAGAAACGTAAGACTATTGGGTAAATGCTACCTAAAGCTAAATGTTGTAGGGATAAGCTGTCAAACCACGGGCAATGCCGGGTATTTCAGCTAGTATGATATACTTTTATGGTTGTGAGAAATAGTTTCAGAATGAAAAGGTTTTAAAACACGTAAGCTTCACATTCTACTGATATCTTTTATAACAGCTAATAGCAGAGCAATGCTAGTTCACAGACGTAGCTGGAGGTGGTGGACCCCCCCCCCTTTTGCTAAAAAGAATGTAAAAATTAATAAAAAAAAAGTAGCTTCATTAAATAATAGTATCTTTCTAGGTTGGTGGGAACGAGATGCTTCCTAATCGTATCACTAGTAGCACTGTATTTTCACCGCATGTCTTAATAAAAATTGCTTAAAAAATGGACCCCCTTAATATTTTTCTGTCTTCCCTGCTATTAATTCAGCATATATTGTTACATGCATCGTTCGGAAGTATGGTATATGCCTATAAATAGCTCACTTTTGCGTTATAAAGGACAGGGGCTGATTTTATCTACTTTTGAGGTTATAGTAAATGAATTCAACATAGAGAAATACACTGTTATAAGATGGCATAAAGAACGTACTTTATAACAGATATCAGTAGAGTGTGTAGCGGTGAACAAACATCGGCGTGGAATTGCTTTATCTGCAGAGGGATATCTTGTATAATGTGCAAAATCCATTAGGCCCGTTACGCACTCTACCGAGATAGGTATCTCTGCAAAAATGGAGTTTTATTTATGGACGCTCTTTAACTGCCGTAGTTCTTAGAGTTCCATTTTATATTCGGCGTGAAAGACCAGTAATTTTGCTCAGAAGCCTCCTTATCAGGCTTGAGGTTCCTTTACGTGCCGTAAATCTACGAAGGAAGCCATGCTAAAGATTTTTACGCCCGAAAAAATTCATCGCCCTCCGCCGGGTTAGGTATCTCTGCGGAGGTTTTACCACAGCTGATGTTTTCAGAATATCGTTGCCATGTAATCCAATAGACAGCCAAACACTGCACAGATTATCTGCAGGGGGATCACTTGATTTCGTTTCACGACAGGAATCTGTCAACATGAATGGCGACGGACGAATTTTGGAATTTACGATCATTTATATGCCACATAACCTGCAAGGTCTTTATAGACTCCATGTTAAACTCTTTATTTTCAGAAGATTCACTTGTCTTATCCTCTAGCAATATTACTTCCTCTCTTTTGGTGGGTGTCGTATACATTTAACAATCTTCAACCTATAGATTGTCACAAGACAAAATAATAAGCATAGAAATTAATTTACAGCTTATAAATAGGATAAAAGTGTTTTCCGAAAATGCCTGCTTGTATATCGCACATTTCCGTTTAGCAGACGAAAAATAGAACTAAATATTCATCTGCTTAGCTGTTTTAATAACTGTGAGCAATTTTTAACAGCTCCACTCGAAACTCGGTATATTATAAAATACTATAGTTCAACAACTTAGAAAAAAACTGAGGGGTAACTCACCTGGTCAGGTATTCCCCTCTCTAACTGCCTTGGGCGGGCAAGCCTCTCCTACTCTGCCTCTGAGTCGCTGCTTAAGCACCACACGTCATAATTTCGCGTAACCGATGTTTTATTTTATTTTATTCTTACAAAATCGTTTATCACACCACTATTGTAACTACCCAACTGTGGAGGCCGGACTAAAGACAAGAGCATTGCAACGAAAATTTTGTTTATAGGTTGCTGTGGCAGACCATGCAACGAGTGTGAAAACAAATGTTTGCATATAACTAGCGATAGCACTTCACATGCATGCGATATTATCATGGGTTATCTTCCTAAAGTTAATTCACACTTTTTAGGATATTTCATAACCTTCACTTCTCCGTCTATCTCTTCAAGGAAAAAAACTTCCTAACTGATTGATTTTCATAATGCAAATTGTTTCAATTTAAGTTTTACAAAGAAAACAAGCGGTTTTAATCTTTTTACAGGGAGACCAATCACACGTCGTCATCATCATCATCTTGAAACTGTGCTCTTTTATATATCGCTTACAGAACTGGAATAAGGATTTTAGATTTTGGGCTATCAAGGTGTAAGCAAGATCCTACTAAATTGTTATACACTATAAAATTGCTGTGTTACAACAGTGACGTGACACTTGTTTCCCGCGTATCAATCCACTTCTTCTTTAAGGCACTTCATTGGATAGCTCAGTAGCTAAACGCAAAAGACAAGTAGAGTGGGGCAATTTATGCCTCCTGAATACTTGCGCAATCCGTAGACCGAGGGATTTTACTAAGTTGTTATACTATAGTTGTATTATTAAGCAAAGGAGCTATTATTATATATTCTAAGATTATGAGAAATAAATTCAGGAAGAACATTGTATAAAACACAAAAGCTTAAAACTATGCTCAGAAAATGTTCGCATATAAGGCTGGCACCTCTCATAACATAAGGCAATAGAGTAATATTAAGTCAACATTGCTTGGTAAACGGACCATTCTAGATTGGTATATTATAAGTATACTTATGCTCGACCATGCTAAAATGTAGTATTTATACTACTGGTAGCAGTACTTTATTGTAGCCATAGATAAAGAAATAACGATTGTAATACATCACTCAAACCAGAAACGAATACTTATGAAACCTTTAATTTAGATACATAGTCGAGCATAAACAGTCGTATGAAACTTGACTATAATGGTGATTAAAACGCCCGTATGATAATTATTAACTTAGCGAGAGAAATACTCGCGTTTTAATTACTACCATTATAGTCTCGTTGCATTCTATTTAAGGCTATCATGCGCTTAACAATAAACTGTAAGGTGTCTTAATATTCCATTTATCTTACGTTTGTATTATTAAGGACTGATTTTATTTACTTTTGAGGTGTGAGAAATCAATCCGCTATGTAGAAACAAGTTGTGTAGGATGAAAAATATTATGGCGATATAGAGGACGCATTTTAGAAATAGACGCTGTGTGTAACTGGCCATACCAAGGGATATATGCAGATCTTTTACCACAGATGCTTTCATAATATCGATGCTATGTAATTCAATGGGCATACACACACTAAACAGATGTTCATCTACAGAGGGGGATCTTTCTGTTTCTGTTCAAGATATACGTTTATCAGCAATCGAGCAGCGACCGATAAGATATGTTAGGACAGATTTTTGCGATTTATTTATGTAACAGTCTTCATCAAATTGTGAGGTTGCCACAAGACAAAAAAATTACTTAAACTATTTTATAAATAAGAGCGAAAGTGTTTTTTTTCCTCTAGCAAATTACCATTTAGCCGACGAAAAATGGAAAGGAATGTTCATTTGCTTGGTTGTTTTAGTAGCTTTGAGCAATTAACATTTAGCAGCCCACTCGAAAGTTTGATATATTATCAAATATTAGAGTTGTATTATTAATTATAGAAACTAGTGTTATAAACTTTTTAAGATTACAAGAAATAAATCCAGGATGAAAATGTTTAAAACACTAAAGCTTAAAAATTTCTTTAGAAAGGTTTCAAATGTAAGCACTGGTACCTCTTATAACATCGAATAATAGAATGCTAATTCAACACAGCTTATAAATATCTTGTTTGTATTATCGAGAGAAGTTGATTTTATCTGGTTTTGAGGTTATGAGAAATGAATCCAATATGTAGAAATATATTATATGGGATGAAAAATTGCGATGACACAGAAGCGTATTTTAGAACAGATATCGGTGCCGTGTGTAGCGGTGAACAGATATCGAATCTTTAATACACGAGAATACTACTGTCCATTCCAAACCAGAGTGCCTTTCACTGAAAACAAACTCTTTGTATTATCCGCGCGAAAGTAGCTCGCAATCCGCGCCCATAATGGCTGCTTGTTCCCCTCCCACGTGCTTGTTGAACACTATTTAATCTATAAAAAGGCGCACTGCGTGAGAATCATAGTTCAAAATGCAACCTGAGGTAACAATCGATTTTATAAGTATGCGGCAATGAACATTTTACTTTCGTTAATCACAGTCCTCGGGCAAAAGTGCAACACCCAAATTCGAATCCTCCGCAGATGACTCAGCTGCCATATCAGAATAAGAACTACTCTCCAAACTAATGACAAGCTTATCCACAATTCCACAGCACTGTCGCACTTAAAACAAGTTCCTACATTTTATCCTCTTCTATGTTGTATTATGTCTGTTTATATTCGATGCTCGCTTTCGTTACACTTCTCACTGAAACGCCTGTAAAATCCGATATTAGTTTCGTAATATGCAATAATGCAAGTGTCGGGTATTTTTGTAATAGTGAGTTGAATATATGAAGTATTGTTTGTTTTTAGCCACTTTTTAACTGTTTCCCGCTTCTGTCTTTGAACAGTTTATTCGCACTACACGCACCTTCCTCTGCCATGTGAGCTCAAATACCAACTGACTAAATCACAAGATTTGACCTGAGCTTAGCATATGTGTGTTAGTGTATTATGAATGACTGTTCGCTTATCATATATCCTGTGTTACGCAAAGTGTTTATTCGGTACTCAGATATCACCTCTGGGAATTCATTGCTGCATATCTTGTATATGTAAGAGAGTGGCAGTCATACATACGGTTGGTGTTAACAAGCAAGATGCTCTCGGCATTAGCGCAATAGCAGGCTAAAATAATTAACAGCTAGTATATATCCATTACCTTTAACGATGAGTTCTTATGGTAACCGAAATAAAATGTGCAGTTCTATACCTTTCCTGCTCTAATATTTCATAATATAATACATGTATTAAGCAACTATTTACGTTGGGGTAAGAGTATTCTTGCGTTCGTGACAAGTCGAAGCACGTGCTTCTGTTTACATCAGAGGGAACTCTGGTTTGGAATGGACAGTAGAGCGCTAATCAGTATAGTGTGCAACGCGTCTAATGGGGATGGGGGAGCGGAGCGTTTGCCTACATTCATAGAAGGTGAAATCGGGCATAAAAATGTATTGTATTAGGGAATTACCAGTAGTATTTAATATAATTACATAACTCAGCGTGCTGACCTTCAGTGACACATTCTGTTGAAGTTTCGGCCGTGTAAACGTACCAGTGAGGTTTTATGCTTACTTCAAACGTAAGAGTGGCAAGGTTTGTTGTATCGTGTTACGGTGCATGTCAATGCATACGTTCGGAAACTGTGAAAAGTTTCTAATGGTATATGCGCAAGCCAGTGTTAAGGTATGTATTCACTGATGTTGAAAATGGTCAATTTTTTCAACATTATTCGTTTTTTAATTTTGGTATTATAAACTACTCCAGGCCTTTTAGAGATTCCAAAACAACATTTCAGAACTGAAATGAGCTTAATTTAGTGTCTCATAGGTTTTTGCAGATGTTTTGTAACTACAAAGCGACCCGCTCTTTAGAGTTGATTGTGGCTTCAGCTTTCTACACCTCCCTTGTATCACAACGAAATGTGTATTTAAAGCATTTCTGCAAACGTTTATCTAGACTGACAAGAAGTAGACAGAAGAACTAGCTTTAGAAGAATAGTTTGTAGACAATGGGGCAGAGAGAGAGAGAGAGAGTAATGTGAATGTAACACATTTTTAAATAGCTTTAAAATGTTCAGCAATTTCAACCTAAAATAGGCTGCTTAAAACTTAAGGTACATACGTACACCATTTAAAGGCTTATTAAAGTCCGTGGTTTGAGCCCAGCCGAATGTAACTTTCAGGCGTTTTGCACAATGTTTAAGTCATTTAAATAAAAGTTTTATTCCTAAAATAGTGATTTTGACACAAAAACTGAACAAAAAGTTAAGTTATTCGCCAAATTTACTAACTATTCACATTAGTGTCCAAGGAAAAAAGGAACAAATTAAAACAAACACGTTTGCGATATCATTAATAAGTACTGCATTGTTTTACCTCTTTTAAAAGTGACTTTTACTTTCTTTCTGAAAGTTTGCTATTGCATATACTTTTAGAGTAACATCATTTATCAGCAAACATCTAAGAAAAACGATAAAAACGAAAGACTTTTTTCCTGTATTCTTTAATCCACTCAGTGTAATTTGTTTAGGCTATGGTAAGAATCAAAGAGACAGCAACTTACTCCCATGTTTATACTACCGATTATCGTTGTGATCAGCTGTATTGTGTCACTATCAAGCCGTGGCTAACGAGATGGACAGGCTGCGGCACGAATCACAGTCAAGTAACAATGGTAGTCTTCAACATGGCTAACTTGAATAACTTCATGACATACCTATGCGTTTTCCATGCATTTAACTAGCAATTTACTTGTTTTGTCTATAGATATATTAGGCGACTTAATTTCACTTCATCGGGCCATGACTGGACTAAAAGTAAGCTGATTTCAGTTCGCGGCGTAGCCGGTCTGGTTCGTTAGCCATGATCTAAACAAAGGCAGCCAAGATGTGTAACCTTAAGGAAATTTCATTGTAAATTGCCAGCAATGGAACGGCCGAGGATGATAATTCTATAGAGAGCCATCAGTAAATGTGTGAAGAATATGTGTTACACATCAGCTTTTGGCTATTATTATTTTGTTCACAAATCAGATATCAACGTGTGACCAGATAACATTGTAGCTCTAATCGCTGTATTCAAATCATACACATATCATTTTGACAGGATCAAGATTACCATTAAAGCAACACATACCTATCAACAAAACCCCTAATATCGCAAAAATGCAATTACCTACTAATGACGAGGAATGAAGAGCAACTAGAGTCGCTGGCAAGAAGTCACGAATTGATTCGTTTCTCTCCGTTCTCCGTCTGTTGTCTGACAATTACGCATGCCTCAACGCTGCTAGTTCAATGTTCGTACCATAGGCAGCTTCGCTTCGCTCCGCTCTAACATGACGTAACGAGAATTCCCGGAAGATGAATATCTGTTTGAGTGTGTTCTATGAAAACTAGCTGGCGAATAACCAGGAAAATATCAGAGAAGAACCAGAATATCACATATCAGAAGTAGAATTTGTGCTACCTAAGTGTTTAAAATCAGTGCTACCGTAAACGAAAAAAACAGGTGAGAGTTTCCCTATAGCCACCCATGTAGATTGCAATGTTTAACGCTTACGTTGGTAGGTTTGTTAATTTAAATTCCTGCAATTTTGACACTTGGAACGTTAAGTTAGGTTATGTTATGGAGAACTTCGTGACCTTCAGCGAAAAAAATAAAAAAGCGCATGAAACTATGGAAAATAACCTATATATGCTTTTCAAAATAAATATATTAAAAACCTACTGGTTCTTGCTGAGCGTAATATTTGGGGAGAACCATTGGTAGAGTTACTTGAATAACAATATTAATTTGTGCACATTGCATCACCTGTGCAGTCATAAAACATGCAGATAATTTAAATAAATATTAATACAAATAATATTAATTAATTATGCAGAGTAAGGGCCGCCTGATAAAACGGATGAAACAAAAAAAAAATAAAAAAATAAAATAACTAACAGAAACTGCATGTGTAGAGTTTTAAATAAAATGACCTGAAATAATAACTTAGAAGTTCTGAATGAAACTATAACGCATAAACCAATCAAGTGCAGGTTCTTCACTGAAAATCCAGCTTCCTCCATTCTTCCCTCACTTCTGCTTTTCTCTTTTTCTGTGCACATAACCTACCTATCTTAAATTTTGTCTCCTATTACCTTGTTCTGGCCCAAACTTTTTTAAATTTATGATTTACCATTTCTTTCAGTGCATTTCTTAATAAGCAGTGTCTTCTCATCCACTGCCTCAACCAATTTCTTTTCCACTTCCTGATTAGTTTTCATCATGTCTTCCTTTGTCTTTTAAAAATAGTGTATTTAATGTACTACTTATTTTGTCTGTTTGCTTCATATGTCCATTCCTCTCCATGGTCATAATTGAAATGGGTGCTTCCAATTTGTTGCCTCACTTATTGCAACATCCAAATTTTTGCACTACATATGCTCGACACTAAAACATTGATTTTGTTTTTATTTATCAAATTTCATGTTTATATTGCCTTAAAATTTAAATAGGTACTTTAATTTAAATCAGAAATTAAACCACAATGCATTTAGGTGCTAACATACTTCTGAATCTTTTTAAACTACTGTTGTACAGGAATTCATTGAAAGACACGTTAAATTTGTACAAAAATTTATTTTGTTTATTGTAATTTTTTTTTATGTTGACAGAAAAATGTTGAACAAATGGTTTTGGTTGATGGTACTAGCAATAGCTGCTCCCTCATGCGTGTGTCAGTTGCAGAATGGAGGCAAAATATGGGCCCTATTGGTTGCTGGTTCAAACTCCTACTATAATTACAGGCATCAAGTAAGTACCTACCTCATTTTGAGAAACAAGTGATAATATACATGTCTGCTTTTCTTTTTGAAAGAGCTAAAACAGTTTAAAATTGTAGCCATTCTGGAGGCCTGCATTTGTATTTTATATAAATTAGATCAGGAGCAAAATCTACACAATTTTAAGCAGGGAATAATTCATGGACTTACATAATTGCCAAATATTTTATTATTTTAGTGTGCTTACATCAACTTCATTCAAAATAATCTCAAGCCAGTTTTGAAAAATTAAAATTATTAAGATGTCTTCCATGTTAAGAGTATTTTGGGATGAGAGAATTTTCTTGAAAGTCTTTGTGTAACATCTTTGGAAGATATTGAACTTGTTTTTGAGTTATGCTGTTCCCAGACATGGACCCTTTGTCTAAAAGTACTTTTTTTTGTTATTATTTATTCAGGGACCTCAAAACATATATTTCTGGTGAAATGTCGATACTGAATTTTTGGATGGAATGCAATTAACTGTTCTTATAAGTACATGCTATAAGTAGGTGGCAGAGAATGTAATAATTGAAAATATACAATAACTCTTCCACCATCTATATTTACGCCAAAATGTAAAATATTTTATAACCTCCTTTTTGCAGGCAGATGTTTGTCACAGCTACCAAGTTCTTCATGCAAATAACATTCCAGATGAGAATATAATAGTGATGATGTATGATGACATAGCTTTCAATGAAGAGTGAGTCTTAATTTTTCTTTGGAAACAATTCAAAGCAGTATCTAATAGCTTTCTAAGAGGTAAGATAAAAATTGAAATGTATGCATGTAATGAATGTATGTTTTTATTTGTGCAGAAATCCCACTCCAGGAATAATTATTAATCAGCCAAATGGGTCAAATGTGTATGAGGGTGTTCCCAAAGATTATACAGGCAAGGTACGACTAATAAGAATTACTTGCTGGTTTCTTTATCTTTGCTGCTTGCTTAATGATTAATCCTAGAACACTAACAATATATAAAATTTACGTAGTTGATTTTTAAATGGTTTTAATTAATGAGCTTAATCATTATTAAATATGCTTAAAAGTGTACTTGCTTTTAAGCCTTTAATAATAATGCATACTGTACAAAAGGTGTCAACATTTTAAAATAATACATAACATCTATCAGCCAAAACTAGATGATGCAGCTCAATGGATTAGGTTGAATGTTTTTCTTAGGCCCAGGTCTTACGTACTATATTTTTATATGGTATTTTGCCGCCCTGCTTAACTGGTTTTATCTTACAATGGTATATAGTTTTCCCAGAAATAGTGAAATTGTTGGGACCCTGTGCTTACCTGCCATATCCAGCCATTTTCTGATTACCTTCTGAACAAAAAGGTGCTCCCATCACTGCTTTGCCTCCTATCACGTGATTGTACCCACAATATCTAACCATGCGACCATGTGATTGCCCCCATCACTATTTAATTTCTCCATTGTATTCCTTTCACGTGCGAACTATCCTTTCCTTGCCCCATTCCTTTAAAATATAACAAATTGTATTCCTTTCACCTGCAAACTATCTTTCCTGTGTCCCATTACTTTAAAATAAAATAAACTGTATTCCTTCCAAGTGCAAACTATCCTTCGCATGTCCCATCACTCTGAAATACAATAAACTGTATTCCTTCCATGTGCAATCTATCCTTCTCATGTCTCGTTACTTTAAAATAAAATAAATTGCATTCCTTTTACGTGCAAACTATCCTTCCCTTGCCCTGTTGCATTCCTTTCATGTGCAGACATTTGTTTCCTCAACCCTTTCCCTTAAAACAATGCATTGTTTAATAAAAGGGAAGTGTCAAACAAAGTGAACAATGGTAAATCCATCACAATGTTGTGAATTTAGATTCCAACATTCCCCCCCCCCCCCCCCACTGTGGCTAAGGCTCACTCCTCCGGCACCTCTGATTACTTGATCTACCCCACCTTGGGCCACTTACTTCAGTGGTGGGGGAACCATCTTGTACAGAGGGGAAAAGGAAAATGTCTGAATATGGCAGGTAAGCACAGGGTCCCGAAAACTTCACTATGCAGTTTTCCCAATTAATTTGTTATTCTCAGCACTAAAAGGGAAGTAGACTTTGTTTATTCATTAGAAGATGCAGAAAAGGTACTTACCAACCTACTAATGTTTCTTCTTTTATGGGTAACTGCAAATGAATCTCTTGTTTTTCTTGTTCCAATTTCAATTTCTTGTATTCTGTGTAATGGGTCATCAACTTCATGTTCTTTATCCTCATTTGTAGAAAAGTCTCCTCTTAAACATCACAAAAGGTAACTATAAATTAATATGACACTAAATTCGAACCATTGGGTATAAAAGTATGATTCTTTTTTGTACATATCACCAATTATCCTAATTACTTGTTGCTTTTCTGTAATAAGAAATGTGCATGCATATATTTGATATTGCATTTCGAGTTTTACAAGCGGCCTGGGTACTGTACTTATGAGGCAACATTGCACCATAGCAATTCACTAGTGCTGTATTAATGGGCATGCCTCAAATGCCAGGAGGTTTGGACGTGATAATAGTTCACTGATGTTGCTGAAAGCAGTCAAACTTATTTCATATCTATAAAAATTGATAATAAAGTCTTAGATTTTTGAGATGATAATTTATGATAAGCAATTTTAAAATATTTTAATGGTTCAAAAAATCAAAGGGTATGAGTACCTTGCCCTTTAGAGTAGGCTGCAGCTTCTAGCAGTCTAGAAAAACACAATTTTGTTCTGACTTGCTTCTATGCGACAATTTAACGGATAAACACTATAATTAAGTGATAACGGTTTCTATAACATTCTTTTTATTGGCTGCATGATGTATTCCTTAACCATATGGTGAAATGGGTGGGGACAGTTGCATGAAATATATGCCTTGGTGGTATATGCATTGTTTATATGCCGCATGATATATAGTGGAATAAAATATGATTGTGATGATTATATATGATATTACATATCATATTCTCAAGTTGTATGGTAGTTTATTGTTGTGTATGATTGCATACCATTCTCGAAAAACAATGTGCAGTTTTTTTTTTTTTTTTTTTTTTTTCCCTGCTAGCTCATATTGATTGGAATGAATTAAATGAGTGAAATGATGCTCAAACAAGCACATAGTTCCTAGAACTTTGAATTACTATACATTCGTCTTTTCAAGATAAAGAAAAACTCTGGGAAAACACCTCATCTAGTTAACTCACCTTAACCAAGATTTGAACTCAGGTCCTCTTGAATATCCTACCCACTACACCACAGAGGTGGATTGCAGAAAATTGTAAAGCAGAAAGGCAGTGTCAAACTAAGAATTTTTAGGTTAGGAGCAAGGGGTCACCGATACAGTATAATAACAGGAGGCGGAATGAACATAATTGAAATCTGGCTTTATGAAACATCTTCATTTGTTGTCAAAATGAAATGTAACTCCACAATTAGTGTACATACTGTCTCAGCTAATGAGTACTGATACACAATGAGAAACTAGCCTTAACATGCACTGCTTGTACTACTGTACTCTTTGTACTGAACAAGGCAAGCATTCAGCATTACCTTACCATTCAGTAGGTTTCACATCAAATACACTTGGAGACAGTGTAGTACTCTACAAGAGTGGATTTACTTTACAGGTTTCACAGTCAAATACTCTAATTTAATGTTGACGCAGGTAGCACAATAAAAAAGCTTCTTTGCTCCTAATATTAGAATGCTTATTTTCGTATTGACCTTTCATTTTCTACAATTTTCTGTACTCAGTGCAGCGATATAAACAATGATGGATATGGAGAAATACAACTTAACGTTTTTGTGATGCGTGGCTGATAGGTGACAGTGTTATGAAACATGATGTGTTTATTATCCCTGAACATTGTTCACAATGGGATCTACAGAACAAAAACAAACAAATGTTTTGCTAGCAGGAATGCTGATTGGCCTATTTTTCAGTTATGTGCTTTAGAATATATACTCACATACAGAAATATATTATCAAGTGACCTTTCAATCTTGTTTACTTCCTCAGAAATTAACTCATACTTGAGTAGTTTATGATCTTTTAATAGATTTAAAATGGCACTGACATTTTCCTGTGCCCATTCATCTCCTTCAATCAATAATCAGTGTCATGACTGCCTCTATTAAACTTTGTTATGTTAGTCTGCTTATTCCTAGCATTCACAATAAGCCATTTTTATCCTGTGACATAATGTAGAAGAGTCATTTTATGTCTGATTGCCTCCTATCATTTAATTGAAAGCTCATTTTTGCAGATAAGAGATTGTTTTGTTCCTGTCGAGATTTATGCCCTGAAGGTTATCACATGTCGATCAAGAAAGCTATAAAACCACATGTTGATAACCTCATGTTATAGAATCATTTAATGCAGCTGTTGTTAACTGACATTTAGTTGTGTATTTCCACATTATTCTGTTAGTAAACTGTAGTGTTTCTATTTCAAACTATGTTGAAATTTACTTGTTTCCAAACTCATCGTGCTTCCCAATATAATTTTGATGCTGAATCTAGATGAGTTAAAATTAGTACTGAACAGATATGGTCCATATTTGTGTTTGAGTTTTCTTTAATGCAATGTATGCACTTAGGTGGACAGTATATGCCAATTTTGTGTGGATGAATAGTCAAGCAGTCACGCCCAGTCAACAATTGAGAATTTGCCATAGCTTCTTGTCTTCATAATTCAGGAAAAACAGTTTTAATGAACAAAGAGTACCAAGATTTGTTACAATTTTTGGTTTCAAAATTTTCTGTAATTGTTTTTAATAATATTTCTTATGATCAATTTTGTGGTGTGATATGTTATATGTTATGTGCCTTTCTTCGCAAGAGCATCTGCATACTCATTATCCTTAAGGCCCAATAAGCAGCACCCACTGCAGTTGATTACTTTATTTAAAACAGTTAGCATCTGTATGATTTTTCGAGTTTGTCTTATTTTAGAAGTTAAGAGCTGCTTTTGTGGAACAATTGCTTGGATAGCTGCTGTTGAATCACTCAAAATTACTGCTTTTTTAAAACATGTTAATTCTACTTAATGATTGTGTTACAGCCTTATTTACTGCCACAATTTCTCCATAAGAAATGTATTATGTTGATCCCAGCTGATACATAGAAATTAAATAGATGTGAGTGAATCGCTGTTCCAACTCTACTTTCTTTATCTTACGTTATAAATATGAGCCATTTAGTCTTTGAATACAATGAGAGTACAGTTTCCAGAGCCAAAACTTTCAAATACATCTGTGGAACATTGTTTTCTTTATTCTTCCAGAAGTGTAAGTCTGAAATAAATTTAGAAATATTCTTAAGGTGATGCAATTTGTTACAATTTTTCTATTTTGGCATTAGTGAATTGACTAGATCACATTTCATGAATTACCTGAAAAGACCCTTTTTGGGTTTTCAATTTTCTTGGAATAGTTTGATTACTGCATCAGCAATTTTTATGAGGTATTCTTAGATTTTTGTATTATAGGGCCAGTCTTCTAATTTCTTGTTAAATTTGATTGTTGTTTGTTAAAATTTGCATAGCACCTATGGGTGTTTCACTGCTCCAGTGATGAGCCTCATTGTTTTTAGTTTTGTATTGTTTCTGGTTTTGGTACTGTTAATTTCTTTGCAGTGATTAAATTCTCACATGTATAAAGAAGCACTGATTTTATTATGAGATTTGTATGTTGTATTAATATCGATCTTTGACAACCCCATTTAGTTCTAATTAGACTTTTAAGAATGCTGCAAGGTTTGAAAAAATACCTAATCCTGCCGTAGCTGTTTTGCATAATACAAGTATATATAGGAAGAATCTAATGCTGGAACATTTCAGGCTAAAACCAAATAAAATTTTGTAATAATAAAATATGTGATATGTTACATTGACATGACTTCCTCCACACATTTTATATGACGGGTAAACATAAAAGGTATATAAAAAGCTTAGTATGAGGGCGAGTCAATAAGTAAGTCACAAACATTAGTTTACCGTCTAACATATTTAAATTCTGTATGTCTATTTTGCTAGCAGATGGCAGCATATGTATGCTTGTCATAGCAGGTGCACAATATCACGTAGGCACCTGGTCAGTCAGTGACAGCCAGAAGAAATGGTGGGTGTGTTGTAGGAGTATACATGAATACATGAGAACAGCGTGCAGTTGTGGGCAGAACACTGTCCATAGAAGAAGTGCATCATGAAATGCATCCCATGTATGGTGAGAACTGTTTATAATGAAAAGCTCTGTTCAATTGGATTCAGAAGTTTAACACGGGAAGACAAACATGTGGAATAAATAATTTATAATGACAGGCATGTGATGATGTGACTTAACGTGTGCTGTAGGTTGCTTAAATGCAACTGCTTGCATCATCATCCATGAAAAGCTGAAATTTTGTAAAGTTTGTGCATGGTGGGTGCCCCGCCAGTTATCTGAGGAACACAAAATGAACAGAATGTGTCTGTCCTTGCAGCACTTCACTCAGTACACTAAAGAAGGAGAGGACTTCATGGCATGAATTGTTACAGGGGACGAGTCTCGGGTTCACCACTTTCAACCATAATCCAAAGGATCCCCCATGGAATGGAAACATCCCACATCCCCCCTCCCCAAAGAAGAGTTTGACAGTTCTATCAGCCCACAAGGGTTTGCTAACTTGCTTTGGGACATGAGGTATCACGCTGTTGAAACTATGCCGCATCGTACTGCAACAGCAACCAAAATATATTTTGGTCACTGCCTTTTGAGGACTTGTAAAGAGAGATAAGATCTGAATCTACAGGGTGAATATGTCAAAAAGTGAAATAAATTACAAAAGTTACTATGAATATTATTGTCTCTATCTCATTTTGTGACTTATTGACTCACCCTCATACATAAAAAATTGTAGATTTTTTTAAAACACACATTTATTTCCAGTAATTTTTTCATTTCTGAGATATTCATCATTATTTGTTTTAATTTTCAATACTTGGTCATTTTTTTTAAAGAGCTGTCGCTATGCAGCTGATTCTTGCAATATTATGAAAACCATATTGAATTTCTAGGCCAGCATTTAGCAACCCAGTTTTTAAACATCAGATTATCTATTCAGTTTTCTCTATCCTCCTCGTACATTCAACAGAATGTGTAATTAAATTATTTCAGCAAAAGTTTATCTTGATTAGCAATAGAAAAATAAGCTTTTGTAAGAATAGTTTGTAGAAGCTATATAAAAATAGATGACAATTGGTAGAGAAGGTTGTGTGAATGTAACACATGATTTTTAAAGTAGATATGTACCACTATGTATATCAGTGTAGAGTGTAACATGTTCATTTTCTTACAGGATGTGAATCCAGAAAATTTCTTGAATATTCTTTCAGGAAATGAAAAGGCAATGCGAAATATTGGATCAGGGCGTGTTTTAAAAAGGTAAAAATATTAATTATTGCATAGTGTGAATGCTTATTAAGGAGTGTTAAGGTCTTGTTCATGTCATCTAACATGAATTTGATTAATTCTTCCTGGGCAGTGTTGTGGCTGTGTGGTAGACCACTCGCCTCCCACCAGGGCAGCCCAGGTTTGATCCCAGGGACCTGCATGTGGGATTTGCGGTGGACAAAATGGCATCTGGGTTTTCCGGTTTCCTCCACCATTCATCATTTCACGGTGCTCTATCTTCACCTTTCCTGTCATACATCTCTTGCATCTCATCTATCATCTGCTTCTTCGCTCTCATCCCGGGTGTAGGGCTGATTCCCCACCCTCTGATCCATAGACCCTCAGCTCCCCAACAGGCATCTGACCACAGGCATTAGCTTGTAAGTCCTTCGAAGGGAGGGTAATCAGAGATTGCTTTGCTTTTAATTCTTCCTCTTTCTTTTTAACACATAATTCTGAACTTTTTGGGGAGAGTGTTTAACTTTACTTTTAACAACCCAGGTGTGCAGAGAAGATGTAGTTTTTGAAATGATGCTCATATGAACCTGGTTTCCTTTGAAACAAGAGTTATGTAATTTAACTAATGAGAATAAGGGAAAAATCCCAGAAAATACTATTCAGCAACTCATCTGAAGTGACTTAAACTCATGCCTTCCAGATTTGAAGCCAGATATGATAACCATACATCATGGAGGAGGACATTCCTGAACTTGAATGAATATACAAAAAATAAAAATACAGAACATATACCAACAGGGAATTATCGAAGCTGAATTCTGCAAAAAATAGCTTATGCATTTGCTTTTTGTTTGAGGTTACTTAAAGTGAAATTTTCAAAAGCTATAATTCTGAAAATTTAATCAGATATTAATTTATTTAAACTCTGTACAAAATCAGAACAGTTTAGTTCTACTCATTTTAAAGTTATTACTATCTAGTTAATTTTAATTATCCATGTATATAATTTTTTTTTTTTTAGGAGTTTGATTTTCCTGACAAAAACATCCATTAGACATGTATAAAACTAAAGCTATTGTGGTTTTTAATTATCTGTGAATAACTCGTCCTGAAAAATATAATAAAATGGCTATTTTTATATAGTTGCTAAAAAAATTATCATTGTAACTGAAAACACAAAATATAAAAATATTCATATATATAAAAGTCAATGTAACCGTAAGTCTTGCAATTTCACATTCTTCATCTTTCAGACAAAAATATTGGCAAATGTTTAAAAATAATGCAATGAGTGAAGAAAGAAAGCCAAATGAAAATCCACTCAATCCAAATCTGTTGTTATGCATTTTAAAAATGTTCTTTGCAGGTTTTAAGAATTGTGATACGATTTGAAAAAGAAAAATATTTTAATTTTGTCAAGGAACTAAAAATGCAATTTGGGATCCAAATATCTCAAATTTCAGTCATAGGTCACCTTAACTACAAAACTCAGATTTTTAACATGATGTAATTTGATCCAGAAAAGTACACTAAGGGAGATGCCTAAAATTATGTGTAAATGATAAAACTAAAAGTGAATTTTCTTATAGAACTGAAACTGTTTTCTCAGATTATTGCTCTGATTATGGATTATTTAATATAAGAAAACAATAAACAAAACATGTACAGAATAAATATAATACACATTCGCAATACTTATATGCATGCCAGTATTGCCATTTAAAAAAAGCAGTGTACTATTGTGCTACACTGATTTAAAAAATAAATTAAAATTTTTTTCTTTGTTGCTTTGATTTTTGCACACAGTCATGCACTAATAGCAGAAAGACTGTCATCATTTAGGATTTGCAATAACAGAAATCGTTGTGAGCTTGAATTACCTCATGTACAGTGGGGACACTTTCATTATATAGGCCTATTCTTCATCACTGCCATCGTCGGTGTTGTCAGATACAAACTGGGGCAGAATGTCATTGTCCAATCGCGTTGTTAACATGTTTGCAGCAATAATGTGTTCTGAAAATATTGGTGCATCACCCAATATACCTTCTGTTTTGTGCTGCAATAACAGAGATACAGTATACAGAAGCCATTTATAATATAATTCAACATAGAATAAACATAACATATAAATGAGAAGTAAGTGAATATATTTCGTAAGGGAAATGTTTCAAAATTTTTATTTTCTAAAAAGTAGCTCTAATGACTTTGATTAAAATACCATATATTGCAGATATTTACATGACAAAATGTATACCTGGAATTTTCTTGGAATAGCCTGTAAAATCCTCTTCATTCGAAAGGAATTATGTGAAATTTTGTATAACTGGTAAATATTAAGTGATAGACGAAAACATACAGCTCAAATAATTTAGATCTCTTTAAAACATACAATTTATTCCTAATAACTTTTTTATGGCACCATCCATTTCCAAGATATCCGTTATTAATCCTTCGATTTGTTCAATACTTTGTCTTTCTGTTTTTTAGTTCTGTCGGTTTTCAATTGCTTCTCATGATTGCATGGAAACAGTATGGCATTTTAAGGCCAGCATATAGACCAGTTCTTAAACATTTGAATATTGCCACTCCTTTTGCATGTATAATGAAGCGTGTAATGTATTAATTTCTGCAAAGATTTATCTCGATTAAAATGGAAGTACTAAAAGTTAGGATAACGAAAATACAAAAGGAGAGGGATATAAAAAGAATAGGAGAATATATGGGGAGAGTAAGAGAAAAATGGTTTAGAAAAATAAAGCCATATGAATTTGTTATGACCCACCATGCATAAATAACCACAGTGTTAAAATGCATCATGGACTAAAGAAAGAAAAAAATAGCAACTCAAAGTAATGTGTTAAAAATTGTAAGAATTTTGTATAGCATTATGGAAATAAATATATACATATACATACATCTACTACATTTTAAACCAAATAAACCTGTGCAGAAATAGCTGCATCACACATTTCGTTATAGATACAAAGGGAATAGCAAAAGCCAATGTTTAAGAAATGGACCATATATGCTGGTCTTAAAATTCCATACTGTTTGTATGCAATTGCGAGAAAGAACTGAATGTTGACAGGACTTCAAGAAAATGGCCTAGTGATGAATAGTTTGAACCATTACTAGCGGATATCTTACAAATGGCTTATGCCACAAGAAAAACTTATTTGAAACAAATTGTGTGTTTTAAAGTGATCTGAATTTTTTGTGTAGTACATTCTCATTCATCAGTTAACGTTTACCAGTTGTACAAGATTATACAAAATTCCTTTCAAATGAAGTCTACTTCACAGGCTATTCCTGAAAATTTAAGGTGTTAATTTCATTTGTAATGTAAACATGTTTAATACATGGTATTTTAATCATCATTAGAAAACCAAAAATTTAGAAAAATATTCCATGTATAGGGCAGTTTGGGGTTGGGGAATTTTCTTGAAAATCTTTGTGTCACACCCTTGGAAGGTTCTGAACCTAAATACGAGTTTGGTATTTATCCGACTTTTTGTTTTTGTGTTATGCTGTTAACAGACGCTCACACACACGTGGACATTTTTCTAAAATGCTTTTGGGGGGAGGTCAGGAGACCTAAAACATATTTCTGGTGAAATCTCAACTTTGAATTTATGGGTGGAATACAATACTTCCTCTGCTTACTATATGTACAAGAGAAAGTAATAAACTTTCATAAGAATAATTTATATTCCCACTTACGAAAGATAGAGGTTGAGAAATCATGTGAATGTAACACATCAGATTTTTTTTATTTGTTTTGTTTTCTCTTTTTACTGCATTCTGAAATTCATTCCAACCAGTCCACCATGGTAGCATTACAAATTCAAGAGTTTCCATCACTGTGGAGGGACTTTGTCACACTGAAAACTTCAAAAGATATAATAAACTTCAACATCACTTTAGTGCCATGTGGAATTTCAGCATCCAGAATCACACAACATCACATAGAACATCCCAAAAATCTATCAGATGCACTGTTGCAACTTGAGTAAATATTTTATTTTGTTTTCAGTGGACCAAAGGATCATATTTTTGTGTTTTTCTCTGACCATGGAGCTCCTGGCCTAATTGCCTTCCCAACTACTGTTCTGTATGCAACTGACCTTGAAAACACATTGCGTGAAATGGCCGATAACAACCAGTTTAGAAAGGTTTGTAACATCTCTGTAACAGAAGTTTTGAATACATTATAAGCTTAAATTTGAGTACTTTAAAATTAAGTATTGAACATTTTTCTGATAAAAGACACAATATTATTTACAGATGGTATTGTATGTGGAAGCATGCGAGTCAGGCTCTATGTTTGAAAGCATCCTGCCAGATGACCTGAACGGTGGGTAAGATATTAAACCCTGATTATTTAAATGTTACTTCCCATGTACAAACCTAAACTGTGTTCCTCCACATTTCCTTTTTATTAGCTAAAGCTGTTTGTCTCATAAAGCATGTGTTGTCTAGCATATGAAGGGACACCATATATGACACAACTACCATGATATGCAATGACATTTTCTATCACAATCATTTATTTATGTATCTCTTCTACAAATATTTTTCATTTCTGGAAATGTTTTGTTACATATTTTGTCGTACATACAAGGGAGTATGGGAGACCAAAGTGACAGTCAAATATTGAGAAGTGGCTTGCTTTATGCTGGCTGTGAGATTCCATTCTATGCAAGATATTGTGAAAAATAAATTATGGATAAAAAATTGTGTGATAAAGTCTTGGAAAATTGAAATCAATAGTAATGAATATATTGGAAATGTTTAATACCACAGGGAAAAAAAATGGCATAAATTGCATGTTTTAATGTGATCTACAATTTTTGTGCACTAGGTTTTCATCTTTTCAAGGTTTACCACTCACACAAATTATACAAAATTCATTCCAAATGAATTCATAAGTGATTTGCAGAAAATTCAAGATGTACATTTTATTTGTCATGCAAATATCTTAGCACCTGGTGAATTATCTTTTTGGCATATGTTACTGTAATGAATTGCACATCATGTTAACATGAAGTGAAACATATATTTATTTTAATCTTCATTGTTAAGAAATTTTTGAAAAAATAGAAAATAATGAAATTTTTTATAAGTAAAGAGTAGCTTGGATGGGAGGAATTTTAAAAAATCTTCATATAGCATCCTTGTAAGATGCTGAACTTAAATACCAAGTATGGTATTTATTCAACTTTTCTTCTTTGAGTTATGTTTCTCTCCCTCTCTCTTTGTCACAATGTTTTTTTTCAGAGGACCTCAAGTTAACTGATAATTACTCATAGTTTTATTTTTAATGGTATATTTATACTCTGTAATTGAATTCAACAAAATTGTACCCTCTTTCAGAGAAATGTTTACCCTCATCTTGTTCATTTCAGTAAATTAGATCATAAATTATAATATGATAATATTAGGGTGATTGTTTTTAGGTGCTGTACGGTGCTTTGTAAAGAAACCATTGATACCATATTCATTATACTAATGCATTTTCCAGTTGTTCCTGCTTAAAGAAGTGATAGATAATGAATTATTAGATATCATACAGTCAAGCATCTATGGCATGACACATGAAAATTTCATGATCTGCAATTTAAGGGCAATATTTTTAAATGTTATACTATGAGCTCCTTAAGCCGGGTCTCCACTGCCTCAACAATCAACACACAGCATTCAACTCTATTGTAAACAACTTTAAAAACATGTCATGCGAAACATGTTGAGTCATAGTGTAGTTGGAATTCCCATCAACATTCCATTTCCATTGCAATAACAAGTGAGGCACAGTGTAAACATATTGCATTTGTTAACATCAATAAGCACATGATTATGAAGATTTAGCCTTTGTGGTCACAATGGGTGAGGCCAAGAGGTGAAAGAGGTACAAGTATAAAAGAAGAAAGGTACGCCCTTTTCTAAGCAACAGAAACAATGTAAATAACATTCTTGTCTGAAGTGAAAGTTGACGATAGCCTTGGCTTCAGGAATTTTCTAAGAATATCAAAAGAAGGTTTCAATTTGTTGCTGACTATAATTTCACCAGCAGTTGTAAAACAGGAGAAGATGAATTTCAGAGCAGCAATATGAGCTGAATTGAGATTAATCTTAACCTCTTTCTTTTTTTATATATCCTCAAAAATATGGGCAAGCACATGTAAAGACTCCATTTTCTTGATTTTATTTCCATAGCCTTTTATAGGTACATCCCAGATGATAGGTCTTGCATGAATCTCATTAATTAACTGCATTGTTTTTCTTTAGTCCACTCCATTTTTCTTGCTAGAACTGAATGTAGTAAGCAATGAATAATATGCATGGGCCGGTTGTCTATATCATGTCTGGCCGAAGTTAGTCATGCTGCACGAAGTTAACCGAATACATATTGCACTCAACATGTTTTCCACTGCCGAGGAAAAAATGTTGTTGCCAAGACATGCTGAATGAACATGTTATACAAGACTTGTTGGTCAGTGGAGACACTCATTTACCACTGACATGTTGAGCTCAACATGTTTTGTTGAATGCTGAGGCATGCATTTATGCTGAAAGATTACGACATATAAAATTTCAATGTTCTATCTTTTAAGAGGCACCAGAGGTAGTTGACAACAATGAGACATGAAATGAAATGATAATAGGGGAAATTAATTTGGAAAAGAAATATTCCATGCCTGAGTTTTGGCTTCCTCCTCAGTATTTACCCAGGAGGGGAACTAAAGAAAAGCTAAATCAGGAAGGATGGTCCTTGTAGGATTCAAACTGTGGACTTTCCCTTCTCGAGTTTGTGCCTTAACATCTTTGACCACCCATATCAGTTTTTATGGTTTTTAAATTAATACCTTTTTATATATTTTTCATTATCCTTTCAAAAGTTCTTCATGTATCTCAAATTTAAATATTTTTTAAAGCAGAAGTTATTTGTTTACAAAATAGTATATATAAAAATAACGTATTTTAAGTGTTCTTTGTACACCAATTTGCAACCTACTTAAAAAAGATGATGTTATTAAAAATGTAATGCATTAAGTTTTTATTTAACAAAATATTTGAAAATATTTTATAAAAAGGTATTAAAATCAAACAGAAACTCTTATGTGTGGAAACTTTATTTACCAAGAAAATGGTGGAAACATTGAAACTAATAAATTTGGAGAGTCTTAATGGATGTTTTAAATGGGAATGTTTAAATCACCCAGTTACAAAACAGAAATGTATTATGAAAATGAAAATGTATATGAAATAAACACATAGAAATATATAAAATCGGATGTGTTACTTTCACATAACTTTCTATAGCTACTATCATTTATTTTTATATCCCTTCAGTAAGCTATTCTTACAAGAGCTTATTTTTCTATCTACTTCATGTTGATTGAGATAAATGTTTGCGGAAATTACATTGTTTCATTATACATTTCGCGTAGGTACAAAGGGAATACAGGATACATAGTATGAATGGGCTGAAGGGATACTCAAATCTTTACATATTGGCATTGGAATTCCATACTGTTCCCATGACATTACGAGAATGAATTGTGCAGCTGAATTGTGACTTCAAAAAAGATACGGTGAAACCAAAATCAAGTATCTTGGAAATGGCTGATACCACAATAAAGTTATTGGAAATAAATAATTGTGTTTTTGTCTAGAAACTTTTTTCAATATCTTTAAGTTTACCGATTATACAAAATTAATTCAGAATGAAAAGGACTTCAAAGGCTATTCCCAGAAAATTCAAGATAAGTTTTGTTAGCCATGCAAATATCTTAAACATACATTATTTTAATGGAAGTTGTTAGAGTCATTTTTGAGATAATAAAAAATTACGGGAAATTTTCCATGTAAATGTAAATCCATGTAATTTAGGGTGGGGGGATTTTCTTTCATTCTTGAAATATCATCAGACAAAATTTGTTTTTAGTTTTTTAAAAATTAATTTTATTCAGGATACATCAAAACATGTACCATTAAATCTTGATATAATTTTTTTTTTAGATACAATGCAATACTTTCTCTACCTAAAATAACTAAGTGGTAAAGAAAATAAAAAGGAATTTTTAATTTTTTTAAAAATATGAATGAGTAGATGCTCACACAACAGTCTTTTACAACTTGATGAACTCATTCATTTTTTAAAAAAATGAAAATGAAAATAACTTCACACTTAATAGTGCTTCTGTTTTTAATATTTAAATTTACTCTTTTTGGCATAAAATTTCACGCATACCCAACCGTAAAGAAGGAATAAACTTATATATTCATTAATTAATAACAAAGTGGTAATACATAGAACAGTTTTCTTGCAATCCTCTTTAAATATATAAACAGTGCATGTGTAAACTATAATTTCTTACTGTGCAGTTTGTTGGAGTGAATGTCAGAAAAGATATATATGCAGTTTTGTTTTGCAGTTTTTGTTGTTACGGCAGCTGATCCACACGAGTCCTCGTATGCTTGTTATTATGATGAAAAGCGGGATACCTTTCTGGGAGATGTATTCAGTGTCTACTGGATGCAAGATGCAGAAAAGGTTTAAAAACCAGCTTAATGTTTCAGTTTGCGAAATTAAATTAACACACTTCGGAACAGCTATTAAAATTAACTTAATTACAATAATTGGCTTTTATTAGTTACTAATTAAAAATGCACCTCATTATTACAATAAGTTTAGTCACTTAAGTGCGTAACAATTAAATATAATCTCTATGGTCAAGTAATCCTTGATCACTAGTTTTAGTAAAGGAAAACTTACAAAGTAAGTTTGTTTCATGTTAAAGCTGCAATACTAATTGACTTATATGTCTTTTTTAAAGTATTTATTTATGTACTTTACTGCAAAGTTTGATGTTAAAAAATTTTACCTTTTGTCCATCAAACATGCATCTGCTGCTTGCCTACAACTTATGGTTTTACTCGCAAGCATATATACAGCCCCATATTTACGCATGGGCCCAGGTCCAGGACGGCAACATTGAGAAAATAATGAAGAGAGAGGGAGAGAGAGTGTGTGTGTGTGTGTGTGTGTGTGTGCATGCGTGCGTGCGTGCGTGCGTGCGTGCGTGCGTGCGTGTGTGTCATAGAGAGAGAGAACTGCTAAACGGAGATCTTACGAATGAAATCAAACTGTTGTCTGTACAGAAGACACTATATTGGACAGATATATCCCTTTGTGATATATATGATTGTAGTGTATATTAATCGAATTGAAAATACATTGTGTTCTGTATGGTTGTAATAATACCCAAAGGTCTGAGGACAAAAGTTTAAGTTTTTGCAGGTACTAAACACCACGGAATTGACATCTTTTAAATTATTGCCATACATGTCACATGTATCATGTAACTTAAGAGAGCAGATTGATAAGCCAGTGACTTTATAAAGAAAATAACAATTTTTTTTAAAAAAAAATTATTTCACAACATAGTCTCCTTTCAATTCAATACACATTGTCCAATGTTTCTCAAATTTTTTTTAGCTCTTCTAAAAAATATGATTTTTCGAAGTCTGCAAAATATGGGGTTGTTTCTGCCATGATGTGTTCCCTGGACGTGAATTTCTTCCCAGTGAGCCAATTTTTCAGGTTTGCAAAGAGAAAGAAGTTGCTTGGAGCCAAATCTGGAGAATGTGGTGGGTGAGGTAGCAGTTCGTAACCCAATTCCACAAATTTTGTGATGGCAATGGCTGATATGTGTGGGTGCATTGTCCTGGTGAAAGAGAATCCTTTTCTTCGCCAAATGGCATCATTTCTTTAACAATTCCTTGTGAAACTGATCAAGCATTGCGGCATAATATGGACCTGTGATCATTTTATCCTTTTCCTGGTAGTGGATGTCTATCACCCCTTGTGAATCCCAAAAGACAGCTGCTATGATTTTTCCTGCCGACGGAATGGTTTTCACTTTCTTTGGAGCAGGTTCGCCGAAGGAAATCCACTGCTTTGATTGTTGTTTGGTTTCAGGTTGATAGTAATGGATCCAAGTTTCATCAACCGCGATATAATACCGCAAAAACTCATTTGGGTTGCACTGGGCATGTTCAAACATCCCTGTGAAATGGTCACATGATTCCGCTTGTTCTCAACTGTGAGCAGTCGCAGCACCCATCTTGCTGACAGCTTTCTCATGTCCAAAAATTCGTGCAGAATGTTATACACCCGTTCACTTGAGATGTTTAGGTCTTGGCTATCTCACAGATTTTCACTCGGTGGTCTTCCAACACAATATCGTGAACTTTGTTCATCATTTCTTCTGTTGTGATCTAACCGGCCATCCTGTGCACACGGCATCTCTTTTGCTCCAATGGCCACATTGAAATTCTGTGAACCATGCCATGTGATGGAGCAGAGTCCCCATAATACTTGTTCAGCTTTTCTTCCGTTTCCTTCACCGTCTTACCATGCAAAAAGTAGTGCTTTAACAGAACACAAAATTCACTTTTCTCCATTTTCTACAAAGCAACACACATCTGCTTATTTTGGATGCTCTCAACATGTTCTAAGAAACAGACAATGAATTTCTGTGATTATACAGAATGGTTGTGTGTTTTAAAAGCATCCACATTTTTTGTGTAGTAAGTTTTTGTCTAACTCTCATGGTTTATCAGCTATATAAAATTCTTTCTGAATGAAGAGATCTGTGCAATTTCCAGAAAATTCCAAGATGTTAATTTTATTTGTCATATAAATATCTTTAATACATACTATTTTAACCAAAGTTGCCAAGAGCCATTTTGGAGAAAATGAAAAAAAAAAAAAAACCAAAACCAAAAACAAAAAAACAAAACAAAAAATATTCATTTAAAGGATAGTTTGGGAGGGGGCTATTTTCTGGAAAATCTTTGTGTCTAACTTTAGAAGATATTGAATTTAAATGCCAAGCTTGGTATTTATTGAGCATTTTGTTTTTGAGTAATGGTTGTCTCTTCCTCTCACTGCATGCACACACCTACATTTTTTTCTAAAAATGCTTTTGTTTTTGACTTAGGGGACCTTGTATATTTCTAAATCAACATCAAATTTTTAGGTGGAATGAATACCTAATTCCTCTACCTACTAAGTATGTGGTAGAGAAAGTAAAAATGGAGTATTTCTATAATGAACAACCAGCAACACTATAATGAGTGGCTTTTGATTAATGAAGCTGAAGCAGTGGTTACAATTTATAGCTCACATTTGGGAAAACTGTCTTACAAGTGCATGCTGAAAAGCAGGGAGATAATAACATTTAACTGTATCTTTGCCTGGAAGGAACAAAATTACAATTTTCTTTTTTATTCTACAGGAGAACCTGCTTCGTGAAACATTACATCACCAGTTTGAAGTAGTGCGAGCTGAAACCAATACAAGCCATGTGGAAGAATATGGAGACTTAGATGTCGGTGCTATGCATGTTTCAGAATTCATTGGTTACCAGATTGCAGATAAAAAGTTACCTCCAAAGCCTTTTCCTAATCCTTTAAATGTAAGTTTAATGCATTATTAAGCAATGAAAAATATCCGTTTTAAATATACTTCTTACTTATTTACTTGTGTGTTTTATATTTGATTTAAAGGATGCATTATCATCTCATGATGTTCCCGTGGGTATTTTGCAAAGGAAGCTGGAAGCTGCAGTTAGTGAGAAAGAAAGAAAAAACATTTCATTTGAACTGCACAAGATTTTGAAGGTAATAAGCTGTTTTAAAATTTATTTTAATTTTAAAATATAAATAAATATGCAATAAACCATGTTAATAGCTAAGCAGTTGTAGTGTTTGAATGACTGTAAAATGTTTTTACTTAAATAAACTGGTTTTTGCAATTAAGATCTGGGTAAAGCGTAAAATACATAATTTTCATGTGATTAGCTAGAAAGCTTTTCCACAGCATGAGACATGTATATTATTTGATGTTTTCAGGACAATAGCAAACCATTAAATTTTTATGTTTATAATTATGTCATAGGAAGGCCAAATGGATGATTGAGGAAGTTAAGCATTCTCAAGAAGGTTCAGATCCTGCAAGGACTGTCATCCCTGACTGAGTTTTTTTTTCTAGGTTTCCCTCACTCCTTATAACTGGGGAGCTATCCTAATTGTAGAAATGGAATGTTTACTTTTCAAATTTCCTTTCCAAATTATGATTTAATTTTGTATATCATCAGCGCCCACTGCTTGTGAAAAGATTGCTGGCTGCTTAGTAAATAAATGAAAATGCAAAACAAATCACTTTTGAGTCCCTGCAAAGGACTTAACATGTGTATATTGGATACAAATTTTTTATAATAATAATAATAATGTATAATAAAAATTCTTATGCAAAAATAAAATTAATCAATGTCAGCTTTCAAAAGCAGTATCAAGCTCTGTGCTCTAGCCTCAGCAAACTGGTAGTGTTGACCAAGTCAGGCAACTACTGAAAGTGAAATGGTTGCTTGCACCAAAATAGTTACAATTTAATTCATGCATAATTTAAATATAAGTAAATGTTAACAAATAAAGGGAAGTAAAGACAGTAAGATTCAACTATCAAATACCATATTGCATGTCTGCAACAGTAAATATACATATCAACAGTTGGAGAATTAAATACAATTTATTAACCTCTATGGTAAAAATGAAAAATCTATGGAGTGCAGGAATTTCAGCTTCCCATGTTTGTTAACATGAGCGGAAAGTGGATACAAAATACTATCTTTGAAAAGCACTATTTAAAATACAACTCAAGAGTATGATAAAAACAATAGTTAAGAACGATAATTTAAAGGTAATCAGATGTTAATTGCAGAGGCATTTTGTCAAGAATAACTATTATACTAACTCGAAAAGAGTGAAATAAACAAAAATCAAATAAGCCGAATCAAATATAGTTTAAATTTACCATTAAATAACTTCTGAATAAGAACTGAGCTCTCAAATAATGAGGATCAATAACTTACAGTAAAAGTGAGTAACCAAACTACATAAATATTATGCTTAAAATGCATCTTTATTTAATAAATCATTTTATACATTTATTCAAAACTTAAATTAATTTTTCCATTCAAAGAACAATCCATGGACCGCTTATAAGATGTTTGAAAATTAAGAAATTTTAAATTCACTTTATGCTTAGAAGATCCAACTTTGTTGGACAGTTGGAATAATAACAGAACATGGTTATCTTGAGGGTGACTTATACAGCATGGATAAAGACATTGAGCCAACTTGTATGAGATGCTAAAAGGCAGATTAAAAAGCAGCAGTTGTGTGACTGCAAGCCACTTGTAAGTTACAGGATTGAGCACTTTAACCAAGTTAATTGTAATAATTAACAAGCAATTGCATGAACTTAATATGGTTTCAGTAAGAAAGCTAGTCTCCTTTATAAAGGATGCAGGCATTCTGAGAGAATAGAAAATAAAAGGGTGCACAATGAATCAGTAATGGTCGAAGTGCTTAGGGCTTCAATACTCTGCCCCTTCTAAACTTAAGATTTCTACATGCAATTTTGGAATCTAGAAACCTGTGCAAAGAAAACCTAGAAATGTGAATGATCTATCTCATACCTGTGCATATGCTGCATTATATTAGCATTATGTTCTCATTGTGAATAGGGCCTTACTCTCTTGACTGGCTCAACACCAAGCATCAGGGCAGCCTCTTGAGCGTGGGGCTGGGTATTGTTGGTGAGCCTAGGACTTAGGGGACCTAAAATGGCATGGGACTAGAAAATTTACACTTTATTCTGCCCTCTTATATTTTACTACTTTTCCCATTACTGAATATAATGTACAGGATTTTTCTAAGCAATGAAGAGTATGACTGGGACTATGTAATTAAATGTTTATGGTGATGAATAACCTCAAGCTGCCACTGTCGATAGAAACTTGTAAGTGTAATAATAAAAATAATAATATTAGATTACAGATAATTTAAATTTTGGCCTCCCCCTTCCTCCTCCTCCAAGCTCCTGATATCTTTGACATACTAAACATCAAAGTTCCCTGTGTTTCACAACATTAACAGTTACCCTGAGCATTAGATGTATTGTTAAATCTATTAAATACTTGTGTTTAATTATTGAGGAAACCTTAATTGGATCTTAACAAGTTCGACCAATACCAAGAAAGAAAGAGGAAAAACAAAAAGCAGCTTGTTTTATTACATCTGAAAATCCAAACTGAAAAAAATGCATCACATTTGGATATACCAGAACACTCTCAGACCATTCTGTTTGATATACCAAACCATCGTTTCCTGCTTGAATGTCCAGTGTGCAGAACTAAAGGTTCATCTAGTAGAAAAATGAAAAGGATAACTCATAGCTAAGCCATTTTAAGAACATGCACAGAATTTTCGATCTTTTGCTTAAATATTTTCAAATTGAATAGTACTTAATGTCCACTCTTACTATATGCGGCACCACAGGTAGTGGTACTAGTTATGCATGAAATGAAATGATAATTGAGAAAGGAAATTTGGGAAGAAAACGTTTCAGGCCTAAGTTTTGAGCACCTCTTTGGCATTTGCCAGCTATAGAACTGAGGAAATCGTGGAAAAAACCTCAGTCAAGTTGCTGGTATGATTTGCACTTCAGACCTCCCATTTACGAGTCTGTGGCCTAAGGACCTCAGCTACCTACAGTGTTGTTTATATCTGAAGTACTATGAAAACTTAAGCAATTTAAAATATAAGTATGCATTGCAGTACTTTGCATAGCCTATTTAAATGACCTCAGAAAGTGTAAACCAGGCCAAAACTAAAAATGAAAGTATCTGAAGCAAGCATAAAGTCTAAGGGTTGGTTTCACCAACAGATGCTAAATTTTAACACAATGTTAAACTGATTTAACACTGATGTTAACACAAATTCTGTTTCATCAAACTATGTTAATTTTAACAAATGTTAATCGGTGTTAAGTTAACATCGCGATACCCCTGTGTTAAGGCATTTAACAAATGTTAGAAGTTGGAAAATGACTACTGCAAACCAAGTTGTTGATGCGAGTTTGCTACAATTGGCATGTTTGAATGCCATTCCTAATAGAAGAGTAGTCGTATGTCATAATAAATTTGAAACCCTGCAAAAGGAGGAATTTTTAAAGCGATAGGCTGTCCAAGAGGTCATAAGCATGGTTTTGTGGGAAATACGAGAGGTTAGAATACTACCAACAGAAGCATGTTGCTTTCTCCTATGCTACAAGTGTTAATTAGGTACTTAGATTTTATGCTACTAACATTTTTCATTTACTTGGTGGGTGATAATGTTGGTATTTTCAAAGCTACCGTTTGTGGTTTATCCGGAAGGTTTCCAAAGGGATTGCTTCAAGAAGCAAGCAGTATTTTTTTGGATCTGCTTGATTAATCAGCGATAACACATTTTTGTCCATTTTAGTTTCAATGCACTGTCCACCACCCGTTTTAAACCATCTTACATGCTCTTCACACTTAACATTTCTGGTGCTGCACTTTATGTTAGCATAAAATTGTTGCAGTTGCTTGCTGGACTTAGGAGAAACGTGTTCATATCAATTAAATTACTTGCGGATTTTGTCCCAGGCTGCATTCTTATCCTTTGATGTAAGACCATCAGATTTTTGCACCTGATAATATGTCTATACTTATTAACCAGGTGTTAACTAATTTCAAATGGTGAAATATTTATTTCAGTTGACATTGCGATTTTAACCTCAAACAATCAAGAACATCACATGGCAATTGCCATGAATGTAAATAGTTGTCTACTACTGACACAGAGAGCGCAGGGAAACAGACAAAAGTGCATCAGAGCACATTCAGGAGCAGTGTAGTTGGGCCACCGCCTTCTCGAAAGCTAGTGTTCGCAGTTGTCTTTGACATTAATATGATGTTAGCTAACAATTTTCTGTAAAAGCTTGATGAAACACAAAATTTTTAACCGTGTGTTAAACTTTGAACACTGTGTTAACAAACAAAATGTTAGAGCATTTTTAACATCATTTGGTGAAACTGGCCCTAAACATAATAAAGAGCCAAAAGGTTTTTAATTTTTAATATGATTTTCACTGTATTATATTAATGCATTAGCAGTCTTAATATATGTAATATTAAAACACTGATTAATTATTGTTAATAGTTACGTCGCCATATGGAAATTGTGGTTGAGGCCATCATGTTGAAAGCAAATGGAGATGAGCTGTATGAAGATTGGGAAGTTAACAGTTATACATTAAATAAGGAAAACTTTAAATGCTATAGGCATTTACTGTCACTGTTCTCTAAATGGTGCTATAAAATACCAGAGGTAAGCAATACACACTTGTGACAAGTAATTCATCAGCATGCAAATCCATGACCTTTAAGGCTTCCATAGATATTCAGTTAACATAGGAAGGTACTTACAATTCATCCCCCTTGGTCTAGTGTTTATCATGCTAGCCTCTAGTTTCCATCATCACAGGTTGAAACCTAGTGGAGGTCAATGGATAAAATTCATAGTATAGTTTCTTCTCAAAGGTAGGTAAAGCTTTGATCCAGTATAATATTATTTGAATAATAAAGAACCTTGTAGCCTGAGAAAAGCTTCCTGGAGCAAACCTGCTGCCCAATTTCACATTCAGTAAGCTTCCTAACACAATCTATCATGTATTAAGCTAATAATTCATCATTAGAGATGAGAATTTCATGCAAAATAAAATTCCAAAATGCGCATGCATCTATGCACTATCACTATGAAACATGCGTAATCAAGCGAAAAATACATTAAAATAAGCACTTTAATTTTTGTTTATGTCTAGCAATAAGTAAGCAGATGCATTATGCTGGTTGACTTTAAATTGTTCAGTACATTTTATCTGAAATTATAATAGACCTTATGGTTACCTAGATACAACTAAAAATGGAGTAATTTAATTATAATAAAAAAAAATTGTAATGTTTTACAAAAAACAATTGCACAGAAAATATTTGGAAATAGAGTAGCATTGCTTACCTCTTGTCGCGGTAACCTTTGTGTTATCTTATTTGCTGAGCGCCTTTTATTGTATTACTAGTTTGAATTTTGGGTTCTTTGTCCTCCGGCTAGCTATTATTACCCAGTTGAGCAAATCTCTTAAACAGGGTGTGTAAACGGAAAGGAGTTGTTACTAAAAGACAACACTGATAAAAGAATTTGTTTTTACACTTTTATTGCCGTCCCACTTCATTAATTTCATATGTTTACTCTTGGTACACGCCCGACTGAAACTGTTGTATTTTCGAATGTAACTATTATCACTTATTTGCCGCACATTATTAATTCGCGTATTTCACATCTTTTAACTAACTTTACGACGCGAGAGATTCTGTAGAACTGTGCGATGTGTAACCCGTGGATGATTCTGTTGAACTGCGCGACGTTTGCATTGTGAATTATTCTGTAGAACTGTGCATTACCCGTCTCTGGCACGGAATTTATACTCCCTCACCCCGATATGCCTAAACATTATAACAGAGCTGCTATTGGTTAATAAAACGCACCAACATTAGCATCTATTTTTATATCCAATCAAAATTACGAACACATATGCTCTAGGAAAAATATTCCCTCCATTTCTAAAGAAAAGTGCGCTAATCTGACGTCATTTGCTTGTCTCTTATAATTGATAAACAACTCACCCCCTCGCTACATTGTTACCTGCTCCTATTGTCAGTTTCAGTGAGGCCGTGTAAACTTATTTCCTAACAATGCTTATAATTATCAAACATCTCAAATCATTGTCATACAATAATGCTAATTTACCCTACAATCACTCTGGAATTCACAGAGTTGTGATATAAAATACTGCCTCACTCTTCACTACACCAATCAAAGAATATGACATTCCCATCAACCAAATAAAATCCTTTCCTTTAATCCACTATGTAAAGAGGACACTTTGGAAGATTTAATTGGAGGCATATTAGAACCTTATTAACACATGCAAACAGAATAAATAAATACATTAACCACATATGAGGTTCACACACTGCAAAGACGGTTTAACGAATTATTCCAATTTTAGAAGAATTTAAAGTGCTATTTACTAGTATCAGGAAGAGGGGGGGGGGAGAGAGGGAGAGGGAGAGGGAGAGAGAGAGTGTGTCCAAAAGTTGGTCTTAAAAGGACGGCTCCAAAGGTATGAGTGTAAGCTTTTCTATTCTGACTTGTAACTAAATAACTTATAACTTTGTTTTTGACAACAGCCCACCTCCTGAAATACAGTACTTTTAACCTACATTGTTAGTTGGCAGTTTTCTTGAGCCTTCTATATTTCCTCTCTACTATTCTGAAAACATCTAATATAATAAATCAATCTGCGATGCACAGTTTGTAGAGGGATATTGATAAAGCGTTATAAAAGTGAACTACAGTAAATTTTTTTTTTTATTTCATTTTCCTTTTTTAATTCTGATTCCTGAAGCTAAAATATGAGATGTAAACATTGGAAACTGATATGTCCACTTAAAACAATTTAAACTAAATATAATGTATATTATATATGCGATTAAGCTAAATATTCTTTAAATATGATTATGCATGTTTTTATCCTTAAAAAGGCCAAAACATGCATGGAAAAAGTACACCATTTGGAACTGGAAAGTAATGAAATGGATAAGTACTATGTTTGAGCTATTAACTATGTTTCTATAAAAACATGCGTGCAATTCTCATTCTATTCATCACTATGACTATAGTAGCAGATATCAGGTACCTGTTAGAAAGCTGACTGATTGCAGAAAATGTTAACCAGAGGCTCCTGCATGCCCAGTTGGGGAGACTAGATTCTTCCTCTTCCTCACTCTAGTGTTGGACATTGCTTCAGTGATTTCTAATGGCACTGAAATATCTATTTATTCCTCCTTTTAGAAAGTTTTATTTTAAGAAACTAAGTTTTATAAAAGTAGTATCATATTTTATTCCTGAAACTTTTGAGAAAACTCTGCTATATATATAAAAATTTCTTTTTCTACCTATTGTTCCTTTCCAACATGAAAGGAGCAAATAAGGTTCCAAAATTGGGATTAAATGTTGGTTGCTAAGTTACCAAAATTGAGTGAGAAATATGACATTTTCACCTAAAGGTGAGATTAAAGACTAACCCATCAATGTTAAATCTTCTAAATTCACGACCCATTATCTCAGAAACAATGTAGGATATCACGTTGAAATTTTTACAGGATATAGATGCATGTCTTTAAGTTCAAGACCTACTTTTATACAATAAGTTTGTTTATTAAGGAAGATGGCATAATTAAGAAAATGATCTTCTCTACTGATTAAAATTTATAGCAATAACTTTTTTAAAAATAACCAACCATGTTATTAACCAAAAGTAGATTTACAACAGCACTTAAAAGGTTGTTTTTATTATCCTAACATTTTATTTAGCTACCTGCATTAGTTTCTGAGAAAATGGAATGCCGTGGCCAGAAAATGTCATTCAGAGAAAAAGCTTTTAAAAGCAAAAATGAAGAGCAAACGTGCATATATCTGCAAACAAAGAAACCACATGACTTGAGCACACAGAAGCTGCCATACTTAACATAAGCACCAATTTGTAGAGCAAAACTTCCCCGAAAACATGGGCTAAATTTTATCTCTACTTCAAAGTATGTAGGCATTATGATTTTTTTTCTTTGAAGTGGTGCAGATTTCTCAGTACATAATGGCAGATACAGTATCATTTTTAAAAACATTTTAAAATATAAGTATTGTACCTACAGTGATAAAATATATATCAAATTAAAGATGAAATTCCAATTTATAAGACTACAACAAACTAAAAATGTAATTTTTTTGGGCAATTTTTGCAATTCAGTCTCCTTTAAAGATGAGTAACATTACTTGAAGTACACCAATACAACTTTTTCTAAGCAGATTTGTATATTGTTAATTACATGGTATTCGCCTCTAACCTTAATGCGAAGTGTTTCCAAGGTCCAACATGATTTGTAGTCCACAGCAAAAGCTGTAGGTCCTCTTGTTCCATCATCATCACTGTCCCCTATCATCAGTGGTAATGGATATCGCTTGCTAGGTACCTCCAGCGAATGATGGGTCCAGCCATTACTTGGTGGAACAAGGGGTCGTTGATCACATGGGGGCGGGATAGAAACAAAAACAATCACATGCTATTCTTTAAACCAAGTCAATAATCCTTCAATTTAAATTGAAAACGTCGTATTGAATCCTTAATGAAGAGTCTAAGCAAAATTGTTATCAGATTTCTATCTTAAAACACAGTGTAAATGTACATACCCTATAAATAGTATATTTTTCAAATGTTTACTCTCTCATAACAAAAGGAGCAAAATTGGAGTAGTAGCATATTAAAATATTCAGATTAAAAACAAAAGGATAATTACAACAATTATGAATTTAAAAAAAAGAAAGCTATCAACTATAAAGAATGTTTAAGAAGGTTAAAATTACCACACTCCTTATATATATATAAGGTTGAGGAGGTTGCAAACAAAACCAATCATTTCCAAAACAGCATTTTTTTCCAGGAAGTAGAAAAAAACTATAATTAGGCTTCACTTTACTCGACAATGACAAATATTTTTATGCTTAATGCATGTTAAATTCCTTGATGTCATGGTGTCAATCATTTTTTTATACTTTTTGTTTACAAGCAAAAAAGTTTTGGAAATGTCCAGTTTTTCTTGGCAGAGTTTGGAAATGTCTGACATTTGACTCCAGTTGCATGGATTTTGATTATTAAAAAAAATTAATATTTTTACAATATAAAACAGCTATAAATACCTGTATTATATAGTTGAAGGTTAGTATAATATGAAATTATAAAAAAAGGCCATTAAAAAAACCTATAACCTTAAAAAAAACCAGCTCTGTATCAAATATAGTACTCCAGGCTGTAAGGGATTAAATTTACTTTAGGTATTAAAAAAATGCGGATAAAACACAACTGGCATAGAAATTGTGATAATGTATGCGCAACATTGTATTATTTATTCACCTTTTTAAATAAATATCAACTTAGACCCGTAAAACTTGTTTGGCATTGCTAAATCCATGATAAACAGCAGGAGGGCCCAAGTAAAATAACTGGTGTGATGACACACTTGGATGCTGATAGGGTTACATTTGAAATACAATTAACAACAAAACATTTAAATTCCACAGTAACAATTGCGGTAAGAAAAGAAATGTTTTACAAGCACAAGGAAATGACCGTTTTTGAATGGAAACATGAGTGTGTAACAGTATGGAATTGTCCTATTTTGATTGAAAATACTACTTTTACAATTTTCCTCATGTAAGTGATCGCTTTTGAACAAAATCAGTTACAAATTCCGATTGCTGCCTATCTAAAGCTACTGAAACCATAAAAGACTCAATTTTTAATTTTTGAAGAAATGAACTGGTTTTGTTTGCAACCCTACATTTATGAAATTATTATCCATATTTGAACAAACTTAAGACAATTTTAATAAAAGCTCAGAAATACTAATCATAACACCAGGAAAAGATCACACCTTTATGTTACCTTTCATAGAAAAAAAAAGATACAAGGCTTAACTTCAAGTAGAAACAAAACATATCATTTGGAAAATTTAAAAAAAACTTAAAAATCTACCTACTAAACAGAGTTATTATTCCATAGTGGAGTATTTATATGATGAAAATGTGTAAATTATTTTTGTGCGTGTGCGCGAAAGTGGATTGTATATAGTAGAATAATGAAAGAGGATTAATCTGAAATTACGTTTATTATTTATAATTATATTGACACAGCTAATACTATGTACATAACATAACCAGAGTTTAATTGGCTTTTTCAATAATAATTTTGCATTTGTCATACTGCAGCATTAGTTAAAATCTTTTTGGGCTCCTCAAATACATCCATTTTCAGTTTAACTAAACTTCTCAGGTTACAATTATGTACCTCAAGAAAAAAATTTATGTTTATTGCCTTTATCTATAATAAACTACAATCTGTCTTGCTGAAAAATGGAAGCATGTTATAATATACCAAACATTAACATACAATTAGTTGAATCAGACTTGAAAAATTTAATACTACAGCTGGGATTTCAAATATCGAACTTTGGCTTTCTGTGTTGATGCTCTTCCACTGGCTGCCATGATCCATACCTATAAAAGTACATGGAACCCCTCTTCTCTGATTTATACACGTTCTCTGGCAAGCCTCCAAATACGATAACCTCAAAGGAATTTGCAATTGTAAGTACTTTTATCAATTTGTAGACAGATTGCTGGCATAAACATACAAAATGATTGGAGGGGATATGTCATCCATTTACATAAATGAAAAAAATTATAAACCATTTTATTCTGTGAACACTTATTTCAGCAGAAAGAAGCGAGTTCTGTACACTTTTTGTAACAGAATTTACACAGGTACCAAATAATTAACTCAAATATTATTGAAGCATATGACAAGACAGCACATGATTTACATTTTCACTTACTTTGCCACTTGCCTACATCACCATAATTCAAAAGTAAAAAGATGGATAAATACCAAACTTGGCATTTAAGTCCAAGATTGCAATATAATTTTCCTGAATTTCCCCATCCCAAACTCCCTTTATATGGGGGAGAAAAAAAAGCTTTTTAATAATACTTTATTTAGAGTTGCTTTGACTGTGAGGCCTTGATGTGACTTAAATATTACATTGGCATGTGATACAGTAATCATTATAATGTTTACATTATACAATAAGAAAATCAAATGTTACACATTTACAGGAAGTAGTACAGTAATAACAGCATCAATACAACTTGAATGTGTGTTTACATTTATCAAAGTTATGTATGGTAGAAGTTTAATACAATTATATTTTTCTGTAGTAAAATGTTAACATAATGCTGAGATAAGTTATCTTGGTTAGGGATCCAATACAGATATTTTTTTCTAAAAATTGTACTATATTTCTTACACTAGTTCCAGCATTGAAGACTTTTGAAAGTTCTGTTGGAATCTTGTACACCTACATCCAGATATATTTTGGGGCATTTAATAATGATGTGGTTGATGGTTAGGTTGGTATTACAGCTATCACATTTTGGAGCAGGTTTCTAGGAGAGTAGGAAAAATGAAGGACTTTCTGCTCTTAATTGGTCTTCAACAGTGATGGAAGTGATGTCTTATATGTCCTACAGATGTCACTCTATGTCATACACTAGCTCTAACGCAATGTTGGCAACATATGAATAACTAATGCTGCCAAAGCCAGTAAGATACTCAGCCTCAAAGCATAGCCGAGGGATTGAGGGCCCTCTGCTTCAAGCGTAGCAAGGGATGTTTTTTAGAAGGAGAGGAGTGAAGCAGTTATGCCCTTTGTCTGCAACTGCGAAGCGACGACAGGGCCTAGCCGAGGGTTCTGCACATCTAAAACTCAAATGATTCACGTTCACAGAAATTCTAGTAACAACAAAACATTGCTAATTTAGCAGATTTCACTTTTTATTTAGGTTGGCAGTTCCCATTTTGCATGTGCTTTAGCGAAACAATGGCTACGTTTGTTGTGTTCATAATGCGATTTTCCTGTCAAAGTAAAACACCTAGAAGGGGGCGAACAGGTGGGCACCAGCTATTGAAGAGATCACATCTACTTCTAAAGTTGCTCTTAAGGTAATTTATTCACTTTCCTTTGGCTTTTATAAGCATTCTCAGTGACAACTGACTAAGTGCAGAATAGCCGCATTTTCCATGTGTACTTAACTTTCTGTCTGATATTTTGAATTACATCTTGATAAGGAGTAGTTATTGTGGGATTGCTGGATGGTTGTCTTGGGGGGGATTGTGGTATTTGAGAATTGCAAATAATGAATGAAAAATAAATGCTATGCAACTTTACACAAAAAGCAGAAAGATTAAATATGAATAATACTTGACTTACCTACCTGAATGTATGAACATGAGATGTATGGAATTTCTTCATTATAATGTTATATTTATTACTATATTGTGCTATTTGCATATTATTACTTTCTCTACTACGTATAGTAAGTAGGGGAAGTATTGTATTCCACCCAAAAATTCGATACCGAGATTTCAACGGAAATATATGTTTTGAGACCCCCTGAATCCAAAAAAAGTGGAAACATGTCCGTGTGTGTGTGTGTGTCTGTGTGTCTGTCTGTGAAAAGCATAACTCAGAAACGAACAGTCGGATAAACACCAAACTTGGTATTTAGGTTCAGTATCTTCTAGAGATGTGACACGAAAGTTTTCAAGAAAATCTCCCCATCCAGATTACCCTTTACATGGAACATTTTTCGAAAATTTTAATTTTCTCAAAAATGGCTCTAATGATTTTCATTAAAATATAATATGTTTAAGATATTCTCATGAGAAATGAAATGTATATCTCAAATTTTCTGGGAATGTCTCCAAAAGTATTCTTCATTGTGAACGACTTTTGCATAACTGGTAACCCATAAGAGATAGACAAAATTTTACTACACAAAAAATGTAGATCGCGTTAAAATACACAATTTATGTCATATACATTGTTTTTGTTGAGTGAACCGTTTTCAAGATATTGCTTGTTATTCCCTTAAATTTTCCAATACTTATACTTTTTCTCAAATTCGTTATTAATTTTTTCTATGTCCTGGACATGCAAAGAGAATGGAATGCACCACATAGCAAACAGCGCTTAAAATATTTGACTATCGCTTAAAACCTACCATATTCCCCTTGCATCTACAAGAAAATTAGCAATAAGATTGACATCTGGATATCTCGATTAACATGAAGCATATGGAGAATAAGCATTTGTAAAAATAGTTTGTACAAGAGTAGAGAAAGTCATGTGAGTGTAACACATCAGATTTTTTATGTTATCATCATGATTACTATGTTGTATTTATAATGGAATTGTGAATTTGTTCTTTGTTAACCTATATTTGTATTTAGAATTTATTTATTAAGATAGCAACCATGGCCAACTTGATAAAAATTTATCTATGGAGAAAAACTTTTACAAATTGATATACTTGACCAAAAAAAAACAAATCTGTTTATAATAGAAAAGAAGAATAGTGAAAGAATAATGAATGTTTCCAAAGGGCAGTAAATAACTTTATCGTTGTGTGAAAGGTTTGATGTGTAACATGAACTGAGGATATATAGTGTTCTCATTGCCAAATTAAATTTTCAATCATAAAATGTTTTCTCCCATTTAAATAAATTCTGACATAACATGTAATATCAATTCATTTTTATAAAAGTTCCACTACAACACATAGCATATATAAAAATTTGATTTATTGCATTTACATGACTTTCCCTACTCACCCTTCTACAAACTACTCTTACATAATCTTATTCTTATTTCTATTTCTTTTTAATTGAGATAAACTTTCATTACACATTTTGTTATAGGTGTAAGAAGGATACAGTAGACTAAAAGCAGATTGCTACATGATAGCCTTAACTTCCATGCTTTTTGCATTACCATAAGAAAAAATAAATAGGAGCTTACCACTTGAAAAAAGTATAAATATTTGAAAATTCAAACCAATAACAAAGAATATCTCAGAAATGTTTAATGCCACAAAAAATTTTATATATCATAAATTTTATCCTTTAACAAAACAATTTCTTTGTGTAATAAGCTTTTATCTATCTCTCACTCAATTATACAGAGTCATTCAGAATGAAGAAGACTTCACAGACTATTCCCTGGGAAATTCAAGATATACATTTTATTTGTCATGAAAATATTTTAAACTTACAGAATTTTAATCAAAATCATCCAAGCTATTTTTGAGAAATCAGATATAATGCAAGTTTTTCCATGTAAAGGGTAGTTTGGAATGGAGGGGGTTTTCTTGAAAGTTTTTGTGTCACATCCTTAGAAGATGTTGAACTTAAATACAAAGTTTAGTGTCTCATCAACTTTTTGTAATGAGTTATACTATTTATACTTTTTATTTTAGATTCAGAGTGTCTCAAAAATGTATTTCTGGTGAAATGTTTGTGTGGAATGCAATACTTCCTCTAGTTACTATAGGTAGTAAGAAAGTAAGAATTAACCTTAGCATTTATATAGAAGTTCAGTAATAGTGTTTGCTAGAATGAGTTGCCATAGAGATTATGACACTAGTATGAGATCATCTGGGAGGCTTGCCAGAGGTTTGATGCATGTTTATGTAAAGGGCCATGGTAGCTCAATGAAAGAGCATTGGCCTGGAAAGCTGAAAATCTGAATTTGAATTGAGGTTTTCAAGTATGATTCAAATTTCCAACAGTATCAGATACAACAGAAACAAAAATAATTTGCAGATGGTACTTGCCTGCTAATCATAATCCGCTATCTAATACTAATGATTTCTTTTTCAGAATTCCTATGCACTTACTCACCTTCATAAATTTGCTGGTGTGTGTTCTGGACAGTTCAGCATCGCCAATGAGGAAACAGCAGCAGAAGCTATTAAATCAATTTGTGGTTCACAAATCCTTGAAACTGGAGTTATATAGCCTCTGGTGTTCAGTTTTATTTTTGTATCACAGACATAAATGCACAGTTGGAGCTATAAAATGATGAATTATGTATGATATAAAAACATAACCTAATTAATGGCATGTAACATCAAAACAGTCTCCTACATACAGTCATGAAGTTCAATATGTAGAGAAAATGCATTGGTTTGACGCTAGTGCTCCTGGTGGCTAGTTAGTAGGATCCTCTTAGAAGATAGCATGTTTTGTTATGTTGTTTTGGAAAAATAAACACCGTCCTCTAATTATTGAAACATTATAGAACATATTTAAATTAATATTTTAATGAAGTGTAATAAATTCCACCACAAACATGAGAAATAATAACAATAATTGTTATTTTTAGTGTTTAGGTATAGTGGCATTTATTATAATCGTGAACAGTTATTTTCATTCATAAATTGTGTCAACCTCAACTTGGTCATTAATATTTGTATTTTTACATTTTAATATAGGTAGAATGTCTTAGTATTCATCTTATTTGATCTTTAGGAAACCCGAAGAAGAATAAAATCTGGCCTCTTTTTCTTAATGTTAGTACAATTAGTACAAACATCTCCTCCTAGTTCTATATTATTATTATTATTCTTAATGAATTTTTCACATATCAATATGTGTTGTTCTCTCATACAACAAATTAACACAGCTGGTTGAAACCATTCTGCTAGTAGCTGACCATTAGGAGCACTGCAATCACATCAGATGCCCAGAAAAAAAAAGAAAAAAAAACCTCAAGCTTCCTGATTGTATCATAGTAGACCCTGGAATAACATAAAAAATAAAAATGTAATGACATAAAAAATAAAGCATAGTAACTTTTTTAAGCTGAGTTTTCACTGCCTGGGATTAATACTCAAGTACTACTTTTGATCTAGTTGGCAAGTGTGCTCATGACAGGAAAATTCTGAATTAAAGTCTCGCAAAGGAAGAATTCGACCGTTCATGTGGAAAGCAAAAGTGAACATTTCAGTTATACAAGAGTCCACATGCAAAAGTGTGATTTATTGCAGTCACATGAGCTTCTCTGCTCACTTCTGTATAAACTATTCTTAAAAAACTTATTCTGTAATGTACTATTATTAATGCAGATTAACCTCGCATTTATACATTTTGTTTGTAGGTATAAGAATACAGTAAGCTAAAGCGATAGTCATACCTTTTCAAAGCTATTTCTATGTATTTTTGAGAAAATAAAAAATGAACAATTATTCACAAAGGGTACTTTGGAGTGGGGGGGATTTTCTGGTAATTAACAGACTTTTCCTTTTTGAGTGATGCCTCTCTCTCTCTCAACATGCAAACACACATGTTCATTTATCTCTGTCTGTCTGTCTGTCTCTCTCTTTCTTTCTTATCCAGGGAATCTCAAAAGTGTATCTTCATTGAAATCTCGGTGGTTGGAATGCAATATTTGCTATAATTACTGTAAGAAAGTAGTGGAGAAAGTAAAAGTTAGCTAGAAAGATTGCCAGTTTAAACTATTTGGAAATGGGGCCTTTAGTGACTGAGTGGGCTGCTTGTATGTTATATTGGGAGCAAGAGAGGGAAATATTGTGCAGCATCACAACTCCACTCCAGTTAAAGAAAAAATGTCCAATTTGTAGCCTTTGATACCTTGCAGCAGAATTTGGTGATTTAATATTTTACAAATGAAGAAAAGAATTCTTGAAATTCTAGTTGAATCAATATTAACATATGGGGCAGAGGGATGGAACTTGTTGAAAGTCAGAAAGGTACAAGTGGTAGAAATGGATGGGATAAGAAATGCAGCAGAATATCTAGATTGGAAAGGAAAAAGAATGAGGAGGTAAGAAAATTGCAGCAGAAGAGTCCATGATAGAAAGGGTAGAGCAAAGAATCCTTCAATGGTATGGGCACATGATAAGAATGAAAGAAGAAAGGTGGCCATGAATTATCCGGGGGTGGTCACCATGAGGAAGAAGGAAACATGCACAGCCATGGAAAACAGGAAAGCTGGAGTAAACCAAACGATGAGGGAGTGACGTATGCAGATGGTTGATTGGAAAGATTGGGAAAGATGGCAGGAGGGAATTAAGGGCAACCGCTGAAAAGTGGAGAAGCCCACAAAAGCTAAAGCAAGCAAATTTTACATATGGCCTTCTTATGTTATTGGCTACTGAATGAAAACGGTCTGTGGGAATGTGTGAGGCTCACATTTGGGAGGTCCCAGGTTTGATTCCCATCGAATACCCACTCTGATCTTGGGGTTTTTCATGGTTTCCCTTGTCGGAAGGCTAATGCTAGGGTGGTTTCTCATCTACCATGATATCCTTCCATCATTTCCCCCTCATATTTCAGGTGTGCTGGGTTTTGTGGTGTATGGCAGTGCCAGTCAGATGGTGCAATACTTACTCAAAGGAAAGAGTATTCCCCGGGACACTAGAGGGCTGCTTTATCTAAGGATCGATGATGATGGTAACTGAGTGGCCTCATAAAGAGGCCATGCATACAGGCTCAAGAACCCATTGCGCCTTTACTGGCATTACTCTAGTCCAATGGTCTGTATAAAATAGGCGACATCCTTGATATCTGCCCTTCTTATCTCCTCAGGTTCAAAGAAGGACCCTAAGGACACATATCTATGCACAGCGAAGCCTTCGCATTCACATAGTATATGATGACGAGGTCTCAAAGTCCCTTGTACACTTCCTACATAGATGGTCTTTTGTAAGACCCATTATACATAGATGTCTGCGCAGAGTGTTGTGACCCATAAGATAGCCCAAAACCCCACTGAGCTTAACTCTGGTCAAATTCAGGAGAAACTCACACACTTGTGATAGTGATATTAGTTCATGGGCCTGCCTGATAGTGGTTTGCTTACTCCAGATCTTATGATGAGCCCTCACCATAAGCTGGGTTTTCGCATACTTGACATTACTGGCAGACACTTCAAAAAAGGCCACAGGTCCAATAAAATTGAGCCCTAATCCCAAGAGTGTCTGTCATCTCATTTCCTCTAATACCAGCATACCCCAGAACCCAAAGAAGTGTAACCGGGCAGCTGGTACATAATCTATCCAACATCCTCTGGCATTGCCACACCAGTCTGGATGTAGTTTTAACACCCTAAGGGGTTTCAAAGCTGATGTACATATCCACTTGTCCGCATGGCATGGTGTAAATATGCATAGTGCAGGCTAAGATTGTGATCTATGGATCATTTATAGCCCGTTCTGGGTAGCTGTAGCAGTGGGACGGGTCTTCCTTGCACCTCTGTGGCCTGTAACCTCCTGTGGCTCCTTTACTTTATCCCTTCCTTCTGTGGAGGTGGTAGCCACAATAGATCTATGTAGATTGCAATGTCTGAGGTGCCCTCCTCTATTGTCTAACTTATACCTATACATTAATGGCTTCAGTGATGAAAATTTCAGTATATATTTTGGCATGAAGGGTCTTCCTTCGACGATGACAACAGCAACAACAACAACAACAACGATGATGATGATGATGTCATACTGTTGAAGCAATTTCAGATGCGGTGAAGTCCAACATTCACTTTTCTCTTACTACTGAAAAATGAATAAAGGCTTAAAAACCTGAACAAAATCTTTATGTCACAATGTCTTACTCACTGTTATCACTATTTAAAATTAAAGTAATTTTTTTTTATTTGAAACAGTTATCACATATGCAACCACACAAGCGGAGCTTTTTTAAAAATACATTTTTATTCAGGGAGCCTCAAAAAGTGTATTTCTGGTAAAATCTCTATATCAAATTCTTGGATCAGTCAGCAAATTTCCAAACAGTGGAATGTTTTATTTGGTACACAAAATGATCTTGCACATACACATGAAAGAAAGAAAAACTTTGCCATTCACAGAATTTATTTCAATGAAAAGTAAAGTAAAAGTAATTCCTTTCACTTCTGCATTTAATATTTAGTTCACTATCCATTTAATATGAGAATGGCATTAAGTCAGAGCAGAAGCGACAAGAAATTCATGTATGTGGGGTCATCTCCGCATGTTCTTTTATGCTTCGTGAATGTTATTCTCAAAATTTTCAGTAGTTCTTTCTGCTCTGCAATTCCACTCGTGTACTATTATGGCCAAAATATGTTTTATGAAATTAAAATCTACTGATTTAGGAAGCTATGAAGAGAAGAAATTTTATGATGCTGCTGCTCTGTGCAACTCCTGGTTACTGTTATGCTAAAAGGTATTCAGGTATGAATGCTGCTTTATCATAGACAAGTTAAAGGCATCCATATCATCGGCAGGACATACAGACTGAATGCTTGATAACAGGAACCCTACAAGAGCTCCACATTGTAAGAGAACAAATTGTATATACATTTATGTTTATAGCACCACGTTGTGGAGCCAATGTTGATGTAGTATTAATGTTATGTTGACTTCTGCGTTGCCATCTTGTGTGATGTCACTCTTTGTTTGGTTCGTTTAACTCCATCTGGCGTAGCAATTTGCATCAATTAGGGTTCGAAAGAATTTAAAGTTTTGTATATTGTCCTCCGGCTATCAATTATCTTATCTTGGTAGAACTTGTATCTCTTGCAGGGTGTGAAGCGGAAAGGAATCTTTTGTCTAGAAATGATATTGACGAAGAAATTGGTTTTATAATCTTTATTGCAGAACACGTTCACGAACACTTTCACATATTTATTTGGATACTCGCCATACTGAAACTGTTTGTAATAACTGCTTATCACTTTTAACTCGCGTACTTCAACTTTATATATTTAACTGTATAATACTTTATAATAGTCCTTGTAATTCTGTTGCGCGTAACTTGACAAAAAAAATGAACTGCGATACCGACGTGGAGAGTACGGAGAATTTTGTAGAACTGGTGGGAACGCTCTCTTGAACCTACACTATTTATAGGCTTGCCTCCAGATACGCCTAAAAACTATAAATGAACTGCCATTGGCTAATAAAACGCGCCAACATTAGCGTCTATTTTACTATCCAATGAAAACCACTAATACATATTTCTTTTAAGGAACATTCTGGAAGCTTTTACCGAAAAGGCGCGAAACATTACGTAACTTCCTGGTTCCCGGTAACGATAAACAACTCATCCCCTCGCTGCATTATTGCGTTATTGTTGACAGTTTCAGTAGAGCCGTATATTATTATTTACCAATAATAATTACAATTATTAAACCTCTGAAATCAATGTTACATAAAAATACATATTCATATTACTATCATTATTTACATTAAAGTAATTTGTGATACAAATTACCGTCTCATATGCCCCACTAGAAACATAATTATAAATATTTATAACTTGTTTGGAAATTTTATAATTTTGTTTTTAGTCTCCTAAATCTTGGAACACACGTTATCACTTTCACTTAACACTTCACACGCATTTAACACACGATATATGTTTTATCTCGCTACTACTTACTGGCTTTGGTTTAATTAATTTAGATATTAATCTTACATTACAATTTTTTTTATAGCAAATACTTTACCCTAAATTATTTAACTAGTGTTACAAAAAAATGTTTTACTTTCTTATATTGTTACCAAAAATTTCTCAATTCAAGAATTTTTTTTTTTGTAATTACTATACATATTTACCAAAATATTCACCCTTTACATATATTTACATCTCTTAAATCTAGACAATGTTTCACATGTTCTATTTACTGCATAAATATTTGTTTTTAATTATATTTACCAATTTTTTTGTTATTTTGTACTTTGCAAATATATTTACATCTCTTAAATCTTGACAATGTTTCACCTTTTCTGTTTGCTACATAAGTATTTGTTTTGAATTATTTTTACCATTTTTGTTATTTTGAATTTTATTTTAACAATACTCTTGGAATGGTATTTATGTTCTTTACTTTAATATAACATCATGCTTTATTTCACATGTTCAGTTACTAATAAAGTGTTATTTTCCTCTCAAACAGTTAGTCATGACCACAATTTATTTCTCCATTTACATGACGTACATTTTTATTTAACCCTTTTACGTTCCAATACATTTCTCTGCAAGTCGCCTTTAACTATCCAGCATTTACTATTTATCCTCTTTGTCTTTTATTTCACCATGATCTTCGTGGTTGTATGGTTTAAGCATATCAATATGAAACTTTCCTATGCTTTTTCGAGTTGTTGGATTACATAACTCATATGTGTTAGTTCCATACACTTCAACAACTTCATATGGTCCATGGTATTTGAGAAACATTCGCCAATAAAGTTTATTTTCTTTATCCGATAATTTCTTGGTTTTAACCAAAACTAAATCTCCTATTTTGATCCTCCATTCCTTTCTCTTCTTTTCTTCATGTTTCATTTTTCTTTTTATGGCTTTTTTCTTCATCCTCTCAAATGCTTTTCGGAACATCTCTTCTTCTGTTGGTGGCATCGAATGCGCCTCTGGAATGGCTTCTGGAATTTTTTTACACATTGTATTGATCTTCTTTCCCAACTTAAGTTCACATGGTTTATATCCTGTCACATTGTTTATGGTTTCATTTAAGAGGTTCTGAACAAAGTTCACGTATCCATACCATTGGGTGTGTTTTCGATGACATAACACCCTTAAATAATTTGAAATTTCCTTAATTTCCCTCTCCACTGGGTTGGAGTTCGGTCTGTATCTTGACGAAAAATATTGTTTAATGCCATTTTCTTTCAGTCCATTCATAAATTTTTTTCCTGTGAAATACGAAGCATTATCGCTCAATACAGATTGAATAGGTCCTTCTTCTATCACATATGACTTAAGTAGTCTATTTAAACATGCTAAACCTGTAGGTTTTCTCAAAGGGTAGATTCTTACATATTTGCTGAATATATCATAACAGACAAATATATATTTATTTCCAAATTGACTTGGAGGCATCGGACCATGAATATCAATACTAATTACACATCTCGGCTTATCCCTTATAACCGAATTAGTTTCAAATGCATATGCTGCATTTATTTGCTTTGCTTTCTGACACAGGTTGCAGCACGATATAAATTTCCGAACTTTTTGACGCAATTTGGATATGTATAAATTCTCTAAAATCATAGAAGTTGTTCGGTCCGTCCCTGAGTGTGCTAACCCTTCATGAAAATTCTTAATTAGTTCCTTTTCCATGCTTTTCGGAACCATTACCTTCCAACTAGGCATTTCTTTTCCATGCTTTTTGTATAATGTCCCATCTCGAATTGCTATAATTTCTTTCTTTGCCTCCTCAATCAATGGTGCATTTTCTTTAAGTTCAAATAATTTTGCATCCTCATTTTGAATTTCCCCCATATTTTTCAATTTTCTAATCATTTCTTTGCTTAAAGGAATTTCAATTGTCAATATTTTGACTTCATTTCTAGGCCTTTCAATATTTTCGGGAATTTGTGGGTTGTAGTTCAATCTTGACAGTAAATCACTGAAGGTATTGTTTTTGCCAGGAATGTGGATAATCTCAATATCAAATGCAGATATTGCATGAATGTATCTAGCAAGTTTTCCACTACATAATCTACACCGTTGTATGAAAGTTAAGCTGATGTGGTCTGAATATACTTTCACCTTTTGCTGATAAATATAGGTTTTAAAACGAATTAATGAGAAATATAGTGCTCCAATTTCTAACTGAGTCACTGAAGAATTTCGCTCAATATTTGTAAGTCCTCTAGAAGCTGTACTGATGACGTGAAAGTCATTGTTGATGTCCTAAAATTCCGGCGTATCCTTGCATTGATGCGTCGACATAAATTTCATATTCCAAATCTTCTCTGGGCCTCTCAAGTAATATGGACTTAGCAAAGAGTTCCTTTACTCTCTCAAAACATTTTTGATGATCCTCTGTCCATTTCCACTTATTGTTCTTTCGGAGTAGCTGCCGCAGTGGTTCGATTTCAGCCGAATATCTTGGTACGAACTTACTCTGAAAGTTCAATACCCCTAAGAGACATCTAATTTGTTTTACGTTCCTGGGTGGCGGAATTCTCATTATTGCTTCTATTCTTTTCTGATCAGGTCTTATACCTCGTTCATCCACTACATAACCCAGAAAATTTATTTCCTTGACACAAAATTTTGATTTTAGTATGTTCACAGTCATACCATGTTGTTGTAGTTTATTTAACACATAATGGACATTATTCATGTGTTCTTCAAATGTTTGACTAATGATTAAGAAGTCGTCAATATACTTTATTAAAAAGTCATCTGCAGAATTTCCAAAGATACTGTGAATGGCTCTCAAAAATCCACTTCCTGAGTTTTTTTAAGCCAAAAGGATTTACACAAAAGCGATACTGGATCCCTGAGTACTGAAATGAAGTGTAATCACGCACTTGCGGATCTAATTCCACTTGCCAATATGATGCAGTGAGGTCAATGGATGTCAAAAATCTTCCTCTTGAAAGTTTTGTAATTAGTTGTTCAATTCCCTCACTTTGAAAATGATCTGGTTTCATATACTTGTTGACATATCTGCCGTCTAAAGTTAATCTCAAACTACCATCTCGTTTAATACTCCAGCAGATTGAATTTATGTATTGAGAATTACTTTGCTCAATAATCCCATTTTCTAACATGCTATTTATTAATTGTCTAGCTTTGTCTCGAAGACTTATAGGTAAATTGTCATACTTGTGCCTATATGGTGGTACGTCTTCTACTTGAAATGTATGCTGATATACATTACATCTGCCTGGGATATTACTAAATACTGAACTATTGTTCATCAAAACATCATGAAGGATTTGTTTTTGCATTATCGTAAGATTATAAGCTTCTTCACACTTGTGTATTATTTCCTCATTTCTCTTCTCTTTCCTGCTGTTGTTTGTCTCGCTCACATGGTCGTCTTTTGTTTGGATTACACATTTCTCTACTTCTTCTGGCATTTCTGCTAGCTGTTGAAAATATGGCGTGGTATTCCCTTCATATTCTGTGACTACCTGCTTTATCTGACTATTTCTATCAGTTTCTGTTATTTGCACAAAAAACTCTTGGTCACAAATATTTTTCTCATCCTTTGTCATCTCGATTACAGAAACTTTTTCTTTTATAAATGGTACCCATATTTCTCTATTTTCTTTTGTTATTTTTAACTCTTCATGTTTAAAATCTATACATGCTTCATATTCATGTAGGAAGTCACATCCTATAATTATGTCACAAATCAGATGGTTTACAATTAGAAACATAACCTCAAAATTCTCTCCGCCAATAAGTATGCTAAGTAGAGCTTGTGTTTTTATGACCTGTGTAGTTCTTCCAATTGCAACACGACAAACTAAATTACTAGTGGGAAGAGCCATAATTTTGTTACCTTCATTAATCAAATTTATGTAAAATTTTTGTGAGCAAATTGAAGCTGATGAACCAGAATCTATAGTTGCAATGATTTCTTTCTTCGCAATTTCCACTCTAACATGAGGTGACTCAAAATTTTCTCTCTTATCTTTTGTTGCTGTAATCTTATTACAGGGTGTATGTGTAGGTGTATGATTTGTATTGGTAATGGATACTGAATTATTAAAGACGTCCTGAGAACCTACTACACAGGAGTCTGTTAACAGTTTTCCTGGTTATTTCCATGTTCACGTACGGAACTGCCATTCCTAACAGGCGCTAAATCTATCTCAGTGTCGCTACCATTGTTTTGAGTTCCCCTTCCTCGAGTTCGAAATCCTCGATTTTTGAATTTTGTCCCCTTGGCACATAATTTTCTTGCCGTTCCTCAGATCTTTCTCGGTTATTATTTTCCCTCCAGTGAGTGAAATTTCCCCTCTGTCTAGTGTGCCTCCTTCCATAATTTTGCCCTCTTTCAGGCAATCTTTCTATCCTGACATAATTTATTTGTTCCTGCCGGCCTGGTCTCCTATCTATCCTTGATCTTTCAAATTGTGGAACATATGATTGATACCGTTGTCTGGTATTAATTTCATGATGTCTGTCTTGTCCTCTTATTCGTTGATAACTACCTTGGTAATTTCTTCTATCTCGTACATCTAAAAATCTATGTTCCCACTCCCGAGACATATCTTCTTCCTGTTGTTCCAAAGCTGTTATTAATTCTGTCATCTCATAGATGTTCCGTGGTTTTGCAATTAATAAGTAATTTTGTATCCTGATGGGATAATGCCTTGCGAGCAAACTCACAAAATCTTCCTCACTGATTGGAGGTGACAAGTTTCTAACCTGACTTGCATGTTTTAGTAAGTAATCAGTCATCGATATTCCCTCTCGTAGATTAAATTGACCATGACTAAGCATTGCTCGTATTCTTTGCTGTACCGTAACATTCCAAAATCTGTTCATGAATAATCTTTTAAAGGATTCATATGAAATTACACCCCCTGATACCATTTGTAACCAATCTAAGGTTTTCTGGTCCAAACATCTTTTGACAACTATCATTTTCAATGCTTCAGGTATCTTTTTAATTTGAAAATACTCTGATAATTCTGCTATGAACTGTACTGGACTGGAGTTTTCATGAAATTTTGGAAGTGGAAAATCACTTAAGATATGATTGTAATTTTGCAAATTCCCTATTCCCATATTTAAATTCTCTAGTGTTATTTGTGCACTCTGAGTTTCAGCATTAGCTATAGATGAAGCTGCCGCATCACTCACATTATTTGTCATACCTGAGGAACTACCTCTATCATTATTTTGTACATCTGACACATGTACATCACATATATTTGCCCTTGAATTCAATTCCAATCTATTTACAGTACCCTGCAGATTTTCTATTGTCTGTTCCAATTTTTTATTATTCTCATTTTGAACAGTTTGGTGTTTGTTAATTTCAGAAGTTAGCTTTCGATTCAAATCTTTAGACAAATCTTTAACTTCATCAGACAATTTATTTCTCTGTTTTTCTGACTCCTTCTGAATTTCAGATATTTCCCCTCTGAAATTAACTTGCACCTGTATTAAATCTGCATTTGTAGCCTCCATCATCTCTTTTAACTCACTTGAAATGCTACTCATTCGGCTACCTAGCTCTGTACATTTTACATTAACATGCTCTATTTTATTATTAACCTCACTTTTTTGGTTAGATATTTCCCTGCTCATGTCTAACATTTTCTTTGAAACTTCACCTATTTCATTTGCTATCATTTCTTGATTTTCATTTTTCATTCTAATCATACTACTATCTAGCTCCATGAATTTCTTTTCAATTTCCTCCCTGTTTTGTTCTAAGCTTTTACCAATATCTTCCCTCAATTCTCTCTTATTCTGATCTAGTTTTTGTTCTAAACTCCTATCAATATCTTCTCTTAATTCCCTATTATTCTTTTGCATATCTTCCCTGTTTTGATCTATTTTCTTACTAAGATCTTCCCTTAATTTTTTCATATTCTCATTCATATTTCTCAGCATTTCCATCATACTAACATCAAAATTAACATTTCCTGCTATTCTATTCTCACTTTCTGCACTAAGATTTTCATCTTCAAATCCTAAAAAGTCTGGGCTGTTTCCTGTAACTTGTATTGGATCAGAGCTAACTGTTACACTATCTCCCTCCATAATTATTTCTTCTGTATTACTAGCAGCCATTGTTTTTATTATCCTACCACTCCTCATTAACATTTATTTACTTTTTTTTTTTTTAAAAAATTAATATACTCTAACCTTACTAATGCTGTCCGTTGCTGTTACTTTGATGTCCAGCGTTCTGCCCCATTCTCCTAGATTTGTATGTCGCTTCTGCGTTGTGTTGTGATGAATCTACGTTGTCTTGTTGTTTTGTAGTTGAGTTCCTTGTTGCATCGTAATCTCGGAATTACGATCGAAGTCTGTCGTCCCTGTTGTTTTTTGAATCTGCGTCTTGTAGATGATTTCACCGCTGTATTCCTGGTTACTCTGCTTCATTCCTGGTCATCGTTTTCCTTTCCTGGTCACTTTGCCTTCCTTTCCTGGTTACTTCGCCCCACGTTGGGCGCCAATTTGTAAGAGAACAAATTGTATATACATTTATGTTTATAGCACCACGTTGTGAAGCCAATGTTGATGTAGTATTAATGTTATGTTGACTTCTGCGTTGCCATCTTGTGTGACGTCACTCTTTGTTTGGTTCGTTTAACTCCATCTGGCGTAGCAATTTGCATCAATTAGGGTTCGAAAGAATTTAAAGTTTTGTATATTGTCCTCCGGCTATCAATTATCTTATCTTGGTAGAACTTGTATCTCTTGCAGGGTGTGAAGCGGAAAGGAATCTTTTGTCTAGAAATGATATTGACGAAGAAATTGGTTTTATAATCTTTATTGCAGAACACGTTCACGAACACTTTCACATATTTATTTGGATACTCGCCATACTGAAACTGTTTGTAATAACTGCTTATCACTTTTAACTCGCGTACTTCAACTTTATATATTTAACTGTATAATACTTTATAATAGTCCTTGTAATTCTGTTGCGCGTAACTTGACAAAAAAAATGAACTGCGATACCGACGTGGAGAGTACGGAGAATTTTGTAGAACTGGTGGGAACGCTCTCTTGAACCTACACTATTTATAGGCTTGCCTCCAGATACGCCTAAAGACTATAAATGAACTGCCATTGGCTAATAAAACGCGCCAACATTAGCGTCTATTTTACTATCCAATGAAAACCACTAATACATATTTCTTTTAAGGAACATTCTGGAAGCTTTTACCGAAAAGGCGCGAAACATTACGTAACTTCCTGGTTCCCGGTAACGATAAACAACTCATCCCCTCGCTGCATTATTGCGTTATTGTTGACAGTTTCAGTAGAGCCGTATATTATTATTTACCAATAATAATTACAATTATTAAACCTCTGAAATCAATGTTACATAAAAATACATATTCATATTACTATCATTATTTACATTAAAGTAATTGGTGATACAAATTACCGTCTCAACATATTCCTCAGAATTCAAAGTCTACCCATACCATTAGTATTTCAATGTTAGATGAATAAATTCTATGTGATTCAGAATGTTTAGAAACATTGTTGAACAGCATTAATTCTGGTATCATTGCCTATATTTTTATCATGCCATTAAACCTAAATGTTTTTACCAGTGCTTTATTCCATAATGGATTGATTATCCTATATTCTGTTTGTTCATTTAGTTTTTCCAATTGTTTTGGCTTTGCTTATTTTTATGTTAAATTATGATGCAGCGCAACCCTATTTATGATAAGTGTAATTAATGAATGGAAGTATTTTCTTTTGAATGCTGAATTATAGCCTACATTCACTGGAGTATCTGTACTCAATCTTGCACATTTCTTTCAGCCCTCCTCTTCTTCTTGCTCATCAACTATTCCCTGGACCCAGAAATAAAAGCAGTTTTCTCCTCTACCTAAATTGATCATACTTGGGTTATATCTGACTAGACTACCAGCTTGCCTTCACTTAAGATAAGCTCCTTATATTAATTTTTATCGACATTTTTACTCTATTAGATATAAAACCCTTTAACTTGCACATGAAATAGTTCACAGAGAACTGAAAAAAATGAGAGCTAACTGAGCATATATTGTAATAAGTATTTAGATTTAACTTATATATATATTCATTCTAAAGAGTGAGGAGGTGGTGCCATGATAACATGTGCAACTCGCATTTGGGAAGTCCTGGTTTCAAACCCCTGGGATGACAATCTGATGGAAGATTTTTTTACAGTTTGTCTTGGCTGCTAGGTAAATGTTGGGTTGTATAATTTGTCCACAAATTTTCCTATCATCCCTTTCATCACTACATTTCATTTCCTTTTTCTTCATTACCATACCAGGCATTGGGCTGTTCACCCAACCTGGATATGCTATGATCAAGAGTTTACTTACTCTTTGACATGCTACTGGCCCAAGGCATTGGTTTGTAAATCCTTGGGGGTAATAGTCTTACAAAGAGGAGGGTAATCCTATAAAGAAGAAGAAGAAGAAGAAGAAGAAGAAGAAAATAATGTTTTAAAGAGCATGTTATGAATTTGCGTGGACACAGTTGAATATTGGTGCAGAGGATGAGAGGAATGGAGGGGAACATACAACTCTGTCTGTCTTTCTTTCTGCGTGTCCATCAACCTTCCTATGAGAAAACTATTATAAAGTTGTAGCATATATAAATGTAAGTGCCAAATATTACTAGAGATTTCTGGACAACATTAAAAGGGTTATTGGTCCAAAAGATGCCAGAACTCAATTTGAGGCATAATAATGCTCAGCAACTCTCTCTTGTTGCTACACAAGATTGAACAACCTTGGACAGACACACAGTCCAGATTTGTCACCTTGTGACTATCACTTGTTTGGATTTATAAAAAGAGACTTGGGCATGCTAAATGTGTCCTGTGTGTCACTACATGTGCAGTCGGCTTTGAACCTGCAAAATAAACTTTCTATGAAGAAGGAATTAAAAAGCTGCCAGTGCAGTGAAAAATACTGTAGACAATAGAAGAAGTAAAGTAGAAAAATAGTTTTGTATTTCTTTGAAATATATTAATTTGATAAAGAGTATTTAGCAAGGTTTCAATTATATTTGATGGACCTTCATATTTGAATGAGCTCTTCATTTTTTCTCTCTCGTACAGTTTCCCCAGCCGTAAAATTCAAGAAGAATGAATGAGGTGGACTTCACATGCTGTTAACAGAAACTTCAATATATACATTTCAATCATCATATGATTTTCTTTCTTCTTTTCTAATTGCATCATTCATATAGCCCCCTTTAAATTATTTATTCATATCAGGGGCTTTGACTTTAGAAGCAACTGATGGAATTGCTAGCTGAACTGTAGTTTTTTGTCAGTTGTTTTTACTAAACACACTCACATTCTTACTTGAAGATCCTGTGAGACATAAGTAGCAATTCTGGTTAAAGAAAAATTGTCAGGCTCAGCTGGAAATCACACTTGGAACCTCTGGGTTGAGAGGTCAGAGTACTGACTGAGATTTTACCAGTATTTTTGGAAGACAACTATAATGAAAATGTTTGTACAATAAGAGTTATTTTGGGTGAAATAATTTTCTTGAAAATCTTTGAATGCTTAAATTTTCTGGCACAAGAATTAAATTTGATATTCATCTTCCATTTTGTTTTTGACTTATACTGGGTACAGATAGATGTTGCACACAGGTTTTACCGGTTTCTTCCCTCATTTTTTTTTGTTTTTTAAATTCAGGTGTTTTCCAAATGTGCAGCTAACTGCTACTTCTGTATTCTGCATGAACAGTCTATATACTCTAATTTGAAATTATTTATAGGCAAATATACATGAGTAGTACTAGAAGAAGCACTTTTATAAGGGATATCTACAGTGCTTCTCCTTCTGTGGCCACTGCTCAGCTACTCGCATGCGGTTCCCACAACTTGGACTCCCACCAAACAGTTATAATACTCCCACAACCACCTCATGTTCTCATATTCACAGTTTCAATTACAATGATAAAGACATGTTGGAAAGGTTGTCCTCTGTTTGCATATTCCTGGTATCTTCTCAGGAAACTTTCATTCATCTGTAGAGTTCAATATGTTCTGAAATTAAGTGAATTTCTCACCTGATGTTTTTTTTTTTGGTTCATACAATGTATCAGGGTTTCCTGCATATACCTTATTTTTCAAGTTCCCCCATCGATACAAATTACATATGGTTATATCAGGGGATTTATAAGGGCCATAATTTTCTACTAATAATTGGCAGGCAACTAACTTCAAATTAACAAAAATTATTTCTATTTCTGAGATTTTAAAATTAATTTTTCACTTTATGAACAATTTTCCAGTTAGAAACATGCCAATCTCCTCCAAGAACTTGAACCTGGCCTACATTATAAAAATATTGTTATATTCCTCTGGAAGAAGTATCAGTTCAGCTTTCCTGAGCAATTTCTCCATCCTCCAAAAAATGTGATCCACAGGTAAATAACTGTGGCCACACATAGGAAATACATATTATCTTACAGTCTATATTATGACAATCAGAAAGTTTATTGAGCAATGCTAACAGGGTATAGTGTTTATTTTGTGCACTGCAACCATCACAAAATAATTTAATTTTTTTAATTTCCTTGTTTTCATTACAAAACTTATGACAAATGGTGGAAAACTGCACTGAAAACTTCTGAACTCCCTTGTTTACTTTTGTGAAATGACCATGTATAAAAAAATCTGATGTGTTACACTCACATGACTTTCTCTACTCTTGCACAAACTATTTTTACAAATTCTTACTCTCCATCTATTTCATATTAATCAAGATAAACGTTTGCAGAAATGATCTTTTGACGTGCAAAGAGAATTACATTTTACACATAGCAACCGGTTCTAAAAATATTTGACTAGCGCTTAAGGTGTACTATGTTCCCCTTGTTTTGTATTTGCAAGGGCAATATAGAAATACAGTAGCCTTTAAGCATAGACATATCGCTTAATAGCTGGTTGCTATGTGCAGCACCATTCTCTTTGCCACAGATTGATACTCTTTGCATATCCAAGACAAAAAAATGAATAACGAATTCCCATTTGAGAAAATAAGTATTGAAAAATTTAAGGGAATAACAAGCAATATCTCGAAAATGGTTCACTCAACACAAAAAAAGTATATGACATAAATTGTGTATTTTAATGTAATTTAATTTTTTGTGTAGTAAAATTTTGTCTACCTCTTATGGTTTAGCAGTTATGTAAAAGTCGTTCACAATGAAGAATTTTGGAGACATTCCCAGAAAATTCAAGATATACATTTTATTTGTCATGAAAATATCTTAAACATATGATATTTTAATCAAAATCGTTATGGCCATTTTTGAGAAAATTAAAATTTTCGAATAATGTTCTATGTAAAGGGTAATCTGGAGTGGGGGAATTTTCTTGAAAACCTTTGTGTCGCATTTCTGGAAGATACTGAACCTAAATGCCAAGTTTGGTGTTTATCTGACTGTTCTTTTCTGAGTTATGCTGTTCACAGACATACAAACATGGACATATTTCCAAAAATGCTTTTTTTTTTTTTTTGGATCATGGGGTCTCAAAACATATATTTCCGGTGAAATCTCAGTATTGAATTTTTGGGTGGAATGCAATACTTCCCTACTTACTATATGTAGTAGAGAAAGTAATACACATTATTTAGCTCTTGTTCTGACTTTTCACCATAATGTTTAACAATACCTAAATGATACTGCCCAATCTGACGTACATAAAATGTCTCTCCTAGAGTAGTATGTGGCAAAGACTGATTTTGCATCAAAGTCAAAAGTTAAACAAGCAGTGTTACCTGGAACTGGTTCCTTCAAAAGATTATAAAACTTATCAGCTCTTTGTCAATGCACAGTAAGTTCACACACTTTTTTTTTTAATCAGCATCTTCCTCAATCTTTAGCTTCCAGCTACACTCTTCACACAGTAACTGCAGATGTCAGTCCGAGGAATATGAAAGCCAAGATTGAATTCCGTAGTGAATATTTTATAGTACAAATGGTATTTACAAGCCTCAAGGAACATTTTCTACATTGATCTAATACTGAGTTCTGAGACCCACAAGTGGCTTTACTATTGGTACTGTGGAAATAAAACCAGGTTGGTAATAAATCACATTGGAAATAAACCCAACTTTCAAATATTGTACAAGATGGGATAAATGTTTATTTTTTGGGAAATAATACCTCTTTTACACAATTAGAAATGACCTTGGCAATTGATTTTCACTCTTAAGTTCATTTTTTTTTTTAAATAATGGAGATAAGTCGATTTGGAAATATGTTCTTCAATAATCTCTATTCAAAAATTTCCTGAATTAAATTTAATGATTCATCAGCTGTATGCATTGTAGTAAAGTGTTGGAAAAATCCAGACTGAAATTCAACATCAGTCAATTGTTCAAAAAAATCATGTGAGTTAGATATTCCTGTACCTCTGCATTTATTGTTTGTTAAAAAAATATAGGTCCTTTTATTCTGTATGCATTTACTGCACACCGATTTTTGTGTCATGGATGGAAATCTCGTGCATAAAATGGGGTTTCTCTGTACTGCAGTATCTCTTATTTTGCGAAGAAACATAGCTATAAGTTGAACCATGCTTCATCAGAGAAGAATATAAAGCATGTGTCAATTACTCTATTATTTTGCAAAATATATTACAGAAATTCACCCAACTCTGATGATCACATAAAAAAATTGAGGCAGTATTTTTAACACTAAAATGATTTCAGTCTAATTGTATAATATATATATAATTCAATAACAGCCCGCCTTAAAGCAATATATGTATGTAACAATATATTAAAAAAAGTGTATGTAACAATCATTGTATATGTTTGTACGAGGTACGTCCAGAAAGTAAGTTCCGTTTGGTAATAAAATTAAATTGTGTACAGATACAGAAAAATTATTTATTGCACAAAATTCTACAACTCTTAAACTACTTTTCCACATAACTGCCGAAATTTTGCAGGCATTTGTCATAGCGTGGCACAAGTTTTTGTATACCTTCTTCATAGAAGTTTGCCGCCTGTGTCTTCAACCAGTTGGAAACATTTTCTTTCAGCTCTTCGTCATTGTTGAAGTGTAGACCGCCAAGGAAAGACTTGAGATGTAAGAACAGATGAAAGTCACTAGGAGCGAGGTCAGGACTGTACGGAGGATGGTCAAACACGCCCCAGCCAAATCCTTATAGGACGTTTTGCGTCACATTTGCAGTGTGTGGTCGTGCGTTGTCGGGAAGAAAAACAACACCTTTGACAGCAATCATCGGCGCTTATTCTGTATTGCGCGGCGCAATTTCCTAAGTGTCTCGCAATAAACATCTGCTTTGATTGTTTGACCACGCGGTAAGAAATCAATGAGTAAGATGCCTTTCCAGTCCCAGAACATTGTGCACATCATTTTTTGAGGTGTCAAGATTTGTTTCGGCTTAACCTTTGCTGGGGATGAAGTGTGCCTCCATTCCATTGATTGTCGCTTACTTTCAGCGGTGTCGTAAGAAACCCAAGTTTCATCTCCTGTGACTATCTGTGTCAGAAGTTCTTCGCCGCCTTCATCATAACGGGTCAAAAACTGAAGTGCACTACCCGTCCGGTTTGTTTTGTGTTGCTCAGTAAAAATCTTTGGTACCCAACGAGAGCAAAGTTTACGAATTTTCAGTTTTTCGGTAACAATTTCATGAATTAGTGATCGTGAGATTTGGGGAAATTCCATAGCGAGAGCACTAATTGTATACTTGCGGTTTTCCTGGATCTTGTCATCAATCGCGTGAACCAGTTCTTCTGTAACCAAAGATGGACGCCCACTTCGTTCTTCATCGTGCACTTCACTACGTCCTTCATTGAACTGTCGGACCCATCTTCTCACCATTGAATCACGCATCGCATTTTGTCCGTAAACTTCGCAAATTTGCCGATAAATTTCAATTGGTTTCACTTTCCTAGCATTCAGAAAACGAATCACAGATCTGATTTCACAAGCGGCGGGATTTTCAATCAACACCGATATTGTAAACAAGCACAACAAAGCGTACGTGGCTGACAGCGATCTCAAAATGGCGCACGTTTCTTCTCCTTGATACAGAGCGTCTACCGCGCATGTGCGGAACTGCGATCGCAGCGCTGCAGCGGAGAGAAATTGAAACGGAACTTACTTTCTGGACGTACCTCGTATTATTGTATCCATGTGTAATAATGTTATGTGAATATATTACTTAATTTAATAATGTAGGAGCTGTGAGAAATACGTCAAAAGTTGCTAACAATGAGGTAACCTTGAGGCAATAATGAATTTGAAAGTTTAAATGCTACTAATCATTATTGGAGCAACAGTTTATAAAAATAGCCAATCAACAACCAGAAAAAGCTTTAGTTAAATGAAGGTATTCTATTGGATTAGGAATAGCCAATCAGAGACTTGAAATACAGAAATTTACAAGTTTAGGTGGTTGAAATCAATTCAGTTGCCTGCAGACAGTGATTGTAACCGGATGCAAGATGCGTCCTCGAGAGATTTAATACATATTCGTGTGAGACGAAAAATAAGTTTGTGTTAAAAAGTGCAATTAATTAATAAAATGAATCTCACAGCTCTCTATATCAGTGAAGTGTTATTTAAATCGTGTCAAGCAAAAATAAAAGGAGTGAAGTAAAATTATAATCTGAGTAAGCACCACAACCCTGCCAAGACATCCATGTCTCTAACAATAATACTGACGCAGCTGAGGCAAACATAAATATTTAATACTTAAAGAAGCAGTCAAATTACAAAGTTAATATTTTTAAAAAAATTGGGGCAAAGGCTACCGGTACTATACCTGTGGTTGCAACTACTGCAAGTTCAGCTCCCCAACAGTTGAAATATAATACAACTCCTTCAATACAAACTGCTTCAAACTGATGCCCAAAGCATGGTGCAAAGAACATAATAAAAATATTACCTTCTTAAAATTGGCTTCATATGTGGGGCAAATAACAATATAACAAACAACCTACTTCAAATTGGCTCCCAAACGTGGGGCTAATAAAACTAACATAATAAAGATACATTCTACTTCAAATTGGCGTCCATACGTGGAGCTAATAAATTACTTTCTCAAAATAAGGCATATGCAATAAATCCCATACAGTGTAAGAACCGCAAGAAAACATCAGGAGAGAAATTCACTCAACTTCAGATACTGAACTCTCGAGTGTGAATGAAAATTTCCTGAGAAGATGCCAGAAATATGTGGATAGAGAAGGATAACCTTTTCAACATCTCTTATAATAAGGTATGTGCTTATTATCATTGTTATTGTATCTGTAAATATAACATGAGGTGGTTGCGGGGATATTATAACTGTTTTGGCGGGAGTCCAAGCTGCAGTGTCTGGTGCATTAGAAGCCATGTGGTGGCTACAGTGTGAAGGAAAATCACTGTATGAAATTGTAATTGGTAGAGAAGATTGCACGAGTGTTACACATCAAATTATTATATTTCCTTTGGCAGTGGTGTGGAAGGTATTTGAGTTTAGGAACTCTGTGTAGTCCTATTCTCCAGTACACAATGAAAGAGTTTAGGGAATTAAGAATTATTTGAGCCTCTGATGTTGATGTAATGATTTCTTTCAGCAGGGGAGTATTGATTGGCTCACCAATGACGTAGCATTATAAATCATGGTGATTTTAGTTAGTGCTTCATTATTAATCTTAAAGCAAGCAAATTCTCTTATACTGCCTTCCCTGATATACTTCATTAGCTTCTACAATGGATGCTAGTGAGCTTTGCAATGATTGTGGTTCATTCTGCAGGGTACCATTACATGTACAAAATACATGCAAGATAATAATTGATGATGGTGTAAATGAGAATACGCTATAGGTTTTCTTAATTCCCAATCTAGATAAACCTCCCTCTTCACTATACAGGGTGAATCACCTAAAACTTTCACTGCAAATATCTCTGAAACAAAAATATGAATTGAAAAAGTACTTTTACAGTCATGTATATAGGGGATTTTTGACAAACTTATTTGTTTTTAAATGAAAAGTCAGTAGTTTTTTCATGCAATTAGTAACATGGAAAATAGCATTAAAAATGGCATTTGCTGTATTGCAATAGGCCAATTATTATGTTCCAAGAAATTCTAATATGAAGATAATGATTGAGATACAATAAAACATACTTCAGTTGCAAATTTAAAGGTTCAACCCTGTCATTGAGTCTCAAGTACAAACTTAATGTTACAGTTAATCACGATGTGACTGAAGTACCACAATGCAACAAAATCTGTTCTTAATGTTATTTTTGCTGTTATCAATTATAATGGAAATAATACATAGTTTCCACCCATAGAGAAAGGAAAAGAAATAAAGGTTTATCTTTTTTCATTGTATCTCAAGAGTCAATTTTACATTACAATTTCTCACCATGTAATTAACAAACATCTTCTTAATGTTATGTTCCATGTTATCAATTGCATCAAAAACAAATCCTGCCAGCCTTAGAAGGGAACCTGATGTAAACGAAAACAGCATGCAAAATATTGGTCTACAAATTGTATTACTGTGCCCTGGGTGGAACATATGCACTAACTGAAGACACTGAACCACCTGACTTGCATAAATACACTTCAGTGGTGTTTGTTTCTGAACAATCACGTTATCCTTTTTTCATTAACACTGTTACTTTGTTTGATAACAAACAATTATTTTACATTTATTGTGCCGTAACCTATGACCAAAACACACTTTGAGAAATGTGGTGTTGGTGCATTGGAATATTGAAGGACAACATACTTTAATTAACTGTTTCGTGGAGACCAAGGATGAGTTATAAACTATTTAAAATACTGAAGTAGTAATATAAACAGTATGATAGAACCAGAATGATGATAAAATTTGAAATGTACCTTATTAATCAGAATATGAAAGTGGTCCAATCCTGTCCATTTCTTACTTCTGTTCATCACATTTCTTTTTCTTTGAAGGTGATAACAATTTTTCAGTTTGGGCTTTTCCACACAAATGGAGTTGACAGTTTTTATGGAAATACCAGTAAATTCAGACATTAAATTAATAATGTCTTTAATGGTTATATCCAGATACATTCTCACAGAACTTTAAGAACACGTTCAATACAAATATTTTTCAGCACTTTTCAAAATTTTTCCTTTTGGATGTTTCACATATGCATTTTGACTATTCATAATAATTATTAACCTTAACCATGGTTAACTACACTGAAATAAACAATTTGGAAACATTCAAGTGCCCCTAAATGCAACAAGATTGACCAACAGTATTTTAGTAATAGAAAATGATGCATATGCATATCTCCATTCATTAAGTTTTTATTAATTACATATATGTTTTGAAATGCAGTGTTAACTAAAATTTAATGTTCTAACAATGCTTTTTTTAACAGAATAAACTGTTAAATAATATAAAACAAAATTGAATTCCATAGCCCAACATTGAACTACGTTGCTGTAATCTGCGGCTGATGCACACAGCTTGCCATGTGCTTTTGTTTGCATCAGATTCCCTTCTAAAGCTGGCGGGACTTATACTTAAATGAGCTCCTCCCCTACCTTCATGCCTGGAAAATTCGTTTTTCAATTCCTTTTTGTTTCTGAGTTATTTACAATAGCAGCTTTAGGTGAATCACTGTATATACTGGCAAGCAATTTAAGAAGATGTTCCGTTTAAGCCTCCTGATACAGCTATGACAGTTGATAAAAAAAGTATATTTTTCTCTGTAAAAACAAATGCTTAAATGCCAAAATTCAGCATGGGAATTGGGTCTGCTCTTAAGAATGAAGAATATCAGAACATACTGTAATACCTGGAAAAATTATCCAAGGTGTTTGATAAATGTAGATGTAGGTGCCTGTGAAGGAAATAATTTATTAATTGTTTTCAGTTCATTTGAACTAACATAATTACTTTTGCAAGGGAAATAACAAATCCTTCATGCTGAAATCTAACTCAACATTTCTGTCAGATTGATCAGTTCTGCTAATGCATTTTCAAAATAAGTTTTGGCATGAAAGATTTGCTGCTGTCGTGGTTAGTCAATTTACAATAGAACAATTAAATTTAATGTTATTCTGTGAAAAGTAGAGCAGAACAATGTTTCCACTTCACTGTATCCCAGGTTCTGTGTGGAGTAAAGAAAAATTATCACAACTTGCATGCAGAAAAAGATAGAAGAGGACAAAGAGTAAATAAGAATACATTTGTAGCTTCTATTAGAAAGCAAAAAGCATTGTTTAGGGTGGGTTAGTAGGTTAATAAATGTCTACTTTAATTAAAACAGATCTTTATTACCTTATTTATTGATATTACATCATTCTTTATGGGCACATTTTTGTTTTAACAGACTGTGTCTAAAACATAGAAAGTTTTTATCAACATATTTCTCTACCATATGTAGCAGTGTGATAATATATATATTTACACTGTTTTGTTTTCTTTAAATATTCACATCTTTTTCTCACACATAACAATATAGGATTTTCTCATTCTGCAAAATTTTCAGGCAATGATTTAAATCCTGCTTACTCTATAATAAAACAGAGATTTTTATCCTGGTTTATCAGGTGTTTTAAATTACTTGAACATGTTAGGTTAAAAAATCTCATCTAATTTTAGTCTGTATGCTTATTTAAAATATACTACTTTTAAAGGCCTGCAGTTTGAAAATCCCTGTACAAATATCTTGGGTGTAACAAATAAAAGAGTCATCATTCTTAGTTAACAATGGAAATGATATGAATTCATTTGGTTACTGTAAGCAATAGTAGGTGTGAAGTGGAGTATATCAAATTATAGCAGGTATAAAGCAACCACTCTAGAATGCCTATTCAAATGTTGGTAGTTTTTATTATATTCTGAATACCTTATTCCAAAACACTTTCCATGTATCTTCTGACTGTCAATCAGTTTTTCTTTGCATAAGCTATAACAGAATACTATGAAGCACATTTTTCCCAAGATCAATCTTGCACTGTTTTGGATACCTTTTTACAATTACTACAAGTGGGATTAGAAAACACACAAATGAAAAACAAATGAAAGTAATGAAACACATTGAAAATGAAGGGCTTGGCTGCAAATAATGATAAGGGACATGGAAAATCTGATAACTTAGTTGTTCTAATATATGCAAATTTGAAAATAAAATGCTTTCATAAAATATGTCTTTTAAGGGCTTCCCAATTCAAGTAAAATTTTTAATGGCTTTCATAGCTAAGTAATGGCAGAACTATATGGGTAATGTAAAGGGGCACAGCCCTTGTTCCTTTTGTGCACTATAGTGGATGTGCGTTATCAGTAACAGACTTTAACAGCAACTAGCCTCAGGAATGAGGAGGATAGAAGTGATTCTTATGTTTATTGAGTTACCAAATGCTTTTCAAATTGAAACTGTCATCCTTAAAAGTACATTGTCTACCAAAAAGTAATTGGGCACCCATGATGTTTGGTAATTTAGTACATCAGTTGTCCTACATGGCTGACATATGCTTCAGGAAACACGGGAACCATTGCCAAGGAGATGGCACATGGTACCGAGCAATTGAACTTTGATAAGGGCATGGTTGTGGGCTGCCACCTCAATGGACTATTGAACAAACAATTTTTCAACAGTACCATGTGTTCTGCATAAGTGGAAGGTGAATGGATATTGTGCCAATGTTGAACATTCTGGGTGACCTAAAATTTTCACTGTAGAAATTGCAGAACCCTGAAATGTGAAATTGTCAAGAATAGACACTAACAATGGCTAGTATCTGACAGGGGTTTCTTGCAGCAAGATCTGTTTCTATTGGAACAATGTGTACAGAGGTCCACCAACTTGGATATTCCAGAAGAGCAGTGGCACATAAGCCCCTATCAGAAAGACAATAAAGCTGGGCATCTCAGGTGGTGTTTGGACCAGTGTAACCAGACAACTGAGTAGTGAAAATTGGTTCTGTGGAGTGATGAGTTGTAGTTCAGGTTCTTTTGGTCTGAATAATGTGCATCAGCATGGCATCTATCTGGGGAACAGCTTCTGCTAGAATGAATAATGCCTACCAGGAAATTGGTAGTCATAAGTAGGGCTGCAACATCAGAGTCATTACATTAGTTTAGAGGCGTCCTATTTAAGAGAGGTTTACCTGTACAGTTGAGTCATGTGTATCACGTAGATGAAATGTCAAAGGAAAGCCAACATGTTGCGAAACTATATATTGGAGTATGGGGAAAATGTTTTCTCTATTATTAATGAAAACATTTATTGCAAACCGTGCAATAGCACAACTGCTTCTGCACATAGTAGATCAAATAATGTGCGAAGATATGTCAACACAGAAACACTCAAGCGTTGTGTTGCAAAATGTGAAGATAAACTGCTACAGCAAGAGTCACCTGTATCAAATTAAACTTTTGATGAACTATGCATGGTATTTATTTCTGCCGATATTCCATTATATAAACTACAGAATATAAAGTAGCAGATTGTAATTCATTGCAATATATTGACATAAAATCTTATCCATGTGCACACTGGATGTAGCATTTTGCATTAATGATTTAATAAAGACATTTAAGTTATATAAGTCAGCTGTATATGTTATAAATAGTATTGCAGAAATAAAGCATATGTTCACGAGACATGCGTAATTCTTCTTGCATAGACTGTACCATGCGGGGTCAATGTCAATCTTATCGTTACACCCTTACCTTTCTATTCTATACACTTTCTTTCACATAGCAACTCTGGTGTCGCAGCCCTAATAATGGTATGGGCTATTTCTGTCACTTTGAGTGGTTTGCTGGTGTTTGTTCATGGCAGCATGAACACAGTGATCATTACAACATTCAGATAATGAAATGCTCCCAACATTATGGCATTTGTATATTATTGGATTGCTTACTACTTCCAGGATAACAATGCTAGATGCCCCAGAGTATCAACCTCAACCCAAAAGAATATTTTTAGTATGAATTGGACCACCAAGAGATTTTGGGAGGAGTGAACCAAAATCCATTGCCCAACTCTTGGAATAATTGCAAGAAGAATGACTACACATAAGCCAGATAGAGTTACTGTTATAGCCACAAGAGGTGGCACTATGAGGTTCTACTAGGATGACAACCAAACAAACATTGTGGACAGGTGCCTAGTTACTTCTTGGTAAATAGTGTATATTAAGTAAACAATTGAATTCAATATCATCATTAGCATCGACATTATATACTTTATATGCATTTTAAACCAACATTTTCCATTGTTGTATCATTGCCATACTCATTAGATTGACTTGTGGCATCACTTGGAGTCCAGTGAGAGTTGTATAAAGCTTTGGTAGCTGCAGATAATTTTTCTGCAGTGAACTATTCAGCTGATAGTTACATATATCTGCTCTGCATGGTTTCAAGAGTACACTATTGCAAACATATCTTCTCATTAGAAGCAAGCACGTTAAACAACAAGTGAACAGTCCTGTATTTAATTGGTTAATATCTTCTTATACTTCTTCTTATCCAATGTTTCCTTGCAAAGAACAAAACAAAAAGTGGCAACAGAGCACCAATAGTATGATGATAACCATATTTAGGTATGAGGAGAAGGGATAAGCGGTGTTGGAGATATTGACATTAGTTTAATCAGTATAATGGTTATATACTATGCTGCTGAGGGCTGAAAACACAGCCAGTAATGAGTAATACACTGTAGTAACTCAACAACTTTCGGATGTTTTGTTTTGAAATGAAAGTATACAGTCAAAAATGTGTAAGATGAACATTCCATGCCAAGAAAACAGGCAAAGAATGTTGTTTTTCTGAGCATATTTATGTTTAAAACCTTGATCAAATTTCATATTAGAAATCCACCCATAGAGTCTAGAGGGGCATTGTTTTATGGTTGCACATCTTATAAATATGGACCTGGATCATGGATATTATGATTAATGTTAACATGCGTATATCGTAATCATACATTTGTGAAACATAGTAATATCTTACCCTCTAACCAGATGTAATTTATCCATATTCATTACTTGCAGAATTTCCAATATTCTGAGTCTTTTGTATCAGCAATGATGCCCTGAAGAGTGGCATTTCAAGATAATCAGTACAGAATTAAATTTTTGTGCTTTGAATGGAAGTGATTGAAATATTTATTTTTGAAGTGGATTTTGAAATTAAAGGGAGTGATTCGTGATTCTGTTTTAGACAAGGATTAATTAAATTTTCACACAAATGTCCCTTAACATTATTTACTGTATTAATGCATGTACCTGAAAGATTTACAATGGAATGACTTCAAGGAAAATTCTACTAAAAGTTAATTACAGCTCTGTGATAAAACACTGTAATTTTTTTATGCCTTACTGCAGGAAGAGCATTTCCATTTGTAATATGCCAGGTGGGGTTTCAATACACTGGAAATAAAGAAATTATCTTAGAAATATTTGACAAATACTTTTAAATACACAAAGTATTTAGGTAATGTATTTGAGGTTTACTTAACAGGAAGGCCTCCCCCTTCAAAAAGTAGCAAATTGTATTTAGTGATATTAGTGTAATGCCTAGAAATTTCCTTCAGTAGAAGAGTGTTACTTGGCTCAGCAAGAATGTAACATTTGTAAGTCATGATGCATTTAATTAATGCTTCATTAGTAATGTTAGAGCAAGCAAATGCTGCTAAACCTTCTTACCTGATATACTTCTTTAGGTTCCACACTGAACCCTAGCGAGCTTTGTGGTGATCATTATTGGTGTTTCTTCTGCAGGTGTGCCAATGGATGAGCAGAATATGTGCCATATAGTAATTAAGAACAGTATTTAATCAAGTTACAAGAAATTTAAATCAATATAGAAACATACTTTTAAGGCATGTATAATATTAGTGATTTACCTTCTGAATCATTTCTTGTGTGCTAGCTAAGAGTTAAATTAAACACTTAACTAGCATGTGTGTTATAAGCAGTTTGCTTGGTAAGGTACATATCAAAGAACAATATGTAGTTGAGGCATTTATAAATGTTATTGCTGACTGTCATGTGGTCCTAAAACAAGATACTCCTGTACCAAAGAACATCAACAAAACCCATTAAAACATGGAGTATTCAAAAAGCTGAGAGTGAATAGTTATGAAATATTGCTTGGACTTCATGTGTTTAACTGAAAACACAAAACAGAATACACCACTCACTGCACCTGGACACTCAAGTGAAGTGATACCTACAATTTAAGGCTTATGTTAGTATTGTTTATTAACAATACAACCAACAATTACCCATCTACCCAATGAAGATGAACTGTTATTAAATATTATCATGTTCATTAAAAGTATCCCAGTTTATATAATTGTTTTATGGCTTTCTTTATGTGACTAAAAGAAAATAGATTAGCAGAAGTTCTGGGAAATGCTTTTACACAGGCATTATAATTTAAAATTGCAATGACTGAATATAATAATCAATGGCAGAACAATATTAGCTTATTTATTCAAATTATCACTAGCCAAAACTCTTCTTGCTGATCACTATTTCTTGGAGTCCCCTGGAAAATGGAAATGAACTGCTTACTTGAAGCATTTTCAGTAAACATGATAGCACTGACTGTTATACCAGAGTGTACGAGCAAAGAGGCTGTGCCTTCCCAAGCTTTAAAACTTCCATTGGTTAATGAATTGAAAACAAGTTTTTAACTGCGATATGTAGTTAATTGCACATAAACTGGAGCACAATTTCTTTGCATAATATTTTTCTACTAAATGGTTTGGTAATAGATTTTGCACTATCAATCCATTTTTTAAGTATCCATATGTACAAAATAGGATAGTCAAAAAGTAATGTGTTACTGTGTAACAGTTACAAATGTAATGGGGATAATAACTACTTTGACTGCATATGCATAGACCTACTATGAATTGCTCTTGTTATAACTGGAACTTGTTAATAAATGCTATTATTCAGTACTGTATTGACCCTCAAAATAGTTTGGCGCTTGTTCTTTGATATCTAGAAATAAAAATATAGTGTAGGTGCTTTGCAGCACATAGTGTAAATATTTAGAATTAGGTACTCTTAGTTTATCCTCCATCTCCCTTGTAATTCTATCAATTAATTTGATCTTCCAAAATGAGTAAACACACAAAATCTGGTAACATGTGTAGTTATCTCGCACTTATAGTTACTTATGCAATGTATAATTTCTGTGGAAAGAAAATATATTTGTGTAATACTTTATCAATAAGTTATTATGTAAAGTATACTTTTTAAAATTAATTATTTGAATTGTTATGATGCAGCATTTAGAATAATATGTTTTTTTTTTTTGCAATTATGAATCTGCCATTTCACCCAGTCTGCTATGGAGTCACAGATGCTTCCTTGTAACAAAGATATAGTATAAGCAGTTATTACTACTGGTAACCAGTAGCCAAAAACCAAGGCTTTAATAGTTAATTGTAACTAGTAAGCATTAACATAAAGTAACAACAACTGCTGCAGTCATTACATGAAAATAATGCCTTGTCACATCACTGGTATAAGAACTTTTGTATGCAAATGAAATTACATAACTTTTGTATGATGGACAAATGAAACCTTTTCTTGCATGCAATGTGTGGGAGAATTCTAAAGTCTCATTTTCTTTAAAATAGTGTCTTCAGATATTGAGAGAAGAAAGGCTAGAATTGTGCTAATGGTTGCTGAAAGGTGTCTAGATATTGTAAAACATGACAGTACATAAAAAGAATGTTATATATTCATTTATCTGTTTGACTGCTCAACTGCAATTGTCACTTGCTCAGTACAGCTGTGTTTTCCTTTAATTTTGAATCTCTATCTGTCGACTGATAGATCACTATTGACACAGCATACTAAAAGGGTGAATACAATAATTATATTGTTAACGGATAATTTAAGTTGAGCATAATAAAATATTTAATATTTAGCTGCATTACTCTTCAGTACGTTATTTGTGATTTTATTGAGTATTACATTTTAACTTTATTATTTGGATGAAGCAAAAGTTATGCTTGACAACAGCATTTGGTATTTAAAATGACTGTTATTTGATCAGTGATGGAAGCAAAATCTTATTGTCCAATATAAGCAAAGTTAAACAAAATTAATGTTGGGATGATTTTAATACAGAAGTTGCTTTGTGGTTAGATGTTATAATATATAATTCATATGCTTATAGGCAGAATACATAGACATATCTACACACCACTTTTAAATGGGATTATGAATGAAATTATTGAAATCTAATATCGGTACTTTTATGTGTATATTATTCAAATGCCAATGTGGCCTTACAAGGAAATCATCATTAGGTATTTAGTTTGCAATTGCAAATACATCAAATTCCAGAAGAATTTTTTTCCCGCTTTCTAAAAATGTCATAAATGCAGATTTATGCCCTTATAATTCCAAGCACTTAAAGTATGGTTATGCATGAATCATAGTTATACAGATTTTTTAAGGTTTTTAAGTCATTGTTCAAGAATTTTGGTTAAAATACAGTTTGGAGTTATGTGAAGTCAAATTAAAAGATATAGTAACCTTGCATTTTTGTACTTTATGAAAAGATAGGAAGTGTATTATTATCTTAAAGAAACTTCAAATGCTTCACTGTTTGGTACACATCACCTTATGTTGTATATCAGGTAAGGAAAGTTTGCCACTGCTTCTGCATTAGAGAAGGGGAGGTTGAACCAAGTAACATAATTATTACCTCCTCCACAAACCAAGACTGATCATATATTCACTTTACATTACATCTGGTTTCCTTTCTCCAACTTTTCATTGGAAATTTACTCACATTGTTTTTTACATTTGGATCTGTATAAATTTACTTTCAAATCAATAATCTAATCATACAACTTAATTTTCACCAAGTTTTGCTTTTAATTTCACTGTAGATGTTATAGCTGATAATATTTTAACAGTGAGTAATTTGCATTTTGTGAAGATCATCATACGGAACAAATTTTACAGTATTACAGATTGTACAACAGTATCTGTTATATCTTAATTTTTGGAGTTTTCTTGGGAAAACTCCTATGTTGTTGCATGGAGTAAAAAGTGACATTTCTTAATCAACATTTTCTGAATGCAAGCCAAAGAACTTGAAGCTGCTGTTGTAAGAACTGGTTGCAGTGCCTCTTAATTTCTCACTCCTAGGTAGAAATTTTTTTCACTCTGGGCTACCTATATTAATAGTCTAGCTAACTACCAACTCTAACTGCTCTGATAAAACAATGTTTGAACCCTTTGTATCTGAAAAATTTGCACATCACAGTCATCTTGGATTTCTGAAGGTTTACAAATATGAGAGAAAACTCCATCAAATGTTACCCACTGCATAAAATAATCTATCTTTTTTTCTATGCTAGTTTTAACTGTTTCCTTTCTATTTCCTTCAGTTTAGTTTACAAGAGAATAAATGAAAAAAATACAAGGGTTAAAAAATGAATATAGCAGAACAGAAAGGTGTTAATGAACAACAATGAATATTTGCACACCATAGACGTACCCTGAGACAGAGCTTTCAGGATCAAAATTTTCCGATTTATATGTAAGGTTTTAAAGTTTGGAATAGGTGTGCACACCTCTAACAAAGGCAAAAAACTGTAATCACGATCTTGTTTCCAATAAATGAATTTCCAAAAGCACTCCAGAAATAGTTTGAATGTTTTTAGATATCTGTAGTTTCAAAAACCTTGATCATTAGTTATTACAGTAGAATTAATACAACTGTAGGATCTTTCAAATGTTGGATACATCATGGTGAAGTGGCAGGGAAAACAATGTTGTCAACTGTAAAGTATAAAGAATAACCTGCAAGGTTCACATATAGTGTTTATTGGGAAGAGTGGCAATAGAGTAATACATCTGGCACCAGTATTGACCAATCTTCATTGCCTGGGTTTGGTTTATGTAGCTGCAAGTGACCATGACCACTGCCATTGCCTCAGAAACCTTTCCAGTGTATAGCTGGCAAGATTCTTAAATAGTTTCAAGGCTGCTAACAGGCTAGGTAGGTTGATGTATTGACAGCTCAGCTCTTAATGTAGCACTAGTTCTAATGACAAGTATTAGATAAGGGTAACAATAGCATCACCAGGAACTTATTGCTTAATTACTTGGTAAGAGGGAAGGGTATTTTGATGTCACTATGAGCAGGATGCAGAAAATTGTAGAGTAGAAAGCAGTACCAAACTAAGTACTTTGAGGTTACAAACATGGGGCCACAAATGAAATATAATAACAGGAACACTGCATGAACATAATTGAAACTGGACTTTATGAAACATCTTCATTTTCAGTCAAAGTGAGAAGTAACACACACGACAAGTGTGTACGTGTTGTCTGAACTGATGAGTATTTGTACACTATGAGAAACTAAGCATTACATGTGTGTATTGTACTGAACAAGACAGTGTTACCATACTATCTAATAGGCTTCACATCAAACAAATATGGAGACAGTGACCAGTACTTTACAAGAGTGTGCTTTGTTTACATTTGACATGCCACAAACAGGTTTCATAATCAGAGATCCTAACAGATTTAATCTTGATGCATGTAGCCCAGTAAAACGACTTCTAAGACCCCTTGCTCTTATCCTCAAAATGCTTATTTTGGCACGGCCTTTCTACTGTACAATTTTCTGCACATTGTTCTTCCACACCTAGTAACACTCACTGGCACTACCATAACTGTACGCACATCCTATCGCTTTTGTCAGCATCCCAACTGATGTCTAGCCAATAGTGGTGATTGACGGTTGCAAAAATGGTATTTTAGTGTTGAAAAAAGAGAGAAAAAGGAAAAACAGGCTCAAAAGTTGAAAGAATTATAAAAAAAGATGGATACAACATGCAGGAAATAATTTTTATGGATAGGACAATACTGAGCAATTTGGAACAGCTCAATTAAGGATTATAGCAATAAGTTTTCAACATTAAATGCATGGAATTTAGTTATGTTGTCATTTCTACCAGAATGATTGATTATGAATTTAATGCAGTGGCATTGCCAATGACTTAGTGTAACAATGACCTTACATAATTTATTTTGACTTAAGGAGTTGCAAAGCATTTCAATATACTATATTTTAATCCCTCTTAGCTTATATGTATATCCATTTCTGAGTTCTAAATTGTTACTTCTTGAACAGCACACAACTTTTGACAACTTACATCTACTATGACTGAAGAAATAAATAAATATTTTGCTTGTTAACAATGCTGTCAATTGCCAGGATGATATCAGTGCCGCTAGTGTGCCGGAATGTTATCTTGCAGAAGTTCTTTTACATGCTAGTAAATCTACTAAAATGGGGCTGTCACATTTAAGCACACTTAAAACCATCAGTCTGGGCTTTTAATGCATGACCTTGGGATCAGAATGTCAGTGTCCAACCAACTGAGACACCCAGACTGATATAATCACCCAAGGTTCCCTATCTCAGGTTACTTGTCTTCATAATCCTCTATAAACTGTGGAAATATTTCTTTATTACTCATTAACACCCTCTGTATATCTGTTTCTAAATAAAAATAACAGTTTGTATCCTCAAAAAATGGGTGCTAACATTCTGTTACATATACCATTTTTCAAAGGGAGGCCTTAATTAAACTGTATGAATTTATTGCACATTGAGGGTTATTAGACAGGCAATTTAAGACAAGAATTGTTTCAGAATATTTAGATTTGAAAGTTATAAACTGCTGTTTTAAGGCTTCACATGCCTCTAACCAACTCCACTTCTTCTTGAATAGGCAAGCAAATAGGAAAACTTTTAAATTAGCATTATGATGTACTGTTATGTTTTTCTGGCCTGAAACCACCACAAACTACTCACATAACCACACTATAGAGACAAAATCCTAAAATATCTCCTTCTTTCTCACAGGCTAACCTTCTATTTGAACAGAAACAGAATTGATCATCAGTATGTTAAACTTTTCAAAATTTCAAATCAAAATCTTTGGATAATTGGTTTCTATATTAATGTTTTAAGACCCTTAATATGCAATAAAATTCATGAAGCTTTTGTTGAATGTTTGTGGGAATCAACAAATGCCAACAGCTGAATATTTTGTTGACAATGGTGGAAGGTATGGCTGTCACTCCTTTGCTGTCATCTAGAGGAGCAAGTTGAACTCATAAGGACACATATCTGGTAAATATGAAGGATATTGTCATACTCTGTTATTCCAGCACAATCCTAAGGATTTCTTGTCTTAGATATAGCGTTAAATTTCAGATGTGCTCATTTAGTGATGAAAGTAATTTACTGATAAAACTTATTGTAATGTATATTTGGGGAAGTAATCATAAAAATTATAACTTTTAGGAGCCTTTTTCTTAAACTATCTTTAATTTTGTACCAGTTTTAATCAGTTTTGAAATGTTTTGACAAAAATTCCAACTTTTATACACAAGTTGTTTCATACACACTAAACTAGGAGAAACAATGCTAATAGATCCTCCATCAGTGACCAATGGCTTAGAATGGGTAGCTTACAGAGTTTGGCATTCGGCTTTCCGTTTCCAAATGAGTGAATGAGTATAAACAAGATGAAGTCAAGATTCACTGCCACTGAACTCAGACTTGTGACAAATGCATCGGTGTCCTGGTCTTACAGATATATTAGGTACCTACTCAAAAAATATATTTTTGATGGGTTTTGTTGAAACTAAATCAGCCACAACTCATAATAGTTTATGGTGATTGTGGTGTTTTTTTAAATAGTATTTAACACCCGTTCTTACTATGCGTGGCACTACAGGCTCTGGACGCCGGTGATACATGAAAACATGATAATTAGTAAAGTAAATATGGGAACGAAACATTCCAGGCCTAAATTTAGGATATTTACTTGGCATTTTCCAATTATAAGGACTGAGGAAAACCTGGAGATCCTAGTCAGGGAGATGCCCATGGCACGATTTGAATTGTAGACCTTTCATTCATGATTCTGAGCCTTAACAAGGTGGTAGGGCAGCAGTGGTGGCAGTGATGATGATGATGATGATGATGATATGATACCAAAAAATTATATGAGTTAGTATTGGTAAGCACATGGAATAAAAGAAATAAGCCAAAATTATAAACATTTGAAATTGCTGTAGTAAATTAACTAGTGAAGGAAGTAAAAAACAGAAACACATACCTGAAATAATCAAGTCTCTACCAGATCATTCTTTAGTACACAACTGATGGTGTGCTGTGCCATTTTCCCCTGTAGGCCACAGTGATTCATTTTACACTTGGACTTGTGAGTTTTACAAAAAATGCTGATCAATGATAGCTTATGCAATGATTGTAACGCATTCTCAGTGTTGATGGAACAGTTAATAGAAAGCTGTATTTATAGGCGGGTTTTGTGCTCAAGAATAACGTGGAACCACCATGTGCTTCTTTGAAGCTTTAAGGTACACAGCTCCAGGATTTACTATACTTTGGATAATTCTTAACTCTGCATTAATCTTTGTTTATATCACTGTCTAGTAATAATATAATGCATAATTTTTCTGACCTGAGAATGGGTCTGCACAATGTCAATACATGTAGTATCATTCTGCGCTTGACGTCTCACGACTAGATCTAACTGCTCAGCTGTTTACCTTCTGGAGCTCAAGAAACTGCCATCATTACCTCCCTGTTACCTTAACCACATGCTATCTATTACTCCACCAACACCAAGATTAAAGGAAATACATACCCTAGTGCAACACCAAGCTCAGAATCAGAAGTGGTGATATTGCTTGAATCGTCTTCCAGATTTACAATCAGCTGCAACTTGGTTGGGAATTGTTCACAAACATACCAGTTGCTTCCAATATTAATTTAATGAGAAGCTTAACAGCAAGAGTATCATAATGCTCAAACAAAAGGTTGAATACACCCAAAACTGTCATTTTTCCACTACTTTTAAGGGCTTCATCACTTCTATGTTTAATTACGCTGCTCTGACCTGCTATGCACTCAGCCATGATCATTACATAACTGCATTAGCATGACTTTTGCTTTGCTCCAGTAAACAATGCAGGAATACTGATGGCTACATGGCCTTTATAATAAATAGAAGTTAATCATTAAGTTATTTTTAAATGAAATGATTATCAAAACATTATGCTTATTCACCATGTTTATTACTAGAGGAACAAAAACAATAATGCAAGCAGTGCAGTAATAAACTATTTTCATTTGCTTAAAAGATGTCTGAGTTGAAGACACATGCCTTTGTTTACATCAGGACCTTTTCTTGGGTCAAACTGAGTGTAGTAATGGTACTGCTGTACTGCAACATCCTTCAAATTCACTGGAAATATGTTGATTATAAATTTTGACTTACTTCTTTATTTGAGAAAAACCTCAGGGGTTTGCAATGTGCAAGCTACTACTGTTCCTCTGAGCAAGTTTGGCTGACATCATACAGCAGCTCCCACACATTTTGAGAAATGTTATAGGGCTAATGATTGCTTCAAGGATACATAACTGCTATTTTCACCAGTGGCTAGGTTCATTTCAAGCTTTGGAATTTTCATTTTATCAGAAATACATTGCTGATGCGAAGGGGTGAGTATAAGTATTTGTGCTTAAAACATGGATTTATACTTACACTTTTGTGTATTACTGCAGAGTAATGTTAGGAAGTAATAAAATTAAAATGGATTTTACACTACTCCTTCAGCAATCTCAGAAAATGGGCAATATGAAAAACATTCACAAATTTAGTTGTTTATTTAGCACATATAGTCCTGATTTCAAATTAGCAGTTCTTCAAGTTTAGACTGAAAAGTTGCAGTGGTTATTATCTTGTTTTCTTCAAGGCTAATGTCTGCATTCCATAGAAATGCCACTTATCATTTTCAAGGAATACAGCCAGGACTGGACACCATTGAACAAATAATGATGACACACTCTTTTGTTTTTTCCCATCATATCTGACGGATTCAAGAATGTTTTAATCTTTCATTTAAGTAAGGCTTGCTAAGTAGCTGCTGGCAAAATGTTGGAGGGGGCAATGGTTGTAGTGGTGGAGTTAGTAACTCTACCTCTTGTTTTCCTGTAGAACCCTCCACTGTTTTTTCCACCATCTCTCAGAATTTGTAACAATCTCTCCTTCTCCAGCCAATGGTACTTCAGCTTCTCACCCATAGCTGAGAGTGTTTTAAGTTGTTCCTGTAATCAGAGATTGAGGCCACAAAATTGTTTTGTTTTAGTACAAAAGTTTAATGTCGATAATGTGAAGCAGACAATCGAGCAAATGTAACAGAAAGGGGCACAGCTCTGGGAATGAGATTCTTCAAAGCTGCTTGGGTATCTATAGATGGGCGTCAGATGGTCCGTGAGAAGTTTAACCCTAGAATACTAGCCCTATATCTTTTGTAGAACAAATTACAAACTGTGTTTTCACACTAAGTGCAGCCATAAGGAATTGGATTTCAGTAGAATTGGATGTGGTTAACTCTCAATTTGGCATCAATGAAGTCTATAATTAAGTTTACTAGATATAGTCAGTTTTATACATGGTTGGTGGTGAATCTATTTAAAGAATGCTTATAGTTGTAGCCAATTACGGTATTTATTTTTTTGCTCCACATTTAAAATATAAATAAACATTGAAATTTATATTGGTAACGTTGGTGTATCAAATGAATCTTCAATTTCAATATCATCAGTGTTAATAAATAGCTTTTCTATCACCTAAATTAAGAAATAAACATTTTGATTTTTGAGTCCCTTGTTTGTGTAGCATAAAATTTTGTGTAAAAGTGAGGTAAATGATATATTTACAAAATAATGGAAAGGATACAATACATGATAAAGAAATATTTAAGAGTTTATGTGAATCTGAATTGGAAAGTTTAAGATGGAGGAGCAGAAGGAGATGATGCCCATAACAGGTCATTACACAGAATCCTAATTAAGGAATATGATAACAAGATAAGAATATATTGATCTGGAGAAACAAGAAATTAATTTTTTTTTGGTGGAGAATAAAGAGAGAGTAATTATGTTTTATATGCTGAAAACAATACATTTATAGGGAAAACTGTAGTATTATTGATTGATGTTTAGAAGAATCCTAAGAATTCGTAAAACTGTAATATTATTTTAGCATTAGTAATCGCAGCCATTCATTAAAAAGCTATTGTGCACGTTTTTTTGTATGGTCAGAATTTAGTATAGTTAAAAATGTGGTCAGTATTCTAGGGTTAATTATTCATTCTGCTTCATTCATAGGATCCCCTTTAAGATAATATGACTTGAGGTCTAATTATGCTCAACAATATCTGTGACTATTGACCTTAACAACTGTCCTTATGACTGAACAGGTTAATGAAACTAGTAGAAGACCATCCAAAAATGCCATACATCCAAAGTTCTAGCAAAATCACAAATTACCCAATATGCTGATTGAGAATTCATCACTTAATTTTTCTATTAACTTCTATCATCTGTATGAATGGCAAAACATTTGTAAATGTATTTTATTAGTATTTTAAATTGGATACATCTTCCGTGATATAGTACATCATATGTTCTACCTCAGAGTTACAGATGAACAAAGATTTCTGCTCATTAACTTATATAAGAGTGCTTTCAGATCAACTTAAATATGACACATTTCATATTTTAATATTTAGATTGATGAATATAATTTTATCTGCTGAAAAACATTAAAAAGAACATGCACATTTTCAACAATGGTTTCAGCCCACATTTCATAGAAAAATGATCAAACATTGCATATATAAAAAAAAATATAAAAATGAATTAAAGAAAATTAGTACTTTATCAAACATTAATATAAACTAGTAAGACTTACAAACCCTAGTTATCCCTGGGTTCAAAAAATCTGAATTGGTTTGCAAACCTTTTGGAATAAAACTGGAGGCACATATGGTAGATTTAATTTGAGTACTTTGTAGCATGAACCATTACAGAATGCCATTGAACCTATAAAGAACCTTTTAGCTTATCAATTTTGGGAAGATGAACATGACATTACACAGTTGCTTAATCAGTCTCCGGGGGGCAGCCAAATGAATCCAGCTAATAGCAGCAGGGATGAGGGAGATGAGATCAGATCTTCAGTTGACATCTTGCTGATGAGGGGTAGCAAAAAGCTTCCCAGTTCAGTTTTTCCATGAAAATCTAAGTGAAGAGTGTTGGAATGTTTGACCAGTCTTTTAGAACATTAATACAACTTCAATAGTGCTTATGTTTTAATGTGTTTTCTTTTGTCTAACTTTAAAAGCTATTTTAGTAAATCTTTTGTATGTTATCAGATACTTGCATTTTAACTTAAAGTATGTTTTTAGTTGTAAATGGCATAAAATTATGTTATAAGTGTTCTTTAATAACTGATTATGGTGATTAATGACATTTCAGCCATGTACTTAAAAAATAAACAAGGTAAATATTCAGTTTCGTTTGTATTTTAGAACTTTTTATTTGGCACCTCAAAAACATACAGAATATGGTCTTGTACCAACACCATCAAAATAGCATGTCTGCTATATGCATCCTGCCCCTCAATGACAACTATGTAGCAGCATAATGAGCCAAATGAATGTTGATATAGTTTATTACTGCTGCACTGCGATGAGCGACTCTTCATATCAAAGAAAAACTGTTATAGAGCTCACCATGATAAAGAGCTTAAATTGATGGCATGTAACAGATGAGTTTTATAAAGTCAAAGACTACTCCAGTCTCATTTTTATTTATCAGAGCAAACGAAAGAACAAATTTCTCCTTGAAGTCTGATAAGAATAAATTCCTGAAAAACAGATAAATACTATCATCTATGACACACACTCCTCTTGATCTTGAAACACTATAGTGTTACTACTGCCTATAGCGCAAGAAGACCTGTTTTCCATCCATTGTATGTACTGGTATGGAATTCTTCTCATGCTGGGAAGTCTGTTATATGGTACACTCAGCCTTGTGTGGAATGTAGTAGGTTCTGGTCAATCAAGTCACACCTAAGTGGTTAGGGGATTCACCCCACAACAGTACTGATTTCTGTCTATGATGTCCTGTTTGTGGAGGCAGAGAGTGCAGCAGTTATGCAGTAAGCTTGAACCACATCAGCTTTCACACCATGGAGTTTACAGTTTTACATTCCAATCTTATGGAATGTACATGGGGCTATACAATAAGCTGCTCACAGAAAGGTAAGAGATGCTGCAAATAAGAGCTATTAAAATAATGTATGATTGCATCAGCAGAATGAACTTTAAAGATGCCAGTATATTTAAGTATAAAGCTCTAACAAGGAAAGTCCCCGAGCTAGACAGGCCAGATTTCTTTCTAAATCGGTATACAGATTTTTGATCGATAAAAACACGATAAAAATCATGCTGCTACCTTTTCCACCTGAGCGAGATATCATAATTCAAAATTTGAATTCACATAAACCACTCTTGTATGCACTTCGACTCTGCCTTTACGTTGTACAGGGTCATTAAAATAGGAGGAAGGATTTTATTTATTCATTTTTAATGAATGGCAATAGATAGCAACACTTACGACACATCATTGAATAGAGGAAAGTTCGAAGTTTTACGCCCCCACCTATTATTCAATTCAGTGCCTACAGCGGCGCTGGGTTTGTTTACGAGAAAATGGCGACGCCACAGAAAAAGTCACTTTATGTGCTACAGTATGGAAAGAGTGAATCCATTGTTGCATTGCAGCGTGCATTTCGTAGTAAGTTCAACAAAGAGCCACCTCGTCATAAAAAATTTACAATTGATACAATAAATTCGTAGAAGATGGTTGCGTATGTAAACGGAAAAGCACTGGTCGTCCTCGCATAACAAACGGTGCTCATTTTGAACACATAAAATGAAATTTTGAGCCTTTCTCTATTCAGTGATGTATCACATGTGTCGCCATCTATTTTCGTTCATTAGAAATAAATATTTAAAGTCTGCGCCTTCTTTTTGAGTAACCCTGTATTTAACTTTCATGTCATCACAAGAGGGTACTACAGGAAGTAAAGATGATTTTGGCTTTAATATATTCGGAAAAAATATCCAAAAATCATATTACATAATTGAAGCTTACTTTATTTCTCCTTATAATCATCCCCGTTTTTTAAACATTTGTCATATCTGTCCACGGGCTTTAGAATTCCCATGTTATGGCCAGTCCATTAAGCCAAGATGTTCGGACACAAGTTCACCAAGCAAAGAACGATTTTGTTGTTCACTTGATTTTTCAAATGTAATGATTGTAATCTGTAATGATTGACGGACGTCTGGGTAGAGTTTTGTCATGCTTATTTGTTCGTCCATTGTTGAACATTTCACACCACTTTTTCATATTTCTTTCTTTCTTTCATTGCTGCATCACCATGCACTTCCTTTAGTTGACTAAATTTCTGCAGGTTTCAAAACCTGAGAGTTAAAAAATCACGTACCTCTCACCTCAGAGTCGGCGGGACATAAGCCAGTTCGTTTTGAACAATCGCAGAAAGTACAATAGCTACATTTTTTGTCTGAAACTGACATAACACTAAGAACAGATGTCGAGGAAGCCATTCGACCTTGGATACTAGCCCGACAGCATTCTGCCCAGCGGGAATGCGCAAACGGTCATTGCTTAGATTGCTAACACGGTAGAACTTTTGTAACCTTTACTCATGGGTGTTGTATGCATATAATTAAGACCATCTTTATCAGCAGCTTTATCGGTGATAATGTGGATATGAAACACAGCAGTACAAACTGTTCACGACCGTTGCACTTTCACATTCTTCCTCACCATACACACAAGGCATGACATGCAGCATGGTCTCGAGAACATTTCGAAGTGTCTGCCCCTTTTTTCAATAAAGTATTGTGATGCAGCGGCTATGGCTCAAAGTTATCGGGAGGGCGGCGCCGAGCGGTCGGAGTAAATAACGTAACCCCTCTTGCCTGTTAAACACCAGGAGCGCTATTGGGAGATAACTGGAACTTTCTGGAAGCTTCTTCTCCCCCTCCTCAGAAAGTGTGTAGAAATAATTCTAGAACGCTCGAGAACTTTCTGTGGAAGATTTCACTGCCTATATAAGCAAGCGTTCTAGCGCATTTAGCAGTTGCGAGTCGAGTGTGAGAGAGGTGTTAACTCAGTGTGCGAGCGAATTAGCGACTGCGTTTCATCAAGAGCGATTCGTCGAGCGAGTTAGTGACGACTGTTTGTGACGTACAGCGAATGCTACTGCGGAGCAACGGGTATAAGGTCTTGTGTTCGATTTCCGAGTGAAGTGAACAGTCTGGCATGAAGAGGCTACGTCACGAAGGAAGCGAAGTGAAGTGAGGAGAATGAACTAGTTCACGTTAGTGAAGTGACAGTGAAGTGAACTCCCAGTGAAGCTGAACTACATAAAAACGAAACAGTGGCAGTGAGAACTCAGAGTCACAGTTGAAAAACTGGACAGTCACATTATTCACGTTTTTTCCGTGCATATATCAGCAAGCTTTGAAGATTAGAGAATCTAACTGATGAAACACAACAGAACACAATTATATTATAAACCCTTATCATGTAGTTTTTACGTTGCTTCCATGACTAATATTTTATTCCTGGATAGTTCTTCTAGTCTTCAGAATACAATCTTATGCTGTCTGAAATGTGTACATCTTAGGGGTTGTACGAATATTTTTGCTTCTGGAGGAATTATTTGCGTCACGATTATTTCCTCGTCATTAAAGATGGCATTATGAGTCTGTCCACTCCAGGAATCCAAAAGAAGCAATGTGTCGTTTTGTAACATCAGACGAACTGTGCGTATTTTGTACGCTTTATGTGTTAGTGCAGTGCTGGAGTAAGTGCAAGTTTCGAATCATATCCCCGAGAAAAAAACTATCATGTTTTTATCGACCAAAGTCCACTTATATACCGATTTAGCAAGCAATCGGGCCTGTGCAGTTGGGGTATACCTTTATAAGTCATTTTAATATGCTTAAAATACGTAATTTAAAAATAGAAAACATATTGTAAAACAAAATACATAAGGTAGAGATAAAAAAGATGCAGCAACACAAAATTCAGATTAAAACCACTTTCTGTTTACCATATAAAGAATATAGTATAAGTAATAGAGGTTTCTACTATTATTCAGAAAGCATGGTACAAGTGCCTATGAAATTTAAACACCAAAGACTTTAGGAATGTACATAAAACATGAACACAAATAATAACCATTAGTTTCTAGAACAAAACAATAGCAACAGTATTCTGATTTCATCTGTGCATCCTCATATGATATGAAAATAAAGACATTTACTTAGTACATTAGCTTCTTCTGGTATTATTTCTAAAAAGGAACAAAACTAATAGTAGTTGTAGCTAGTTCCTTAGAGAATATCCACAAATTCTGCACTCTCTCCCTCTGCAAGATCGTATTTTAAGACATAGAAAAAGGAACTAAGAAGTAATCTTGTAAAGGTAACAGTTACCATTGTAGGAAAAAATGTAACATAATACAAAGCCCGAATGTCATCACATTTTCGTGCCAGGCACTTCCTAATCTGTTGCTGATGTTTATACCCAAGTCTGACTAAAGGTCAACATGTCACTCTTCATTCTCTGCCGTATGATCCTACTTTGAGCTTGTCGAGTTTTTCGGTTTGAAGAATTCACGGTAAGTATTTGGCCTTCAGCTGGTTCATCGGACTTGGGTTTAAACATCAGGCTAATAAGTAACTGTCTGAGAATGTGAATATTCCATTTATATATGCTTCATCTTATGTGGACTAATAACGTGTAAGAATGGGCTAAATATCAACCAGTTAGAGCAGTGATTCGCTGAAAAATTATCAAATTTTGTCTGTCACATTCTATGAAGGCAATAAACTTAATTAGTTTGGAGAGCTTATTATTGTATTTTACTTTTAGATCCCGGTTGTCGCACTAAGGTAAATGTAAGAATTTTCGAACTATAAAACGTTTAACTTCCATTACTTTTGAGGTTAGGCGTAACCTCGTTTCCATTATTTGAATTAACTCGTCGACATGGCATGTAGCTATTATTTATTTTGTTTTTAATCCATATTTGTAAGCAAGCTTAAAGATTTTATAACCTTGTTTTGCTAGTTTAGCTTTCTTTAACCGGTCAAGGTTAAATTATGCTCAAATGAATCCGGGGGCTATAGAGCAATCTAAGAATTCCATCTTAGAATAATGGGAAAATTCAGAACATAGAAATTTTTCCAGGATTCAAAGCCAAACTTTTAAATGCAAGGGAGGCCCTCTACTCCCACACCACGGAGGTGAGATATTAAATAAGTTATTTTAGGTAATCTTGATGGATATAATTTGTGATTTTGAATTTCCGGGATTAAATACAAATTAGCTTGTGGCATTATTTGTGATAATTTCTTTAAGATGTTTTCTCATAGTTTTAGATAGCATACAATCTAGGAGAGTAAGGCAGGGAGCACACAGAAAGAGGCGCAATTATCTTGCTTCTTCATAAAGCCACAGATGGCCTTGGTTTGGCCCAATGATTATTTTTCATATTTGTTGTGCGTAAGGTAATATTGAAAAGCTGGATCCGACTTGAAAAATTCATCTAACCACAGATGTTCGGTTTTCAAACCGATGCTCTAATGTTAAGCTTCCGTGACAATGCACATGAACGTGCGCTTTAATTTTGCTCATCTGATTAGTATCTCCTGGCGAAGTTAATTACTTCTAGATATATTGCCTTAAATGCAAGCCAAAGTTAATCTTCCTACGGATTTAATTAACGCATATAAATTGAGTATGCGTGATTTCGTCACGGTAGCTCAGCACAGAGCGTGGACATGAAATCTGAAGACCCGCATTTCAAGTTCCAGCAGTGATATTGAATATTGGGTTAAACGTTTAAGTTTTATGTTCGGCATTCTCCCCTAATTTTATAACAAGCTTTTTGAAGTTACATAAAGTTTTAGTTTTATATCTTTAATACAAGGTTATTAAATATTATGTTTTAAGTAACTTATTTTCTCTTACCCTGTGGCAGCCCGATTAATACCTGCAGAGAGAATTGTTACGGCACGGACAATCCAGCGAGTGAAACAGCTTGAGACAACTGTCTCGGTCTATGTGACTTCAATTGACTTTCTGCGTGCTCGCAACGTTACTCGCTTAGTGGTAAAGTTCATAGACATCTTGTATTTCTACAGAGGTATTTGGGCCACCCAGATTTTTAAATTTTTCAACTCAAAAAAGCTTTTATTTACTTTTAAAGTTTAAACTTTGATACATAAGTAAACATACCTGTATTTTGTCGAGATGCCGCGCGTGACTCCAAGGCAGTGCAGCTTGCTGATTGGCAGCCATATCCACCAGCTGTTCCTCGAGGTCGCGGTCTGGTGGATACTTCTGGTTCCTCAACACATTATGATCATCAGGGTTTCTCTCCTTGTCCGAGTCTGAACTGCTGTGTTGTTGCTCTGTTTTAACTTCGTGCTGAGGCGGTGGAGGCTGTTTCGTGGTCTCTGTAGCACTCTTCTGCTGTATCTTCTCAGACCTCAAAGAGAGGATTTGGTCCATCTTGTCGGGGAGCGGTGCAACTGTTGGCTTTGCCTTGAGACTCTTGTTTCTGCCAGGAGGTGCTATAACGGATACCGCTATGTAGGCGTTGCGGTGCCTTGCTCTCTGAGCTGCCTCTTGTCTCTGAGCAAGAACTTGTGGACTTGATGTTACTCTGTGGTACGCGAAGTGAGGCCATTGCTTCCCACTGTGGGATGACTCCATTGATGACATTGTCTTCTGCTGGGTATTGGGCTGCTTTTGTCTCATCCAAGAGGAAGTATCCGACGATGACGATGATGCTGATGTTTGTGAAGCGACGGGTCGCTGATCGTTTGGCTTAGACCATGCTTTGTCGGTGCCAGGAATGTTGTTCTGGTTTGGATTATATGAATAGTTAGGCCACGAGTAACTACCTTTATTTTCCTTAGACAAAGAGTTGTCCACATCTGTCCAGGAGTCATCTTCGATACTATTTTCTTTCTCGGTTGGAAACTGCGGCCAAGGCTTGATGTTGTCTGCGCCGTTTCCATGTTTGAGAGATTCCAGAGAATATCTGGACCATTCTGCATCAGGACTGCTGTACACAGGAACACCGTTGAAGTACCTTCTCTCCTCTTTAGGGTTGTTTGCCCTCGGGGGAGGTATTGCTTCTTTCCAAGAGTAAACTTCCTTCTCAGGTGTCGAGGGCTCCTCAAAGTGGCCATTTCTAAGAAGTTGCCTGATTTTACTCTTCTGTGCATTCACATTTTTAGAGTTCTCTGGCGACCACTCCACGGTTTTACCCCAGTGACTATTGCTTGACCCAAACTCGGGCCAAGCTTTTTCATCCGTCTTAACTTCTTCCTCGGGTAGCTTATTTGAAGTAACTTCCGGAATGCTCTTAGACTTAGAGAGATACGCAATCGCCGAGTCTATTGTGGAAATTTCTTGCTGCTTGGGTTTCTGCTCCAAACTTCTGTTGAAAACGTTATTTTGAATTCCCTTGGAATACTTCAAGAAGTGAACCCTTTCGTGATCTTTTGCTGGCTCTAGAGACTCCAGGGAATTATCTTTTATTTTTGATGGAAGTGAAGACAATTCTTTGAATGTCTTTGGTTGGTAGACTTTTCCTTTCGAGGTCGTTTCTTTATTGGCGACCTTCTCATTTCCCTTGAACAAAGCGTTCGCTGGAGGAAGAACTCCCGCCTTTTCCAACTCCTCCCTCCTAATTTCCTCCTCCTTGCTCATCTTTGCCCTCGACTTTCCCTTCTGTCGCTGTTTCTTCTTTTTCTTTTTCTTCTTTTTCTTGTCGGCCTGCTTCCTGCCGCGATGCTCCTTGCTTAAAGAGGTCCTGTTGAGCTCGGAATCGTCCTGTCTTTTAACGGCCATCAGGTCCTGGTCCAGTTTTTCTGAAAAAGCATAAAATACCAAAATTGTGCATAAAGATATGGAACAATCAACCCACAAAAATTGAGGTTGACCTACATATTGAGCCAGTACAGTTCCCTGTTTTTATACGGCGTTTTTCATTCGGGTTCATTTATGATATCGAAGTGGATATCTATTTAAGGACACATTTTCAGTTCTCAATTTTTATTATAACAGGTTAATATATTTGAGATTTCCATTTCGTAACTCAAATGTTTTCTGTACAAAATGCTCCTGCATTACAACAGTAATATCGTGAAAGGTTTTCCATGAAAGCACATGGAAACAATTGGGCTATATATTATTATAATATAGTGAATATCATCAAATTGAATTATAAAATATTAGAACAGTTATTAAAGAAATAACTCATTCAGTTTCACTAGAATTAATCATTGATCTTTAAAGTAGACTGAATTATTATTACAGAATCAACAGACAAACTATCAAATGGTTTCCACACAGTGAATCATAAATACAATAAACACTTATTCCACAATAATTCATTAAAGTGTTGGTGTTTAATATCATTTTAAACGTATTAATTTCCTTTTCTACTTCTGTTGTGTACAAAATCAGAGCATGTCATTCAATTACTGAATGGTAAAAATTAGACAAGTTTCTCCTCTCGTGTTATAAATCTTTGTTCACACGATACAGAATATATCCAGAATATACAATATTTGTTACATCTTTTACGTGTAAGTGATTTTGAAACACGTTTAGCTAATTATGTCACTGCGTATCAGAATTGCTTCTCTGGTTAATTATTACTTTATCAACTATGCACTTCAATAAGTGGACGAAGTATTGTATTACTCCCAAAAATTCTATATTGAGATTTCACCGGAAATACAAGTTCTAAGGCTCCCTTAAACCAAAATATAAGAGGTCCGTGTGTGTCTGTGTGTTTAACAACATAACCCGAAAACGAAAATTCAGTTAAATACGAAACTTTGTATTTAAGTTCAGGATCCTCCAAGAATGCGACACCATGATTTTTCAAAAATGGTTCTAACGATTTTCATTAAAACATCGTATGTTTAAGCTATTTTAATGACAAATAATTTTTTTTTGTTCTGGGAATAGCCTCTGGAGTCCTCTTTATTATGAACCACTTTTATATAAATGATAAACCGTAAGAGATAAACAAAATCTTACTACACAGAGTTAGATCTCGTCGAAGCAAATAATTTATGATAATTTGTTTTTTTATGTTAATCATTTCCGAGATATTCGTTGTTATTGATTTGAATTTTCAGACACTTCATCTTTTTCTCAACTGTAGATCGCTATTCTTTGTTTTTCGTTCTCTTTTAGTTTCTCTAATACGTATAGTAATTAGGGGAAGTATTGCATTCCACCCAAAAATTCGATACCAAGATTTCATCTGAAATACATTTCCTGAGACCCCCTGAATCCAAAAAAAGCATTTTTGGAAACCTGTCCGTGTGTGTGTCTGTGTGTCTGTCTGTCTGTGAACAGCATAACTCAGAAACGAACAGTCGGATAAACACCAAACTTGGTATTTAGGTTCAGTATCTTCCGGAGATGCGACACGAAGGTTTGCAAGAAAATTCCCCACCCCAGATTACCCTTTACATGGAACATTTTTAGAAAATTTTAATTTTCTCAAAAAGGCTCTAACGATTTTGATTAAAATATCATATGTTTAAGATATTTTCATGACAAATGAAATGTATATCTCGAATTTTCTGAGAATGTCTCCAAAACTATTCTTCATTGTGAACGACTTTTGCATAACTGGTAAATCATAAGAGATAGACAAAAGTTTACTACACAAAAAATGTAGATTGCGTTAAAATACACAATTTATGTCACATATATTTTTTTTTGTTGAGTGAACCACTTTCGAGATATTGCTTGTTATTCCCCTAAAATTTTCAATACTTATTTTCTCAAATGTGAATTCGTTATTCATTTTTTTTGTCTTGGATATGCAAAGACTATTAATCTGTGGCAAAGAGAATGGTGCTGCACCTAGCAACCAGCTACTAAGATTCGATGCTTAAAGGCTACCGTATTTCTATATTGCCCTTGCAAATACTAAACAAGGAGAACATGGCACGCCTTAAGCGATAGTCAAATATTTTTAGAACTGGTCGCTATGTGTAAAATGTAATTGTCTTTGCATGTCAAAAGATCGTTCCTGCAAATGTTTATCTCGATTAATATGAAATAGATGGAGAATAAGAGTTTGTAAAACTAGTTTGTACAAGAGTAGAGAAAGTCATTTTTTTTATTTTCTTTTCGTATTCATGCAAAGAGAACGGAATTTGAAGCCATTATATAGCGACTTGATTTGAAAAATTTTACTATCGCTTTAGCTTATTGTGTTCTTCTTATACCTACAACGAAATTTGTAAATGTGTAATAAAGGTTTATCTGTATTAACAAGAAGTAGATAGAAGAATAAGCTTTAGTAAGAATATTTTGCAGAGGAGTGAGTAGAGAAATTCATGCGAATGCAACACATGGGATATTTTTTCTTCCAGGTTTTGTCCTATACTATATCGTGCAATTGGTATTGTTCAATAGTGTAACCTTTTTACAAAACCCTTAAATTAAAAAGATAGAATCAGACGGTTGAAAAATTCAATGCCGTCGCCGGGATTTGAATTACAGATCTGCCGGTTCCCATCCAGTTGCTCTAACCACTGAGCTACCATGGCAACATACCGGTACGACATTCAATTCCCCAACTGATTCGCATGTTTCCCGGTAAACCACAAGGAGATCTCAAATTGTATTGTGATGACATGCCCCAATGGCGACTTACAATGTTGTAAACGTTTTAAATCCCGGGCTTCATTTCGACCACACAATTGTTATTCCAAACAAGCCGTGTGTTGGTTAAGGTTAGAACATTGCCATCGCCGAGATTTGAACCACAGATATTCCGGTTTCCACCCGGTTGCTCTAACCGGCAACAATCCAGCACTATATTAAATTCCCCAAACTTGTCCAACACACGGCTTGTGTAGAACATTCAATTCCAGCCTTAAAATTAGTTTACGACAGCTTATTTGTGGTATGAACAAAACAAATACGTTAATTTTTCATAGTATTAGTTGCCTTCATTACATTATTTTTGAAAATTATAAATAATTTATAAGAAGCAAAAATTTAAGAGAAAAAATTGACGCATTAAGCGAGTTTTTTCATACTTTGATTATAAAATGTACATTATGAAGAACATTTAACGAAGAAGCAATTAATTTAATCAAGGCTAAGACTCTTGAAAAACTGGAATGGAAGTGAAATTTTACTTCTTTACCATTTTATTATCGAAGTATATGCAGGTAAAACTTAAGGATAAAATGTTAAATATTTTAAAATTATAAGTTGCTACATCATGTTAATATATTTTATTAAATATTTCTAATTTTTGCTCAATGTTACTGATTTTTATAGGTAACTTAATATACTACGTGAATGCATCATGAAAAAATGTCATCATTAATCTTTAATACTTCTAAGAATATTAATTTTTAAAATATATTTCATAACAAAATTGATTGTAATAAATAGAATATACTTATTTATAATACAAAGTATCCATTTTAGAATCCACAATTTAAAAATATAATAATTTCATCTTGAAATGAATCAATGTTTCAAACAATGTATATTGATGAGCTATTTAACAAATTCGATTTAAATGCGTCATATGTTTGATCACTAAATAGCAAAAATGTCTATGAATACTTGTAACAGATCCCCTAAAAATTCAACAATATGGAGAATAACACTTATTTAGCCGTGCATGTGCATAAATGATGAAAATTTAAGCCAAGTAAGGTCCTGAAATATACTGTGTCATAATTTAATAACTTTTAAATGAATTATACCACTTACAGCCTTCGGCTAATCTTAACAATGAATGAAAAAATCCTGTGATATTCACGTAAAAGGATGCGAAACATCGGTAGAACATTCAACTGCCTTAACCTCTTCCTGATAGTGTCCTAAGTTCAGGAAATGCTGCTTAGCCTGTAAGTATCCTTTGGAACAATCATCGGGCGGAATGGTAGCGTAATCTTTTAGACAATTACAATAGGTGAAATTTTAAACCTTTGTACCTTCTCTGCTCCCACATTTATTTAATAACATAAAAACTACACATTTTGAGGGAGTATTTTTAACACTTAAATAATTTCAGTCTAATTATATAATATGTAAATTCAATAACAGGCCGGCTTGAAGCAATATGTGTATGTAATAATTTGTAAAATATATGTAACTGTCATTGCATATGCTTATATTATTGTAAACATGTTCAATAGTGTTATATGAATATATTACGTAATTTAATAATGCAGGAGCTGTGAGAATAATAAGTTAAACGTTGCTAACAATGAGGTAACAATGAGGTAACTTTGAGGCAATAATGAATTAGAAAGTTTAAATGCTACTTATGATTCTTGGAAGCAATAATGTAATTTAGTGACAGTTTATAAAATAGCCAATCAACAACCAGAAAAAGCTTTATTTAAATGAAGGTATTCTATTGGAGTAGGATTAGCCAATACAGAAATTTACAAGTTTTGACGGTTGAAATCAATTCAGTTGCCTGCAGACAGTGCTCATAACTGGATGCGTTGCTTATGTGTCCTCAAGAAGTATAATGCGTATTCGTGTGAGACGAAAATAGTTTACGTATTAAAAAAGTGCAAGTATTTAATAAAAACATCTCACAGCTCTCTCTCTCTCTCTCTCTCTCTCTCTCTATATCAGTGAAGTGTTATTTAAATCGTATCAAGCATTAATAAAAGGAGTGAAGTAAAATTATAATCTGTGTAAGCCTACATTCTTAGTTGTACCACAACCCTGCTAAGAGAAACGTGTCTCTAACAAATACTAACGCAGCCGGGCAAACATAAATATAATATTTAAAGAAACAGTAAAAATACTTTTTTGTCAAGGCTACCGGAAACTGTTTACTCTACCTGCGGTAGCAATTACTACAAGTTCGGCTCCCCAACAGTTGAAATATAATACATCTTCAATACAAACTACTCCCAAATTGACGCCCAAAGCATGGTGCAAATAACGTAACAAACCATCTAACTTCAAATTGGCTTTCCATACATGGCTGAAACTTACTTCAATTTTCACATAATACAGACAACTTTCGCATACCTATATAACGAAATAGAGGTGAAGCTGGTGAATATGATTGCACACTCCCAGACCACCAAGTTAACCGTTAAATACGCATATTCTGCAACCGTCGAGAAATATGCATAATACTGTCAGTTGTTAATATAAAATTTCGGTTTTTTATGCAATTATTTAGCATGCCCCACTAAGGAAATTTATTACAGCTTAAGTAAAAAGGAAATAAAGCAAAACGTTCTTACACGAGGGTTATCAGAAGGCTTTGGCATCCAGAAACCTCAGTGCATACATCTATAGAATTGGAATAAAGGTTGACACCGTTTCATCACACACACAACACCCACACAGTATTTGATAAACTACAATTAAAGAAATAAGTATAACATATGATTCTATCCCCTATAAACAAGTTCGATTGTCGCTTTTTAAGCTCTGTCTTTTGTTTGCTAAGTGTTACTTATTACATTATGCCTATCTATGTACAGGGTTATTCAAAAAGAAGGAACAGACTTTACGTATTTATTTCTAATGAACGACAATAGATGGCGACACATGCGATACATCACTGAATAGAGAAAAGTTCAAAGTTTTTATTTTACGTGTTCAAAATGAGCACTATTAGTTATGCGAGGATGACCAGAGCTTTTCCGTTTGCATACGCAACCATCTTCTACGAATTTATTGTATCAATTGTAAATGTTTTATAACGAGACGGCTCGTTGTTGAACTTACAAGGAAATGCACACTGCAATGAAACAATGGATTCACTCTTTGTATAATGCAGCACACAAAACGACGTTTCCTGTGGCGTCGCCATTTTCTCGTAAACAAAGACAGCGCCGCTGTAGGCATTGAATGCATCTAATAGGTGGGGCTTAAAAATTTGAACTTGTCGTATGTGATGCTATCTATTGTCGTTCATTAGAAATAAGTATGTTAAGTCTGCTCCTTTTTGAATAACTTTGTATATTGCATGGAATAAAATGTAATCGGCTTTTATTTTCACACGCATACTCTGTAGAGTGCAACTACTATTTTATACTTTCTACTACATGACATTCTCAACGAAGGCTTTTTAATCTAAATTCTAAATTAATTTATGAATTCAAATTAGAAAATATTTTATAGTCCATGTTCGTCAAAATCAACAGCTTTTCAATGGTGAAATAATTTTAATCGTAAGTTGAGTGGTTTTTGATCTCTCTGTTTCTCTCACGCACGCACGCACGCACGCGCGCACACACACACTTTTTCTCTCTTTATGATAGTTATATACATATGCTAATATGATTTTGTGAATTATTTATTAATTTTCTTATAATTACTGCTACTAACGTAGGTTTTCACGGCCGGTGTCACAATTATAACTAATATAATTTTCCGGGCTGTTATGCCGTGGTCTGCTGAAGAAAGATTTCCCAGACGTTTCGTCCACAACTGCGGTGGACATCTTCAGTGGCGCGGACGAAGTCTTCTCGGTGAAAGTATCGCAGCGTCTGAGTATCTTCAGACGCTGCGATACTTTCACCGAGAAGACTTCGTCCGCGCCACTGAAGATGTCCACCGCAGTTGTGGACGAAACGTCTGGGAAATCTTTCTTCAGCAGACCACGGCATAACAGCCCGGAAAATTATATTAGTTATAATTACTGCTACTATTCCTTATATCCTTCTGATACATTTTATTACGTTTTACATGATTACTTTTGTATTCGTTCCCTTATTTACTATGTTTAGTTAATTTATTGTTTCTTATGCTTTATCCTTGTGGCAATCTCAGAATGAGAAAGCACCTAAATAAGTATATACACAAACATACATACAGTTTTTCTCTCTTTGTGATATTAGTCTACATATACTAATATGATTTTATGAATTGCTCGTTTCTATTTTATTGTTCATTTTTACTTTCTCTACTACGTACCTAGTAGGTAGAGAAGGTATTGCATTTCACTAAAAAATTCGATACCGAAATATCAGCGGAAATAATATTTTTAGATCCCCTGAATAAAACAAATTTTAAAAAAGGTCCGTGTGTGTGTTTTTTTTTTCTGTGAACGGCATAACTCAAAAACACGATAAATAGCAAACTTGGTATTTAGTTCACTATCTTTCAAATACGCGACACAAAGATTGAAGAAGTTTTTAAGTTGTAGGAGTTGTATTACAGTTCAACTGTTGGGGAGCCCAACTTGAAGTAGTTGCAACCGCACGTATGGTAAACAGTTTCCGGCAGCCTTCGCCCCAAGTTTTTTTAAAAAATATTAACTGTTGTAATTTGACTGTTTCTTTAAATATTATATATTTATATTTGCCTCGGCTGCGTCAGTATTATTGTTAGAGACTCGTATCTCTTGGCAGGGTTGTAATGTGACAAGAATGTAGGCTTACACAGATTATAATTTTACTTCACTCCTTTTATTAATGCTTGATACGATTTAAATAACACTTCACTGATATAGAGAGCTGTGAGATTCTTGTTATTAATTAATTACACTTTTTAACACGTAAACTTATTTTTCGTCTCACACCAATGTGTACATATTATATTTCTCGAGGACACTTTTTGCGTCTGGTTAGCAACACTGTTTGCAGGCAACTGACTTCTGAATTTGTAATTGTTGCTCTTTTTCAGTTTCTGATTGGCTAATCCTACTCCAATAGAATACCTTCATTTAACTAAAGCTTTTTTCTGGTTGTCTATTGGCTATTTTATAAACTGTCACTAAAATTTACATTATTGTTGCTCCAATAATGACTAGTAGTATTATTAAACATTTTTACTCATTATTGCCTGAAGGTTACCTCATTGTTACCAACGTATAACTTATTATTCTCATAGTTCCTACATTATTAAATTACGTAATACATTCATATAACATTATTGAACATGTATAGAATAACATAAGCATATGCAATGACTGTTACATACATTTTACAAATTATTACATACACATATTGCTTCAAGGCGGGCTGTTATTGAATTTATATATTATATAATTAGGCTGAAATTATTTATGTGTTAAAAATACTGTCTCAAGTTTTTTCAAGAAAATCCCCTACCCCACCCACCCTTTACATGGAACATTTTTCGAAATTCTTTATTTTCTCAAAAATGGTTGTAACGATTTTGATTAAATTACCATATATTACATATATTTTCATGACAAAATATATATCTTGAATTTTATGGGAATAGCCTGTTCCTATTTATTCGGAAGGAATTTTGTACTATCTTGTATAACTGGTAAACGTTAAACGATAGGCGAAAACATACTACGCAAAAGTCTGTAGAGCTCTTTAAAATACAATTTATTTCAAAGAAATTTTTTTGTGGAATAAGTCACTTCTGTGATATGCGTTATTAATGGTTCAAATCGTTCAATACCTAGCCATTTTTCAATTGTTTCCCGCGATTTCATAGAAACAGTATGAAATTTTAATACCAGCATATAGTGTCTATTTCTTAAACATTTGACTATCACTGTTCTATTTGTATTTATAAGAAATTTGTAATGCAACTATTACTGAAAACGTTTATTTGCATTAAAAATGTAATAGACAGAAAATAACCTTTAGTAAGAATAGTTGTATACCCAGTATTAAGCGATAGAGATTAGAGAAATTCATGTGAATGTATCACATCAGATTCTTTTATAATTACTTGTTACTACTCCTTATATCCTTTTGATGCATTTTATTACGTTTTGTATGATCGTTTTTGTATTCGGTCCCTCCTTTACGATATTCAGTTAATTTATTGTTTGTTATGCTTTGTCTCTATGGCAGTCTTAGAATGAGAAAGCAAAAATAATTTCTTTAGTAGTAGTAGTAGTAGTAGTAGTAGTAGTAGTAATAATAATAATAATAATAATAATAATAATAATAATAATAATAATAAATACAGACACAAAATTCCAAAAAAATAGTTTAGTAGACATCATCAGCAACTAAAATATTTGAAATGTGTGCTGAGGGGCACAGAGTATTTATGGATCAGCCCCTAAATAGAAAGGATTTCCACAAAGCCCTAGCTATGAAGCATACGCCATCTCCGTATTTTATACTCTATGAAAGCCCTTTCTCCCCGCAAGTAACGAGAAGTTAAGAGCTGCTATCCGCACAAAGTCTATGAATATGAAATTCTGTCTCATTATATATTTATTTTCGTGGCTGTAAGCTGGGAATACACAGAGATCTTACCAAAAAGAACCAGTAAATTATTACAACAGTGCAACATGGTCTCATTCTATGTTGGATGTAAACACATTATTTCTGGCACAGTAGGAACCTCAACAAAATAGAAAAAGATAAATGTTCTGTGGGTACTTAGATGTTTATCTTACGTTTGCTCTCTTGCTAAGTAAAATCATGTGAAAAGAAAACTTTTATTGTGAGCGCAATTCATATTATCGGCTTAAAATGTTTGTGAAAACTGACCTTACATATTTTACACTTTGTAAAAACAAATGATGTGTAACAGCCACATGACTATCTCTATCAATATACCTTTTATTCATAGAAATGTTTCGATTCACCTTACATTCATCATTACAAATATTAACTTGGAAAGCTCTTTTGTAATTATATTTCGAGAAATCTTTAAGCCTATTTGCTTTCTATACCACTTACTTATGGTAGATGAAGTGCTGCACCCATGCAAAAACTACGATATGAAAATTTCGCTGGTAATTCGCATTTTGAGATTCCCTGAACCCAGAAATTTTGTTTAAAAAACGCTTTGCGCTCGCGCAAAAACCAGAAGCTTCGTATTTAAGTTCAGCATCTTCCAAGGACGGCGCAGTGCGCTGAGCATGGTGCTCTGCTTCTCGACCACGGAATGCACCCGTATTCGATCCCACCAATTGGTCTCGGGTATAGGCCGTGCCCACTCAGCATCGTGATGAAAGTGAGGCCAACATTCTGGCTGGGGAATGCGTGATACTGGCCAAATCATCTCCACATATCGGTTGCTTCATCGCCCACCTCTGCCGTGCGGAGGTGAGCGTGAGGCCGGTAGTCAGATTGGCGACCCTTCAGGAGCTGTAGCGCCACGGGACTATTATTTTCCAAGGTTGCGACGCGAGGATTTTTAAGAAATGGCCCTCCTGTACTAACCCTTTTCGTTAGATTTTATATACCTACTAAAAATGGCTCCAAGGAATTTGATTAAAATATCATACATTTAAGACTTTGCATGCTAATTTTTTGTGAATAATCTTTGAGGCCCTCTCCATTCTGAATGATTTTTATATAATTGATAAACAGAAGAAATAAACAAGAACGGACTTCAGGGAAAAATAAACAATGTAGAACTCATTGAAATGTCTACAATTTGTGCAATATAACCTTTTCTGTAGCATTATCTTTCTCTTAATATTCGTATAACTTCTTTTAGTTTTTTCCCCCAGATGAAGCATGTAATGCAATAAGATTAAAACAACTTAAGTGATTCTTATTTCTCATATGGGTTCATTAGTAAAAAAAAACCTAACTTAGTATATGTGAACAGCTGTGTTTGGACCAGCTTGATCTAGTGTGACTATATCCTCCGGTGATGAGGTGAAGGAGCCTAGGAGGTCACAGATGCAGATAGGCCCACAGAGACGCGCAGAAGTCCCTAATATTACCATTTTGAACACCCGCGCACAGGACGAATCCCGAAAGAGGGCGACAAATCAACACTAACGGGCGGGACAACGCATCCTGGCGTTCAGAGGGGAAATCTTTCCAATGCACAAACAACTTCGCCATCTGCCCGACACCGCAGGACCTGAAGATCACCTGAAACGTGAAAGGGAGAGATGAAATGAGAGGAAATAGGGTAAAGGAGAAATCGTGGTAGAAAACACCACCCCGATATTCGCCTAGGCGATCAGGGGAAAACGAAAAACACCATGATCAGAGTGGGGGTTACCGGCAATCGAACCCGGGACCTCACGAATGCGGCCATATAGGTTGCCGCCTGAGTCACCCGCTCGGTATGCATGCAACTAAGTTCGTAATGCTTGCATCTGAGACTATTTCTAGCTAGGCTTCTAGACTTACGGTTTTTTAAGGAACAGTGCAGAGTGACACAGGTACCGAAAGGCAAATATTCCTTGCTTTTATTCTGCAGTTAATAATGTTCTCTACTTTCCTTGGAGGTGATGCGCGATTGATATTCAATTGTGATAATGTTAAAGAAAACTATTTAAACATACTGCTTATCAGCAGTATCGATGGGGTACTTGAAAATCTTTGAAAGACGCTTAACTTTAAAAAAAGTAAATAAAGAAAATAAATCTGTAATATATCATCCTGGCATCTGGTTGCCTAATCCAGGACGTATATTTTAAATTTAGTGTTTATTAATCAATATTTCTTACATCATTTGTTTCTTTTCATAATTGTACAGATGTATTATTAACCTTAAAACCAAACTAAACTCTGTAGCCTAACAGGCCATTGCCGGACCAAGACCGGTCGCCCGGCCGCTGCGTCCCCCACCTCTGTCCACAAGAGGCGTCATGGGTGGAGTGCAGTACTGGAGAGTGGGACGTGCTCAGCACCCCGGGTCTCTCCCGGCTGGCATATGCGGCCTCCTTAACCTGTAGTCGCTACTTTTCAATCAAGTAGCTTCTCAATTGGTCCTTCAGGCCGAGTGCACTCCTATCAGGTCTCACAGCAGGAGAAAACCCCCACGCGGTACCGGAAATCGAATCCGGGCCTCCCGCTTGGTAAGTTTTCTTAACCTTCCAAACTAAAATAATGAAATAAAACAAAACAAATATTTACATTAAGATAATTAATTCTAATAATATTTCTCACTATTAGCTTTTCTACTGGAAGCCAGCACCTCTTGCATCTGTTTGCCAGTTGGTATCTACTATCCTTTAGTTTCAACCTAACTTAAACTTCTAACTACTGCTAACTAACATCCCTCTTAACCTGAATGTGCATTCGGTTATTTATTTGCTATTTTACTTCATCTTAACTTCTTTTAAAGGTCCCATTTAGTGCTTTAATAATTCCATTTACATTTATAAATTCTTTAATATATATTCCCCACTTTCACCTTAAAATTCATAAATATGTCTTTGTATCATTATGTCAATAAGTTTAATTATGCCCTGTAGCAAAATCATATTACTTCTTTAGTCTAATTATTTATTCCTCTAATTTTTAACCTTTATCTTTAATCACCCCACCTATAATATTTTATCTTCAATACTTAAACGTCCACTAATAACTTCACTTTCTTATATTTCTTATTTACCTAACTATATTTCCTTTAACTTTCACTTATTTATAACTTAACTAACTTTCACTATTCCACTCTCACTATTGGGTATTTTATCCTATTCTTTCTTATTTCTCACTTCTCACTACACTTCAATTTTTCACTCACCTCCTTCCCAGGTCCAGCAGCTAGCTCCATCCTTTACGGCCCTGGGAATGAGAAGGTGAGTATGCTGAACTTAAATAAGAAGTTTGGTATTTATCCCACTTTTCGGTTTCGAGTTATGCTGCCACATTTTAAAGTGCTTTTTTACTCATTGGACCTCAAAAGATATATTTCCGATTAGATTTACATATCGAACTTCTGGCTGGAGTACAATAACTACTTAATTATTACTATAGGTAGGTATTAGAGAAACTAAAATATTTAAAAAGAGTGTAGAATTAATGATGGAGCAATTTAAAGCATTTTTCATACAATTGTTAAAAACTCATTTTTACACAGAAATCAAAATGTAAATATGACTTTTTTTGTAAGCAAGTTGACATTTTATATTGCATCCACACACTGAAAAACTGTTTAAAAGCAGTACATTCAATTGAAAAAATTGACACATTCATTTTCCACAGATATCCTAATCCTTCTTACAGTCTCAACGAACAATACTATGTAAACAATTTGAAAGTTATGGCTCTTATATCATTTATAACCATGTCAAACTGTTATTCTGAGCAGTAAGCCCAAAATGTTGTTTGAGCTAACATGTGTGTACTTTGACATACGAGTTTAGAGATGACTGATGTGAAGCTGTCTGACAGCGAATTTGTATCCACTCCCCTCAACTACCTGTTTATCAAGGCAGTCTCCCCATCTACGTGTTGGGGCAAGGGGTTATTGTCCTGTTTTACGACGATGTCCCTGGTTTACGGCAGCACATTCCACTCTCCATAAATAGCTACAGTGTTTAGTGGACTGCGTGTAGCTTAGCCACGTGTATGATTTCCTTTGGAACTTTGGTATTTGGATATATCTCAGTGTAAGACACACCGAGTTAGTGTAATAGATATTGCGACACAAGTATGGGGAGTGCATCATTGGAGAACGACGAAGAGTTTCAAAATGCAGACGAAGTCGAGTGTTTTATACTTCCGAGATTCTCCAATGCTCTTAATGACAATGTACCTATATTGCACAAAATCCACGTGCCTTACAATAAGATACAGCCAAACACCAACATATTGTTTCGAAATAGTACTTGCACAAATATAAAATTAATTATTAAAAGCTGTTGAACATGGTTGTTCTTCTAGGAAGGTCACCAACATTAACAATGTTGGAAATGTACAATCAGACGACTGAAAAATTTATGCCATAGCCGGGATTTGAACCACAGATCTCCCGGTCTTCGTCCAGTTTCTCTAACCACTGAGCTACCAGGGCAACATGCCGGCAAGACATTAAATTCTCCAACTGATTCGCATTTTTTCCGGTAAACCACAAGGAGATCTCAAATTGTATTGAGATGGCATATCCTAATGGCAACTTACATGTTGTAAGTACTTTAAGTCCTGGGCTTCATAGTTTCAAATACTATTAAGTCAATTAATTTCAACATTAAAAATGGTGACAAAACGGCGATCACCGCCAATCCACGCCATAAAAAACCAACAATTTGCAGCTCATACTGGTCGACCATGATATAAGTGCGCTTGGAGGAGGCGTCACTATTTCTGTTGACAATGCGAACGTCATCAGGGCTAGAGATCAGAGGGGCGTGAGGGGCAAGGCGATAGGGGAATCTACAGTTGCACAATGAAAACAGTACTACATTTTCTGGCCTCAGCCTCGCTAGTAAATGCAATTCGGAACCGCGGGTGTTTTCTTTATCTGACTGCCCCGTCCACTTGTTCCATAACTGTTTAGTTCCTCTTCCTACCGCACGCGCTCATATCATGGCCGATTAGTATTTAGTTGCTGTATGAATTAAATCATCAGTAAATGATAAAAATAAAAAGGAAGTGAAAAAAGTGAGATTTAAATGCCAATTTGAGGCAGTATTTTTAACACTTAAATGATTTCAGTCTAATTATATAATATATAAATTCAATAAAAGCACGCCTTAAAGCAATATGTGTCTGTAACAATATATAAAAGGTGTATATTACAGTCATTGTATACGTTTATATTATTGTATACATGTAATAATGTTATGTGAATGTATTACGTAATTTAATAATGTAGGAGCTGTGAGAATAATAGGTTAAAAGTTGTAACAATCAGGGTACGAGGTAACCTTGAGGCAATAATGGGTAAGAAAGTATAATAATGCTACTAGCCAATCTTGGAGCAACAATAATGTAATTTTTGTTACAGTTCATAAAATAGCCAATCAACAACCAGAAAAAGCTTTAGTTAAATGAAGGTATCCTATTGGACTAGGATTAGCCAATCAGAGACTTGAAATACAGAAATTTACAAATTTAGGCGGTAGAGATCAAGTCAGGTGCTTGTAAACAGCGTTCCCAACCGGACGCGAGATGCGTCCTCGAGAAATTTAATACGTATTCGTGTGAGACGAAAATAGTTTACGTGTTAAAAAGTGCAAGTAATTAATAAAAGAATCTCACAGCTCTCTATATCAGTGAAGTGTTATTTAAATCGTGTCAAGAATTAATAAAAAGGAGTGAATTAAAAATTATAATCCGTGTAAGCCTACATTCTTAGCCACACTACGCCCTGCTAAGACATTCATGTCTCTAAAAATAAATACTGACGCAGCCGAGGCAAACATAAATATATCATATTTAAAAGAAACAGTCAAATTACACAGTTAATATTTTTAAACTTGGGGCGAAGGCTACCGGAAACTTTTTACCATACGTGCGGTTGCAACTACTTCAAGTTCGGCTCCCAACAGTTGAACTACAATACAACAGCTACTTCAAATTTCAACTATCTAATATGATTCTATTCTATATCTGCAATAATAAAAATATCAAAAGTTAAGGATCTCACGTAATTCATGCACATACGTGCAGTGCAAGACAAAATACGTAGATAGAAGAAAATTAAATTGAGTTTTATTTATGGACGCTCCTTAACTGCTGTGGTCCTTAGCGTCCCATTCTATATTGGGCATGAAATACCCATAATTTTTCTCAGAGGCCTCTTTATTTTGAGATTCTTTTACGTGCCGTAAATCTACAAAACGGGACCACCGGCTTATTTCCCTTCCGAAGAATACCATCATAAGGATTTTTACGCCCGAAAAAATCCATCGCCCTCCGCGGGTTTGAACCCGCGACCTCGGAAACAAGAGGCTAGCATGGTAACGACTACACCACGGAGAACGACACTACAATGACAGCAGGAAAGGTGAAGTGAATAAAGGAAAACGTTATTGTCGAGAGGGGAATGAAAGGGGAAATGTTTCATATAGGAGCTCAGTCGTTTCAAACCGTATTGAAATTTAACACAGCCCCTACCTCTTAAACCCCGATAAAATGAAGACATAATGTTTACATAACGCAGCATACGTTAAGATCATTCTTGATGCAACCGTAGGCGTAACGCAAGAACTTGGCACGGGGTACTAGATCTGTAAATTGCATGCGGCAATCTTCCGACCTTCCGCAAGTTTCAAGTTGAATAACATAACCAATACTATCCAAGATGAAAACTCATCCATTCTTTATAAATATATATGACATAAAATGTACTGAACCATACATACAGATAATTTAAAGTGCAGCACGGCCAAGAGGAATAGCACCACGATTGTACAGTAGATAGGGTAAAATCTCTCGCATTACGACCATGTGTGTTCAGAAGCTGACAATGCATGGAAAAAAAGTCTGATGTGTTACATTCACATGACTTTCTCTACTCTTGTAAAACTATTTTTACAGACGCTTATTCTCCATCTATTTCATATTAATCAAGATAAACATTTGCAGAAACGATCTTTGACATGCAAAGAGCATTACATTTTACACATAGCGACCAGTTCTAAAAATGTTTGATTATAGCTTAAGGCGTACTATGTTCCCCTTGTTTTGTATTTGCAAGGGCAATATAGAAATACAGTAGATTTTAAGCATAGACATATCTCTTAATAACTGGTTGCTAGGTGCAGCACCATTCTCTTTGCCACAGATTAATACTCTTTGCATATCCAAGACAAAAAAAATGAATAACGAATTCCCATTTGAGAAAATATTGAAAAATTTAAGGGAATAACAAGCAATATCTCGAAAATGGTTCATTCAACAACAAAATGCGTATGACATAAATTGTGTATTTTAAGCGATCTACATTTTTTGTGTAGTAAAATTTTGTCTATCTCTTATGGTTTACCAGTTATGCAGAAGTTGTTCAGAATGAAGAATACTTTTGGAGACATTCCCAGAAAATTAAAGATATACATTTCATTTGTCATGAAAATATCCTAAACATATGATATTTTAATCAAAATCGTTAGAGCCATTTTTGAGAAAATTAAAATTTTCGAAAAATGTTCCATGTAAAGGGTAATCTGTGGTGGGGGAATTTTCTTAAAAGACCTTCGTGTCGCATCTCTGGAAGATACTGAACCTAAATACCAAGTTTGGTGTTTATCCGACTGTTCGTTTCTGAGTTATGCTGTTCACACACACACACACACACACACACACACACACACACACAGACAGACACACACGGATATGTTTCCAAAAATGCTTTTTGTGGATTCAGGGGGTCTCAAAACATATATTTCCGGTGAAATCTCGGTATCGAAGTTTTGGGTGGAATACAATGCTTCCCCTACTTACTATACGCAGTAGAGAAAGTAAAAATGCGGTATTCTTACTCTCTGCACGTAACGCAAGCATAAAGTTTGCAGTTGCAAACTCTTGCATTACGTAGTGTATGGCGAGACTATGTGAATGCTTCCATTAAATAACATGGGTGCAAAGTCTTGCGCTTATATTGCATTGTGATTGAAGCCTTGTGCTTTTGATCGCGGTGTTGATACTCTGTGAAATTAAGTACTCTTTCCATGATATCGGGAGAAATATCTGAATATCACTTTGAACCAATGTTAAAAGTATCGAAAAATTCAAAGCAATATCTCGGAAATGGCTAATAACACATGGAAAGTTGTTTGAAACAAATTGTGTGTTTTAAGGATATCTAAACTTTCTATGAAGTACCTACTTGTCTATCTCTTAAGGATTTACATTTATACAAAATCAAAATTACAAAAAATTCCTTCCGAGTGAAGAGCACTTCATAGGTTATTTCCAGAAAATTCAAGATATACTCCTATTTGTTATGTAAATATCTTAAATATGTGGTATTTTAATATAAAATTTTAGGGCCATTTTTGGGGGAAATTAAAAAGTTCGACATTTTTCCAGTTAAAGTGTAGTGTGAAGTGGAGATTTTCTTAAAAATCTTTAGAGATTCCGAATTAAACGCCAAGTTTGGTATTTACAAGAGATTGCGTTTCTGAGTTGTACTGTTCACAGGCACAAACATAGACACACACACGGAGCTTTTTATAAACATATCTTTTGGATTCAGGGACTTCAGAATATACATTTCTGATGAACCTTTGATATAGAATTTTGGGCGGAATGCGATACTTTTTCTACCTGTTAAGTACGTGGTAGAAAAGTAAAAATGAGGTAGAGAAAAGTAGTTTTACATTTTCCAGTGACATAATTAACGATAGTAGAGGTCATCAATTACTTTAGGCACTGTTAAGCACAGAATTAGGCGCACAGGCGACTCTCTGACGGAGTTAATTATATTAAAGACCAAACGCGATTAAGTATACGAGATATGCAGCCGTAATGCGAGTTTCAATTGTATTAGAGTAGATACTTAGAAAGTTTTTATGTGATATTAGGGACCTTTCAGAAGCCATCCATGATTCATTACATCGGTTCCTTCCCTTTTTCGCACGGGTAATGGCTTTTGGAATGTCGTCACAAAAAGCTGGCGAGATAACCACAGCCCCTCTCACGAAATATAGTTAAACGCAATTTCCGGACTTGGTAAAGAAAGCAAAATATTCCACACTCAGCTAATGGATCTTGATACAAGTTGGTGGTTAACTTTACCTGTATATAAATCCCCCCATCATGCAAACGCAAAAGCTGCTAGGGAGCTAAATTAGTTAGTAATCTCTCACGCGTCATTAAAACTTCGCTTCACGGCTTCATTTAGAGTGGTTTTAAAAATAAAGTAGCGAACTTGGAAAAAGCATGATAATAAACAAACATTACACTCAAACATACACAAGAGTGCAGGCAGAGAGCTCGTTCTGTGGCCATTCCGCACGTAATGAAGAACCAGTCTAACGGAAGAGACTGAAACAGTTTGACAGCTGGAGCGATATTTATCGATACTTTCACAGTTTATGTCATTGTCACCGACTCCTTTCTGATTTAAGTACTTTTTTCATCATTAATGGCGAACGCCGGAGTGCATCATACTATCAGAGAAAGCATTTCTACTTACGATTATTCCATTCATACGCCACGCATTTGGTATTGACCAACAATGTTTAGCAATGCCTCGGATATCGACCAATCACGGTTATTTATCCTATAATATTATAACAAATAACAGAAATCGCTGCTAAACACACTCCATTTGTCACTTAGGTTTTGCCCATAGCACAAACTTTGTACTCAAAATACTTTTGAAATACACTCAGAACAGAATACAAGTTATCCGTCGAATCGAATCACAACTGAACTGTAGATTCAACTCACAACTGAAGCACCTTCGGCACTGTCCAAACTCTTCGAACTTATATTCGTAACTTCTTAACCAACTGCCATGCAAGAGCAGCCTCTTTATGTAAGCCTCGCATACAAAAAAAGGAATGTTCTAGAAAGCAAGGCTACTAGAACATGCCGAAAGAACAGAAAAGCGGCCCATAATGGGTATGTTCCACGCAGGTGCTGGGCCTCGACGAGCTTACCAGCGGCTCGCAGGTAGCTCCGCGCGCGCGGTCAAATATGCTTTCAAGGATGAGATTTCATCGGATAAAACATAAGCTCATTAATGTTACGTCATCAATCTCGATTATTGACGCTAACTGAAAAAACAAGAAAAAACTATTCACATGACTTTCTCTGCCCACTGTCGTTTATTTAACTTCTATAGACTACTCTCACTAAAACATATTTTTTAATCTACTTCATGTTAACGAAATAATTTTTGCAGGATTAATGTCATACATACTTTGTTGTAGGTACAAGGGGGATATAGGAAACCAAGTCTATAGTAAAAATGTTTAAAAACTTGTCGATATAATTATGCTGACTGAAATTCCATAACTTTTCCATAATATTGCAAGAAACAACTGAATAGCGACAGCACTTTAAGAAGTGGCAGTGCTGAAAAATTCAAAGCAATAATAACAGATATCTTGGAAATGACTGTGGCCACAGACAAAGTTGTTTTAAATAAATTGAGTGTATTACAAACCTCTGCATTTTTATGTAATAAATTTTTGTCTATTTCTTATGACTTACCTTCTATACAAAATTGTACATAGAGGACCTCATAGACTATTCCTATAAAATTCAAGAGCTACACTTCATTTATGTAAATATATCGTACATAAGGCATTTTAACCAAAACCATTAGAGCCATTATGGTCCTGACTTCAAAAATCAAAGACTACAGTGGTTAGACGAAGTTGGTAGTGATGTTTCAAGCTTTGTAGAAGCGACTTTGAATCCATATAAACATCATTGATAGAGGAGAGGAAGGAACAGATGAAGACAGTAGTAGTCTTACAAGAGTGTATTTGAATTCATGGTAATTAGAAAATATATGGACAGTACAAGTTTTACCGATATTTCCAAGGTTCAAATTTCCTACTCCAGTTTCTTGTGTCTATAGTGCACATTCAAGAAAGCATTTATCTTAAAGACTAACAGGAGGTATGTTTTTACAGTAAGTACCGGTTATTTTTTAAAAAATAGCAGAACATTATTTTCCAAATACTTTATTGTCATTCATTACCTTACACCACTGCTCCACATAGTCACCGCCGTTATTTAGGCATTTGTCGTAATTGTATGCCTTCGTCAAAGAATGATGCCGCCTGGGATGAAAGCCAAGTCTGCACTTCTTGTTTCACACCATCGTCGTTTAAATGTTTTTCACCAAGGAATTTCTTCAGATGAAGATGATATTTTAATGGAAATCGTTTGGTGCCAAATCCGTAGTGTAGGGAGGGTGGTCGCATTGTTCCCAAACAAAAGATGCGATCAGATCCTGAGTTTGTTTGGCTGTGTGTGGCTGGACATTGTTACTCATTACTGCTTCCCCAAAAACCTCACAATTGGCGATGAATGTTTGCTGGTGTTAACGTTTCTCGTATTAAAAAAACGAATCATTGCTCTGAGTTCGCAGTCGTGGGTCGTTCGATTGCTTTGAACATTTCGAAACGCTCTAACTACAGGAAAACACAAAGTGATGATGGCTTACGGCTGCATCTGGCTTCCTGATGAATGGAGGAAGTGATCGCGCATGGCCAAAATCGCGACTGCAGCGCTCCAGCGGCAAACATCAAAAAGCTACTTACTTTAAAAACACGCCTCGTATCTACGGAATACAATAAAAACAATCTTCTATTCAACTTATGAATATAATGAATGATACAACACTTTTCTTAGAAGTGCTCATTATTCGTCTTTAAATTTACATACACTAATATTTTTATTTGTAATGAAAGTTTTGTCTTTTTGTGAATTATAACAGGTTGAAACAGACGGTAAAAGAGTGGTTGCTTGTCAGATATCATGTCACTAGTAATGTTTATACTTTTCGCACATCACCAGGGTTAAAAAAATTGCCCTCCACCTTTTGAGGACACGTGCTAGAGATCGCAGGGTATTTTTACGCTTTTTTGCAATTGAAAAGAAAGCAAATTTTCTCTAGAATTACTCATCTAGGACAATGATTTTTTTACTGCTTATTAAAAAAGGTTTTGTGAGTATACTGGAATCAAGATGTTTTAGCAAAAATATTAAATATCGTAAATTTTTTTAAAAACTTTACTTCCATTTATAAGTACACTTTTCTCCGAAAATAAAGATCATATCTCTGCCTAATTTTATTATGAGTTTTTATAATTAGGATAGACGGCTAACTGTTTGTCCTTTTGAGGGACTAATTTAATTTAAAAAAATGGTCACAATAAAATAACTTTGGTAATTTGTTTACATTTATAGTATTTTGTGTAAAGCATATAATTTAGCTAAATATTCTATATACAACTACAAAAAATGTTTAAAATTTCTAAATTAAATTGATTTTAAGAAAAGGTACTTGAAGTTTAGAACATAAAACTTAGGGAAATGGCAAAAAAAAGTTGTTACATACCAACATACTATAATATCTCTGGATCATAAGGGCCATTTAAAGGTCCAAACAACAAAAAAATAATACGTATGTTCCTTATACCATTTATAATCTATTACAACAAAAAACAAAAAATCAAGTTTTTGAACCCAAATCTCTACCTAGTGTCCGCAATTGTGAATCCGCCTATGGAAATTATGTATTTTACGGAAGTAACAAGCAATGAGCTACAACAAATTCTCGGTATACGAAACTGAAAGTGTGGGTAACACTCATGAACGTGTACAGGATACGACAGCAGACGCAGCACTATTGGGCGAATGGCTTATGGATTTAAGGTTCCAGCGAGAGCAGAAATCGAGCTCAAGAGATCTGCTCCGTGTTGGACGTGCTGCCACACCCTACTCCAGACATGAACCGTGCCATTATTGGTGCACATTGGCACATATTGGGAGTGTGTATTTAATTATGCTATAACCTGGCCTATAACCTCATCTCACCAAGAGATGACTAGATCCATTCCTGAGTTGGAGGCACCTAGCGGAATCCGTTACCTCTGATGTTGATGAGGTCGGCGGTGGAAGGAGAGGACCTACAGCTTATACCGTGAGCAAGTCAGGGGTGAAGGCGTGGATAGGCCAACTGAATATCGCCACCCCACAACCTGGAATAGAACCCCGAGCCCTCAGTAAGACAGCCGGAAACCAAACCACTGCGCTACCCCGCACCCCTGTATTTGTCAAGGCTTTCAATATTCAAGGACTTCTATGGCCAGAGTTGATACAGAATAGAGGACTCGTCCAACTATTCTAACTGCTTCCTCGTGAGTTTGCTTCACGAAACTTCATCTCTTCATTTTCAGAAGGTTAAATTGGATGCGGTGATGCTACGTTCTGCGACAGTTTACTACGATAACCGAAATCCGTTAGGCGTTTTGCGCACTATAATCCTAGAGCTCAGGTATGGCCTATGGTTATCGGGTGGTCGGCTCCGAGCGGTTGGAGTAAACAAGATAACCGCCGCTTGCAAATGTAAACACCGGGCGCATTATCGGGAGATAACGATAACTTTCTGGAGGTTGCTTTTTCCCCTTCTCAAGAAGTGTGTCGAAATGTTCGAGAAACTTCTGTGGAAGATTCACTGCCTATATAAACCAGCGTTCTCGCGCAGTGCGAGTCGGCTGAATTGAGGCGAGTCGACTGAGAGTTGAGCTGCATCGCCCACTCGCTGGTGGGCGAGTTTCCCATGGCATCAAGGTCAATTTTCCGAGCTGGTGATGGCTGTTGTGACGTGCAGCAGTGCTACTGCGGAGCAACGGGTTGTGGAGGTCTTGTGTTCGACTCCGAGTGCAGAGGCTGCGTGACGGTCGTCTTCCATGGTGTAGTGGTTACCATGCTAGCCTCCAGTTCCTGAGGTCGCGGGTTCAAACACGGCGGGGAGCGATGGATTTTTTTCGGGCGTAAAAATCCTTAGCATGGCTTCCTTCGGAAGGGAAGTAAAGCCGGTGGTCCCATGTCGTAGATTTATGGCACGTAAAAGAACCTCAAGCCTGATAAAAGAGGCCTCTGAGCAAAATTACCGGCCTTTCACGCTCCATATAGAATGGAACGCTAAGGACCATAGTAGTTATAGAGTGTCCATAAATAAAAACTAGTTCAATTCTCTGACACTTCACTTCCTTAAATTACATTAAACTATTTCACCTTAGTGGAGTGATGGTGAACTAAGTGAACTCCAGTGAACTTGAACTAGATGTGGACTTAGAACAGACACTCGTGTGTCTGAATACTCACAATATAGTTTGTTAACAACGCTGTCAATTTCCAGGATCATAGTGTTATATACTGGGGTGAGGCCAAAAGGTTTTGCAGCTAGTTATTAAATTTAGATACCCCGGCATAAACATTGGGGAACGTGGACTCAGAGGCAACGAGATGATCAGGAACCTTAGCATTACATTTCAGGGCAGGCGTGGGACAATTTAATACAAAATACACATAATTTCACATTTAACATATTACCTGCGGTTTATTGAATATTCACACTATGCCCCTACACCATCCACAAAAGATTAAAGGAAAGACATTGGAGGAAGATGTTCCACATACACACACACACACACACACACACACACACACACACGAAACATGCACGCCTACATGCCAGACACCCAAAACGAAGAGACTCACCCTCTCTCCACACACCACACAAAAGGAATCGTTCTTACTACCCCCACTCTTCACCGCTAGTAGGCTCACCGGCTAGACAGTGGCGAGTTGCCACGCCAAACGAACTTCCAAAAATCCCAGCCAAAAGAATTATCCCCAACAATGCTGTCACCGACCAATAATGCGTCTGGCGTGACAATGCATACACTTACACGCTACATCATCAGCGCCGCCCTGAATTTTGTCCCTCATGATTTCTTTTACATGATAGTATAGGGTCTTTCAACAAGAGTGTCCTATCTTTGAACTTAAATAAAACACGTTCTATAAATGATAGAGGTTTATTTCTTTTTTTATTTTGGAAGATAATTAATGTCATTACGTGTGGAAGAGAACATCAGTTAAGTGACCGCCGCGACTTCGTTGGGTCGCGCGTATAGGTTGACCCAATTTTCAATGACAGAAGAACGTAAATTAGGTCCAACTTCAAGAATAACACGCGTGGTGTTACTCATAAGATCATTTACTGTTTCTGCCTTGTTGACATAAACTCGAGATTTAACATAGCCCCACAAGAAGTAATCCAACGGCGTTAAATCACATGACCTCGGGGGCCAGTTAACATCACCACAACGGGAAATGATGAAACCTCTGAACTTCTCCTTCAAAAGATCGATTATTTCGAGAGCAGTATGGCATGTGCACCATCTTGCTGGAACCAGATATTTCTGAGATCCATACCATCCAATTGAGAGCTAAAATAGTCCCTTATAAGAGTCCGGTATCCATTGACAGTTAGAGCTTCTCCATCTTCATCTTGGAAAAAATATGGACCAATGACTCCACCATACAAAAATCCACACCACACAGTAACCTTTTTGGGAATGAAGTGGCCGTTCTTGAATCTACATTAGATTGTGATTGCTCCTATAGCGGCAATTATGTTTGTTAACACAAAAATCCACAAAAGTGGGCTTCGTCGCTGAAGATGATTTTTCGACAAAAATCCGGGTCAGCTTCCAATTGCTCCATAGCCCAATCAGCGAATACACGGCGCAACCTATGGTCGTTGGGTTTTAGTTCTTGAGTTAACAAGAAACAAGCGTGAAACTTCAAGTCCAGAAGCAGAAATCGCCAAGTTGTGGTCGGCGAAAGCCCCAATTCTTGCGCTCGACGAGCAATTGATTTGTTTCCGTTCTCGCGTACACTCTCACGAACGGCGCCTATGTTTTCGTTGGAGCGCTTACGTCGATTACGTACAGGCGTTCCTTGATCTCTAACAGAACCACGTCTTTCAAATTTATCGATCAAACGCCGAATTGTTCTCTCACAGGGACGATTATGCACACCGTAAACTTCACGTAATACACGGAAGGTTTGGTGAACGGATGATCCATTTTGGTAATACATTTTCACAATTTATACGCGTTACTGAATGCTGTAACGTTCCATGGCTATTTGTCAATAACAACCGTAACCACATGAAAAAATGACTGCTGTAATTCAATAACAACGGCAGCTATCACATGTTAATGATAGGACACTCTTGTTGAAAGACCCTTTATATATACTGAGATGGGGCTATTCGTCGGACCGGATTTGAATCCGCGACCTTGGGATCAGAAGGCAGCGCCTAATCAAAGACGCCATCTGGTGCTCTGATGGCATGCGAGCTTACCAGGTGCTCAAAGAGCACTTCGCCCAGCTGCTAAGGCTGATCTCTATTCAATGCATTCAAGAGATGATAGGTTCCAAAATTATATATCTGCTACTCCTAAGTATTCATAAACCATTAAGTACCAGTGGTGACATAAGTGCTGTTGCTTCCTAAATTGCAGCTGTCGAGCAGCACACAGTACTACAACCTTACTCCTCACTTACATAAACAACATCAATCATCTTTTATCCCATCTTCTGCGAAAAATCCTCCATGGCTGGGAACATAAGTGACTAAAACTGGGTTGTGAGAAAGATGGTTTATTACGTTATTTTTACCACGCTTTGGGCGTCAATTTGAGGTAGTTTGTATTGAAGGAGTTGTATTATATTTCAACTGTTGCGGAGCCGAACACTTGAAATTCGTTGCAACCACACGTATAGTACCCGCCTTCCGGTAGCCTTCGCTCCAAATGTGCTTTCAGGTGGCCTTTGCCCCAAGTTTAAAAAATATTAACTTTGTAATTTGACTGTTTCTTTAAATACTATATATTTATGTCTGCCTCGGCTGCGTCAGTATTATTGTTAGAGGCACGTTTCTCTTTGTAGGGTTATGGTGCGACAAGAATGTAGACTTACACAGATTATAATTTTACTTCACTTCTTTTATTAATGCTTAACACGATTTAAATAACACTTCACTGATATAGAGAGCTGTGCGATTATTTTTATTAGTTAATTACGCTTTTTAACACGTAAACTTATTTTTCGTCACACACGAATACATGTTATATTTCTTGAGGACACTTTTTGCATTTGGTTAGTAACGCTGTCTGCAGGCAACTGAATTGATTTAAACCGCCTAAACTTGTAAATTTGTGTATTTCACATTTGTGATTGGCTATTTATAATCCAATAGAATACCTTCTTTTAACTAAAGCTTTTTCTGGTTGTTGATTGGCTATTTTATAAACTGTCATTAAAATTAAGTTATTGCTTCCAAGAATCACAAGTAGTAATGTTAAACTCTCAAACTCATTATTGCCTCAAGGTTATCTCATTGTTAGCAACTTTTAACTTATTCTCACAGCTCCTACATTATTAAATTACGTAATATATTCATATAACATTATTGAACATGTATACAATAGTATACAATAACAAACATATATAATGACTGTAATATACACTTTTTATATATTGTTACATACAAATATTGCTTTAAGGCGGGCTGTTATTGAATTTATATATTATATAATTAGACTGAAATCATTTAAGTGTTAAAAATACTGTCTCAGTTGGCACGCAGCCCTTCGACACAACAGTACGGTGTGTATTAAAACCATGCTCAAAGTCGGTTCGAAGAAGTTCGAGAAGGAGTATTTTATGGGCAATGTTCAGATATCTGTGGAGCAAATCACAGATTTATACCTATTATAATTGAAAGTACCTCAACCAACGGGAACATTGTCCCGGACAGTGTTGCCCCATACATCATACTGCCCATATGGGCATTGACAGATTCCATCTTTTGGGTATTTTAAAAGGTTCGTTGCCTGGAGTTCACCTTAATGATGACCCCCAAGTAATGCTTGCAGCGATAAAGGGCTGTTTCGCAGGACCAAAGGAATGCATATAAGATTGCGCAAAACCGTACAACATGATTCAGAATATGTAAAAGGAACAGTATGTATAAAGGAATATTAATTTAGACTTTCACAATATTACAACTATTTCCAATAAATAAATCCAGGGAAGAAAGAATAGAAAGGTTTTAAGTACTTTTTTCAACTACCCTCATATTTTTAGGCAATCCCTGATAATCCCCAAAGCATGCGTTTATACTGAAACAAAAAATTGTAATTAAATAAATGATGCTTTCAAAGAAAAGGAGGTCTAAATTATATACAGGTTGCAGAGCTTAAATAAATACAAAATCAATCTGATGAATATACGACTTCCTTTTAACGTATAACTTGTTTCTATCCCTATTCCAAAATATATCCACTTAAAGCTTATTTTTCTGCCTTTATGTTAGACAGAAATTATTTTATTAACTACTCAATTGTGATGTCTTCAATTTTATTTAGGCAAATAGGAGACTGATCAACAGGCAACTATTTAAAATGAAATTCGATGGTTATGTTTATTCGTTTGTTAGTAGTTTTATTATCTTTTAATCCTTGAAATGCTTTTAAGGCAAGTATTAATAGACATAGCGCGAAATAGAGTAGGTATGAAGGACAAACGAGAGAGCCGAACAATGGTTTCTGATAGTGCGTATGTGCCCATATCCTGATGGTATACAAATATTTTTGCTATGCTTGGTAGAGACAGCATCTTCTCTGCAATGCAGGTTTGTTAAGAGTCAAGCCAGACAACACTCCCGACTAATGAAAACGTTCAGATGCAATCAAGCGTTGAGAATCCTTGACGCGTACATCACGTGCCCCTGGGAGTCTCTTGATTAGAGTGCCCGCTGCGCACGGCAGTTGAAGAAGTTGTCGCAGCTGCCAGGTGAACCGCCCACTACATCACCACAAGATGATAGAGTGCCTGCCTGAGCGTGGTATTTCTATTAGTTCAGAAATTAGGTCGACATATCACTCCGAGTAGCCTTGTAGCTGGTTTACATGTCAGTCACAGAATTCCATAAGTGTCGTACTTGACAGCGTTTGTGATCATATGCCCAGAAAACGCTTTCTTTTTACTTTCTCTACTACGTATAGTAAGTAGGGGAAGTATTGTATTCCACCCAAAAATTCGATACCGAGATTTCACTGGAAATACATATTTTGAGACCCCCTGAATCCAAAAAAAGCATTTTTGAAAACATGTCCGTGTGTGTGTCTGTGTGTGTGTCTGTGTACAGCATAACTCAGAAACGAACAGTCGGATAAACACCAAACTTGGTATTTAGGATCAGTATCTTCCAGAGATACGACCCGAAGGTTTTTAAGAAAATCCCCCCACCCCAGACTACCCTTTATATGGAAGATTTTTCGAAAATTTTAATTTTCTCAAAAATGGCTTTAACGATTTTCATTAAAATATCATATGTTTAAGATATTGTCATGACAAATGAAATGTATATCTAGAATTTTCTGGGAATGTCTCCAGAAGTATTCTTCATTGTGAACGACTTTTGCATAACTGGTAAACCATAAGAGATAGACAAAATGTTACTACACAAAAAATGTTGATCGTGTTAAAATACACAATTTATGTCATATACATTTGTTTTGTTGAGTGAACCGTTTTCGAGATATTGCTTGTTATTCCCTTAAATTTTTCAATACTTATAATTTTTCTCAAATTTGTTATTCATTTTTTATGTCCTGGACATGCAAAGAGAATGCGCCACATAGTAACCAGCGCTTAAAATATTTGACTATCGCTTAAAACCTACCATATTCCCCTTGCATCTACAAGAAAATTAGCAATAAGATTAACATCTCGATATCTCGGTTAACATGAAACAAATGGAGAATAAGCGTTTGTAAAAATAGTTTGTACAAGAGTAGAGAAAATCATGTGAGTGTAACACATCAGATTGTTTACTATCTCTATCCGTACCTTATAGTAGGGGAAGTACTGCATTCCACCCAAAGAAATTAAATTCAGTTTTATTTATGGACGCTCTTTAACTATTATGGTTCTTAGCGTCCCATTCTATATTGGGCGTGAAAGACTGTTAATTTTGCTCAGGTGTCTCTTTATCAGGCTTGAGGTTCTTTAAATTGCCGTAAATCTACGACACGGGACCACCGGATTTACTTCCCTTCCGAAGGAAGCTATGCCAAGGATGCCATCGCCGGGTTTGAACCCGCGACCTTGGGAACTAGAGCCTAGCACGATACCACTAGTCCACGGAGGACGACCCACCCAAAGAGTCGGTGTTGATATTTTATCAGAATTTTCATCAGAAATAAGTGTTTTGAGACTCCCCGAACCCAGAAATACATTTTTAGTTTCTCTATCAAGTACATAGTAGGTAGAGAAGGTATTGCATTTTACCCATGAATTCGATATAAAGATTTCTCCGAAAATAAGGGTTTTGGGCCCCCTGTATAAAAAAAAGCATTTTTAAAAAGGTTCGTGTGTATGTGTGTAACCGTGAACAGTAAAACTCAAAAACGAAAAGTACATTCCAAAGATGCGACACGAAGATCTTCCCATTCCAAACTACCTTTTCGTGGATGACTTTTCGAAATTTTTAATTTTCTAAAAATGGCTATAATGATTTTTATTAAAATACCATACATTAAAGTTATTTACTAAAAATAAAATCTGTATCTTGAATTTTCTGGGAATAGTCTTTGAAGATATCTTCATACCGAAGAAATTTTGTATAATCTTGTGTAACTGTAAACGTTAAGCGATAGACGATAACGTACTACAAAAGAAATGTAGACCTCTTTAAACACCAATATTTCAAGTAACATTTTCGTAGAATCAACGATTTTCAAGATATCCGTTATTGTTCAATACTTAGCTATTCTTTTGAAGTCTATATATTTTCAACTATTTCTCGCTGTGATGGAAAGATCATGGGATTTTAAGGTCAGCGTGTGGCGCCGAGTTCCAAAAATTTTTATTATCAGTATTCCCTTTGTATCCTTAATGAAAAGTGTAATGTAGCTATTTCCAGGAAGGTTTATTTCAATTAAAAAGAAGTAGATAACAAGATAAAACTTTCGCAAGAATAATTTGTATACTCACTAATAAGCGATAGAGGGTAGAGAAAGTCATGTGAATGTAACACATCAGATTCTTATATTGTCTGCCAGCTACCTGTAGAAAGCAAGAGGGTATGTTGCATTGCAACCAAAAATTCGACGTCGAGATTTCACCGGAAATACATATGCCCCCTGAATTCAAAACAAACACATTTTTAGACAAAGATCCATGTGTGTGTATGTGTGTCTGTGAAGAGCATGACCTTTAAGACGAAATGTTCAATAAATACCAAATTTTGTATAACGTGTAAACCACAATAGACAAAAACATACTACACAAAAAATGCTCATCCGTTTAATAGGCACAATTTATTCCAAGTGACTTTCTAAGTGGCATCAGTCATTTCCCAGTTGTATATTGTGTAAAGTTTATAAAGTGTTGTCGCTATACGCTTGTTTCTCCGATGTCTTAGAGCAGAGGTGGCGAATACGTGACTCGCGAGTTATTTTGACTCGCAGGCGCACGTTCTCTCTCTGCAACCGTCCGTTTGATTTTCACATGCTGCTGAGTGACGCCGTGCGGGTTGCATATTTGGTGACTCGCGGAAGGAAGTCGTTTTCGCCACCCCTGTCTTAGAGCAAGGATGGCAAAAAAGTCTTCCTTCCGTGAGTCACCAAATATGCAACACGCACTGCATCATGTGAAAAACAAAGGGACTGCGGCAGAGAGGGTTCGGCGCCTACGAGTCAAAATAACTCGCGAGTCGCATTTGTGATTAAAGGCCAGCATATAGTGAGCTGTTTGTGATCACATCAATTAGTTTCCTCTATACACGAAATGTCTTAAAGTGTTTCTGCAAATGTTTATCTTGATTAATATGAATTAGAAAATAACCTTTGGTATAGGAATAGCTATCTGAGTGTATAATATAAGGGTCATTCAAATGAAACCCGGTCACTTGTGTAAAGTAACGGTAACGATTGTATTAACTCAAAAATAGTCGCCAAAACTGTGGTACATTTATCCCATTGCGACACTAGCCGGTCGATTCCATCTTTGAAGAAGCTAGTAGGCTGCTGTCGGATCCAGGCCTGGACCCATTCACACACTTCGTCGTCCGTTGTGAATCGATGTCCGCGAATAGCTTGAAATAGAGGTCCATAAACATGAAAGTCACACGGTGAAAGGTCTGGACTGTACGGTGGATGTTCCAACGTTTCCCACCGAAACTGCTGCAATGTCATCTTCACCGCATTGGCAGTGTGTGAGCGGGCATTATCATGCAGGAGAATAACGCCATTGGACAACATGCCCGGGCGTTTCGACTTGATGACTCGTCTAAGGTTCTGTAAAGTGGCTTGATAACCTTGGGCATTGATGGTGGTTCCCCGTTCCAGGAACTCGACAAGCAGTGGGTCCTTGTGGTCAAAAAAGGACATCATGACCTTACCAGAACTGGTGTGCACGGCCTTTGATTTCTTTGGAGGTGGTGAAGTCGCATGTTTCAAAGTGGTGACACCATGTTTCGTCACCAGTGACAATATGCGACAGAAATCCGCATTCCTCCTCAAGATAACGTTGCAGATGACTCAAAGACAGCGCCATTCGAGTATTGCGCTCTTCGGCGGTCAGTTGGTGGGGAATCCACTGCGCACAAACTTTTCGAAATTTCAAGTGTTGCTGCATTACGGTGTGAATGGTGCCCACACTAATACCCAGTAACCGATGGATCTCGTCCACGGTGATTCTGTGGTTGTCCAAGACTAAAGCATTCACTTCCGCAATCATTGCAGGTGTGATGACACGATGAGCCTGTCTAGGACGAGCATCGTCTTCCAGTAACTCGCGCCCCTCAAGGAATCTTTTGTGCCATTTCACCACACTTGAACGATACAGACTTTACTCACCGTACACAGCCTTCATCCGTCGATATACATTTCAGGCCTCAAACTCCCTCCGCCGCTAAAAATCGAATCACTCCTCCTTGTTCCTGCTTACTCGCCTTCATCTTCAGTAGTGGACGATAACTTGTGTGACCACCTTCTCTTCGGCGTGAAACCACACTTCGCTATGCAATGTCAAACGTTGCGCACGCTGCAGTCGTTCTACCAATAGATGGTGCCACCATAACGCAGTTACGTGATGCCATCTTACGTGTAATGCAAAGTTAGACGCACTGACCAGGTTTCATTTGAATGCCCCTCATAATAAACGACAGTGAATAGACAAAGTAATATAAATGTAGCAAACAGATTTGCAAATAAATTTATCCCTCTTGCTTTATAATATACAATAAATATATAAAAAAACATGACATCCAAGCAATGTATCTGTAAAATATGTTGCATAAGGCACATGACACTGTCTAGGCAATACCGACCCAAGGTGTGTATATATAGGCTCCTATTCTTCTTCTTCTTCATCTTCGTGGAATTAGACCTTAGGCCTTTTTCCGCTTCCGCTTCCGTTCATATGGCCAATGGATGGCATAGGTTTCATCTGCCACTGGATCTACACTTAAAAGTATGCATACAAGTATTCTGTCACATGCTCTGAAAGTGTTCATACAAGTATGTTCGTGAATTTTGTATTTTTAACTTCTCTACTACTTCCCTACATATAGTAAGCAGAGAAATTATTGTATTCCGCAAACATTCGATATCAAGATTTTAGCGGGTGTACATGTTTTGAGGACCCCTGAATCTAAGACCATCATTTCTAGACAAAGATCTTTGAGTGTGCCAGAGTGTGTGCTTGTGTGAGAATAACTCAAAAACGATAAATACCAAACTTGGTATTTAACTTCAGCATCTTTAAAGGTCGCAGCACAAAGAATTTAAAGAAAATCCCCCACCACAAACTATCCTTTACTCTCAATCATTTTATTTTGTAAAAAATGGCACTAAGGATTTTGATTAAAATACCACATGAAAATGAACGAGGAATAGGAAAACTCATTTACACTCTTCACTTAAGTATAATTACCTTAAGTGAATTCTACTTAAGTGAAGAGTGTAAATGGGTTTTCCTACTTCTCGTTCATTTTCATTTGAAATACTTCACTATCAACCGTTTCTACATTATAACTTATAAAATACTATATGTTTAAGACATTTACATTATAATAAAAGGCATTACTTTAATTTTATGGGAATAATCTTTGAGGTCCTCTTCATTCGCAAGGAATTTTGTATACTTTTGCATAACGGGTAAACCACAAAGCTACAGAAAAGCATAGTACACAAAAAAGTGTGGATCTCTTTAAAAAACACAATTTATTTCAAATAGTGTTTATTTGGTATCAGCCATTTCCGATATCCATTAGAATTGATTTGAATTTTTAATAACTCGTAATTTTTTAAAAGTGCTGTCGCTATTAACTTGTTTCTCCCGATATCATGGAAAGAGAGTGGAATTTCAATCAGCATATAGCGAACACCTTTAAACATTTGATTATCGATTCGGTTTCCTCTATCCCCGTGTACCTGCGATGGAATATCTAATGAAACTGTTTCTGCAAATGTTTGTCTCGATTACATGAATAGTTAAAATAGTTTGTTAAAGCTATGTAAAAATAAATTATAGTGGGTAGAGGAATTAAATGTAACACACCAGCTTTTTAAATAAATCCATCCCTCTAGCGAGTGAATTTCATTTTTCTCTTTATTAAGCTTATAACTTGCATTTTCATGTTCTGCTTTTTATTTATTGCTTTTGATCATTTTCATACCTCCGCAAAACACATTATTTGCACCCTATGTGGTACTGTAATGTATATTCAGATGTTAAATTTATTATTTCCTTCAGTTTTTGATCGACTATCTTGCAAGTGTTTCACACCAAATTATATTCTCACAGGATTTATTAATGGACAAGGAAGATTTAAACGTTACTTGAAACGTCTTCATCAAGAGTCACCAGAAGGTTTTATTGCAAGTGTGAAATGTCAGAAGAAACAGTATTTCAACTGGCGTTCCAGTGCGATCGACAAACATATCAGAAGATATCCTCATCTATGACATCTCTATCACTGTAAAATAAATTATTCACAGCCATTGAGAAGAGTATTCACTAAATCATGCTGCACTTCTGCTTTTATATCCTTTATTTCTGGCATTTATTCATCCATTTAATTATTTGTATTCAGTTAATCTCTTATTTGCTTTTTATTTTTATACAGGGTTATTCTAAAAGAAGGAACAGACTTTAAATATTTATTTTTAATTAACGACAATAGATGACGACACATACTATACATTAATTAATAGAGGAAAGTTCAAAATTTTATTTTATGTGTTCAAAATTTTATTTTATCTGTTCAAAATGAGCACCGTTTGATATGCGATGACGACCAGTGCTTTTCCGTTTGCATACGCAGCCATCTTCCTCGAATTTATTGTATCAATTATAAAGGTTTTATTTCGAGGCGGATTGTTGAACTTACAACGAAATGCACCCTGCAATGGAACAATGGATTCACTCTTTGCCTAATGCAGCACACAAAACGACTTTTCCTGTGGTGTCGCCTTTTTTCTCGTAAACAAACACAGCGCCGCTGTAGGTACTGAATGGAACTAATAGGTGGGGCTTAAAACTTTGAACTTTCCTCTATTCAGTGATGGGTCTTATGTGTCGCTATCAATTGTAGCTCATTAAAAATAAATATTTAAAATCTGTTCCTTCTTTTTGAATAACCCTGCATGTATGTATAATCCTTACATGCCATTTGGCGCAACAACATTCAAATAGAGGTTGGAGAATAAATGAATAAATAACACCTTTTTTCTCAATTCTTTCTTCTCAGCTATGTTTAGTATTGCTTAAAATCCTTCATTTATAACTTATTTTACAAATTAAATCCAAAGTTTCAGTAGAATTTTAGGAACGATGTACTGAAACACTCACATCCACGTTTTTTTTAAATGTCTAATTACGTTTTACTTTCTCTACTACGTATAGTAAGTAGGGGAGGTAACTAGGGGAGATTTCATCGGAAATACATGTTATGAGACCCCCTGAATCCAAAAAAAGCATTTTTGGAAACATGTCCGTGTGTATGTATGTCTGTGAACAGCATAACTCAGAAAAGAACGGTCGGATAAACCAAACTTTGTATTTAGGTTCAGTATCTTCCGGAGATGGGACACGAAGGTTTTCAAGAATAACCCCGCACCCCAGATTACTCTTTACATGGAATATTTTTCGAAAATTTTAATTTTCCCAAAAATGGCTCTAACGATTTTTATTAAAATATCATATGTTTAAGATATTCCCATGACAAATGAAATGTATATCTCGAATTTTCTAGGAATGTCTCCAAAGTATTCTTCATTGTGAACAACTTTTGCATAACTGGTAAACTGGTAAGAGATAGACAAAATTTTACTGCACCAAAAATGTAGATCGCGTTAAAATACACAATTTATGTCATATATATTTTATTATTGAGTGAACCATTTTCGAGATATTGCTTGTTATTCCCTAAATTTTTCAATACTTATTTTCTCAAGTGGGAATTCGTTATTCACTTTTTTATGTCCTGGAAATGCAAACAGAATGGAATGCTCCACATAGCAACCAGCTCTTAAAAGATTTGACTATCACATAAAGCCTACCACATTCCCCTTGCACCTACAAGAAAATTAACAATAAGATTAACATCTCGATTAACATGAAGCATATGGAGAATAAGCGTTTGTAAAAATAGTTTCTAGAAGAGTAGAGAAAGTCATGTGAGTGTAACACATAGGATTTGTTCTAGATGCACTGCTCTAACCCGGTCTCGAGTAAAGGTGTATATCTTGTTGGACGATTACCTAGGCAACTGACAGCGAAACTTTGGGAATGACTTTCAAAAGCAGTTGTGTCGTGAAATAAAGTTTTACTTGTGATGAAGATATCACATATCAAAGTGTAGGTGGTGAAATATGGTCTCTCTCTAGCTCATAAAGTAAGTCGTTAAGCCGGTAGTCCTGAATAGAACTTGGGGGATTAGGAGCTCCCAGACCTATCTATTGTACGTAATTAATACCCGTCCTTAATATCAACCCATGCCTTTAGGAGTGTAATGGGATGCAAACATGCAGTGAGGAAAACGGATGAATGAATTCAGTGGTTTGGTCTGCAAGTGAACTACCTTGAGAATGAAGTCACTTGCTGCGAGAACAGGAAAACTAATGAGAAGGGAAAGTTCAAGAAGAGACGGACAGAGGAAGAGAGACAGCCAGTGTGCACAAAGGCATATCGCTAGCACCTCGTCTTTGTCGAAGCCGTGTGAGATGGTTATACTCCAGGGATGGTAAAGTGTTTTAGCACGCTCGCCAACAAAGTCCCTGTCCTTAACAGTCGAGGAAACATAAGCTTGTACCATGAACGTGTTAGATAAAATCTGAGGCATCATTTTAACACTTAAATGATTTCAGTCTAATTATATACGAGTATATACGTAATATATAAATTCAATAACAGCCCACCTTGAAGCAATATGTGTATATTACAGTCATTGTATATGTTTATATTATTTTATCCATATGTAATAATGTTATGTGAATATATTACGTAATTTAATAATGTAGGAGCTGTGAGAATAATAAGTTAAAAGTTGCTAACAATGAGGTAACCTTGAGGCATTAATAAATTTGAAATTTTAACAATACTACTTGTGATTCTTGGAAGCAATAATGCAATTTTAGTGACAGTTTATAAAATAGCCAATTAACAACCAGAAAAAGCTTTAGTTAAATGAAGGTATTCTATTGGATTAGGAATAATCAATCAGAGACTTGAAATATAGAAATTTACAAGTTAGACGGTTGAAATCAGTTCAGTTGGTTGCAGACAGCGTTACTAACCAGACGCAAAAAGGTGTCCTCAAGAAATTTAATACGTATTCGTGTGAGACGAAAATAGTTTTACGTGTTAAAAAGTGCAAGTAATTATTTAAAGAATCACATTCTTCAGTCGCACCACAACCCTGCTAAGAGAAACATGTCTCTAACAATAATACTGACGCAGCCGAGGCAAGCATAAATATATAATATTTAAAGAAACAGTCAAATTACAAAGTTAATATTTTTAAACATTTTTTGGTGGCAAAGGCCACCGGAAAGTACATTTGGGGCGAAGGCTACCGGAAAGCGGGTACTATACGTGCGGTTGCAACGATTTTCAAGTTTGGCTCCCCAGCAGTTGAAATATAATACAACTCCTTCAATACAACCTACTTCAAATTGACGCCCAAAGCGCGGTGCTAAAAAGGTTACTTCTGCAAATCTGATGTGATGCATTCACATGACCTACTACACTCTCTTCTACAAAAATTTCCTAGAAAAGCTTATTCTGCTATCTATTTCTTGCATTTCTTTTACTACTTTTTACTTTGTCTACCACGTACACAGTAGGTAGAGAAGGTATTACATTCGAACCAAAAATTCGTTACCGAAATTTCACCGGAATATTATAAAAAGGTCTGTGTGTGTTAACATTATAACTCAAAACTGAGAAGTCAGATAAGTATTAAGCTTAGTATTTAGGTTCAGTATCTTCCAAAAATGCGACACAAAGCTTTTCAAGAAAATCCCCCGCCCCAAACTAGCCTTAACATAGAACATTTTTTCAAATGTTTGATTTTATAAAAAATGGCTAACGATTTTTATTAAAATACCATACATTAAAGCTATCTACACATAAAATAAACTGCATATTTTAAATTTTCTGAGAATAGCCTGTGAAGTCCTCAGGGAATTTGAAGGAATTTTTTATAATCTTGTATAACTGGTAAACATTAAGCTATAGACAAAAACTTACTACACAAAAAGTGAGATCTCTTTAAAACACACAATATATTTCAAATAACATTATCTGTGGCATTAGCCATTCCTGCGATATTATCCGTTATTAATGGTTCGATTTGTTGAATACTTTGTCAAGCTTTTATATACCATCGATTTTCAGTTGTTTCTGGCGATGTCATGGAAACAGTATGGAATTTAAGGCCAGCATGTACGGAGGGTTGTTCACGATCTATGGTAACAATATCAGAGAGCGCAATAGTTCCGTGCTGAAACATATGGAACCGAATGGAAGTTCAGCAGTATGGGTGTATCACATGTTTGCTCAGTTGTGTGCTCTTGTTCTTGCTGTATCAAATGGCGTAAAAAAATGGAGCCATTCTGACAAGGGTACATTAATGCCCTTTCCGATGCAAAATACTTGCAAGAGGATGGTTTACCATATCCAAGAAAGTGATTTCATGTACACTCAACAAAAGAGGTAAGGGCAGATAAAGACTTATTCCAAAGGGCAAGAAACAGGGAAATCCACGACCAGCCTCCAGTCGCACCCCGGAGATAATTTAGAAGATGAAGGCCCATGCCTCAGAACCAAATCCTGCAACTCAGAGGGTCATTGCATTGTAATCAGGGATCTCTGCACTACTGTGAACACCATAATCAACCAGGATTTGAATCTAGAAAAGTGCTATAAGAACGTGGAATATAAGCTGTTGCCTAAACACATAGCAGAACGTGCCAATTTTCCACACAGAAATCCCTGTTCTCTATGGGCAGATGTAAATAAAGTCTGGTTGCATCAGGATAAGGCATCAAGCCATACATCTGTTTCAACCTACAAATTTTTGGAGAACATAGAGAGAGAGAAATGGGAATACATTCCATACCTTTCAGCGACATCCGGTTAAGTCATCGGATGCATCACTGATGGAGTTTTGTGCATTTGGGTTACTGAAAATAGTCCTTGGAAGCAGACGGTCGCGAACTTTGGATAGTCTCTGGAAAGCTGCCAGGAGGAATGGAATGAACTGGACACTGTATTTCGTAGCAGTTTGCTCCAGTGGAAGCTGTGCTGCAGATTTATAGCTCAAGCTAAAGGCTGCTAGATAGAGCGTCGCTACTGGTGGAGGCGTGGTTTTTCATAAGGTAAGGCGGTCTTAAGTTTGTTACCATAGATTGCGAAAAACCCTCTGTGGTGCCCAGTTCTTCAACATTTGACTGTCGTAGTGCCCTTTATAGCTATAACAAAATGTGTGATGTAGCATTTCTGCAAAGGTTTATCTGGATTAACATGGAGTAGATAAGAAAATAAGCTTTAGCAAGAATAGTTTGTATAACCCCTAATAACCGATATGGGTAGAGAAAATTATGTGAATGTAACGCATCAGATTTTTCTCATTACATGGGAATATTATTTCAGTGACTGACATTTGTAGATTGAAGAGAACTTCTGTGTATCTTAATCAGCATAAATTTTCATTTCATATTTACGCATTCGTTTCACATACAACAAGGACACAGTAGGCTAAAGCATAGTCGGGATTTTAAAAAGGGGATATGCTATGCCATGGCTTGAAATTCCATGCTTTTTGCATGACAATGAGAAAAAAACTGAACAATGGCTCAGGTATACGCGACTCAGCGGACAGGGACACTTCACGCACTGCGACCTCCATACATCCATTGCGGCTACCGCCCCCCTTAGGAGGAAGGGTTGAATAAAGGAACCACAGGAGGCTATAGGTCACAGGGAGATAGGCCACAGAGACGCGCAGAGGTCACTAACATTTCTAAGCTCGAAGTCCCGTCCCAATACTGGAGCTGCCTAAAGAGGGCGATGAACGACCCAATGACCAAGAAGCTCTCTGGTGTCCATAGGGAGCACTGTTTACTTTGAGCATGCATCCGCACCATCCGCCCGGCACGGCCATATGCCATGAACCTTAAAGATGAGAAGGAAACGGAATGAAAGAGTAATTATGGAAAGGACCTGAGAAAATTACGAAAAAACTATAAGTCACAGTGGGTGGTCACTGGGAATAGAAGCCGGGGCTCTATAAGTGCGAGAAAGCCACCTCGCTCGGTATATAGAGACTTACCACTTGAAAGAAGTACGAGTATTTGAAAATTAAAAATAATAAAAAGCAATATTCCTGAAACGGTTAACGTCACAAAAATTTCTTCTGACATACTTTGTATGTTTTAAGGAGATCTAAATGTTTTGTGCGGTAAAGAGTTTGTCTATACTGCGGCGATCACCTCCTCATCCGTTGCTGTAGCTTACCTTGATGCTTCTCCCGTTGCTTCCAGAAGTTCTCAGCGTGTTGGTTCT